>PVHT020003785.1:14124123-14138317 GCA_004024745.2 Catagonus wagneri
TCCAGATAGAAAATCAATCAGGTAACAGTGTTCTTAAATGACACAAATAGATCAGATGGACCGGAAGGATATCTGTAAGACATTCTGTCCAAAATCAGCAAAGTACACATTCTTTCCAAGTGTACATGGAATGTTCTCTTGGACAGATCACATGCTAGGCCACAAAACAAGTCTCAACAAATTTAAGAAGAAAATTTTGTCAAGCATTTTTTTCCCTACCACAGTGGAATGAAACTAGAAATCAGTTACAAGAAGAAAAATAGGAAAAACACAAACATGGGGACAGTGAACATGTTACTACATAAATGTTTGACCAATGAAGAAATCAAAGAGGAAATCAGAAATGAAAATAAAATCAGCTGTACAAAATCTTTAGGGTGCAGCAAAAGCAGTTCTAAGAGGCCCACACAGGCCTATCTCAAGAAACAAGGAAAATATCAACTAGCCTAACATTCCAAATGAATTAGAAAAAGAAGAAAAAGCAAACCTCAAATCAGAAGAAGGATGAAAATCATAAGGATTAGAGAGAAAATAGAGACCAAAACAGTAAAAAAGATTAATGAAACCAAAACCTGTGTTTTTGAAAAAAATAAATGAAATTAATTAAACCTTAGCCAGGCTCATCAAGAAGAAAACAGAAATGAAAGAAGAGAAATAACCAATACTGCAGAGATACAAAAAATTAAAAAAAAATACTATGAACTGTTACATGTTTTCAAATTGGACAACCTAGAAAAAATGGACAAATTTCTAGAAACATATAACCTTCCAAAACTAAATCAGGAAGAATAGACAATATGAACAAAGCAATCACTAGTAATGAAAATTAATTTGTATTTTAAATTTTTAAATAAATTTTAATTTAAAAAGCCTCCCTGCCAAAAAATAAAATAAAATAAAAAATACTGGATGGCTTCACAGGGGAATTCTACCAAACATATAAAGAACTAATACTCATACTGAAACTATTCCCAAAAAAATGAAAATGGAACACTCCAATTTATTTTATGAGGCCACCATTATCCTGATACAAAATCAGACAGACACTTCAAAAAAAGAAAATTACAGACCAACACCTCTTATGAATATAGGCAAATATCTTTTCTCCATTGTACAGTCTTACCTAAACAAAATATTAGCAAATAGAATTCAATGTTATATAAAAAGAATCACACACCATGATCAAGTGGGATTTATTCCAGGGATGCAAAAATGTTTTAATATTCTCAAATCAATCGGTGTAATACACCACATTAACAAAAGGAAGGGCAAAAATCACACGATTATCTCAATAGACACAAAAGTCATTTGACAAAATTCAACATCCATACATTATAAAAAATGTCATCAAAGTTGGTATGGAGTGTGTATATCTCAACCATGTGTGATAAACCTAGAGCTAACATCATACTCATGGTGAACAGTTGAAAGTTTACTCTTGCCACTTCTATTTAACATAGTATTAGGAAGTCCTAGCTACAGCAATCAAACAAGAAAAATGAATAAAAGGCTTAGAAATTAAAAGGGAAGAAGTAAACATTATTTGCAGATGACCTCATACTATATACAGAAAACCTTAAATTCTCCAACAAAAGAAAACTGCTAGACCTAGTAAATTCAGTAAAGTTGCAGGATACAAGATTAATGTATAGAAATCTTTTTCTTTTCTACATACTAATGATGAACTATCGAAGAGAAATTAAGGGGAAAATCCCACATGCAATGACATCAAAAAGAATAAAATACTTGTGAACAAACTCAACTAAAGAGGTGAAAGACCTATGCTCTTAAAAATATAAAACACTGATGAAGGAATTTGAAAATGATACAAGGAAATTGAAAGAATTTGAAGAATTGACATTGTTAAACTGTCCATACTACCCAAAGCAATCAACAGATTTAATGCAATCCCTATTAAAATATCCATGTTTTTCACAGAGCTAGAACAGATTACCCCTAAGCCACAAAAGACCCTGAATTGCCAGAGCAATTCTGAGAAAAAAGAGCAAAGCTGGTGGTATCATGATCCCTGATTTCAGATTATACTGCAAATCTACAGTTATCAAAATAGCATGACACTGTTGCAAGAAGACCCATAGGTCTATGAAACAAAATAGATCGCCCAGAAATAAACCCAAGCAATGATGGTCAATTAATCTACAACAAAAGAGGTGAGACTGTACAATGGAGAAAAGATATTTTCTTAAATAAGTGGTGGTGGAAAAACTAGAACATTGACATGTAAAAGAATGAAATTAGAACACTGCCTTATACCATGTACCAAAAATAAACTCAAAATAAATCAAAAACCATAAAACTCCTAGAAGATAACCTATGCAGAACACTCTGACATAAATTGTGGCAATGTTTTTGGGGGTCTGATTCCTAGGGCAAAAGAAATAAAAGCAAATATAAACAAATAGGACCTAATTAAGCTTAAAGGCTTTTGCACAGTAAAGGAAAACATTGACGAAACAAAGACAACCTACTGAATTGGAGAAAATATTTGCAAATGATATGACTAATGAGGGGTTAATATCAACATATATAAACAGTTCATACAACTCAACATCACAAAAACAAATAACCTCCTTAAAATGAACAGAACATCTGAACAGACATTTTTTTCCAGAGAAAAAATGCAGTTGGCCAACAGGCACATTAAAAGATGCTCAACATCACTAATCACCTGTCA
This sequence comes from Catagonus wagneri, assembly GCA_004024745.2. Taxonomy (NCBI): domain Eukaryota; kingdom Metazoa; phylum Chordata; class Mammalia; order Artiodactyla; family Tayassuidae; genus Catagonus; species Catagonus wagneri. The sequence goes on from PVHT020003785.1 coordinate 14,126,819, forward strand.
GAATGGCTGTCATCAAAAAGACCACAAATAGCAAATGCTGGCGAGGATGAGAAGAAAAGGGAACACGTGTATGCTGTTGCTAAGAATGTAAATTGGTGAAGCAAGTATGGAAAACAGTATGGAAGTTCCTCAAAAAACTAAAAATAGAACTACCGTATGATCCAGCAGTTGCACTCCTGGGTATATATACAAAGAAAACAAAACTACTAATTAAAAAGCTACATGCACTGTAATGTTTATAGCAGCATTATTTTTTTCATTGTTGTTTTTTGGGTTTTATTGTTTGTTTTGTTTTTTTAGGGCTAAACCCTCGGCATATGGAGGTTCCCAGGCTAGGGGTCAAATCATAGCTATGGCTACTGACCTACACCACAGCCACAGCAATGCCAGATCCAAGCTGCATCTGCGACCTACACCACAGCTCACAGCAACACTGGATCCTTAACCCACTGAGCAAGGCCAGGGATTGAACCTGCAACCTCATGGTTCCTAGTTGGATTCATTTCTGCTGCATCACAACGGGAACTCCTATAGCAGCATTATTTATAGCAGCTAAGATATGGAATCAACCCAAATACCCATGATAAATGGATAAAGAAGTTGTGGCATATTGGAATATTGCTCACCTATAAAAATTCATGAAATTTTTCCATTTGCAATAATGTGGATGGACCTAGATAGTATTGTGCTTAGTGAAATGTCAGAGAAAAATATATATGTTATCACTTACATGTGCATACTTAAAAATAAAATGAATGTATATAAATAGTGAATAGAAATATAGAGAACAAACTAGTGGTCACCAGTGGGGTGAGGGAAGAGGGATGGGGCAAGTTGGAGTATGAGATTAAGAGATACAAACTACCATGTACAAGAGACATAAGCAACAAGGTTATATTGATCTGCACAGGGAAATAAATATAGCCATTATTTTTAATAATTCCAGATAGATTTAAGCTACAAAATATTGAATCACTATGTTGTACACCTGAAGCTAATATTGTAAATCAACTATACTTCAACTTTAAGAAATGTAACAAAGGTCACCTGAAAAAGGCACAAAAACACATTGGTTCTATATTAGTTTCTTAGAGTTGCTGTAGTAAAGGACCACCAACTAGGTGACTTTATAATACAGACATTTATTTTTTTCATATTTCTGGAGGCTAGATGTTTGAAATTAAGGTATACAAATGGCCACGTTCTCACTCTGAGAGCTCTGGGGGAGAATCTGTTGCATGTCTTTTAGGTTCTGGCATTGCTAGCAATCGATCACTGATCTTCCTTGGCTTGAAGACATGTCACTCCAAACTTTACAACCATCTTTACATGAACTTATCCCTGTGTGTCTTTGTGTCTGTATCTCTTCCTTCATAAGGACACCAGTCATAAGGGGTCAAGGATCCACTTTGTTTCGACATGACCTCATATTAACTAATTATACCTGCAATGACCCTATTTCCAAAGAAGGTCACATTCTGAGGTTCTGAGAAGGACATGAACTTTTGAGGGAAACTACCCAAATGAGTATAGGTTCTATCTCTCATCCTGCTTCTTGACTCAAGATCACTGAGAAGAAAATTTGTGACAAAGCAACACAGTTCTGTTGGTCAGAAGTCTATATGGGCTCAACTGAGTTTTATGCTTAGGGTCTCTTAAGACCAAAATCAATTTGTCATCCAATCTGGGCTATTATCTGGGAGGTCTGGAAAAGAATTTACTTCCAAGTCATTTAGATTGTTGGCAAATACTTCTGAGTAATGGAAAGGAAATTCTCTCCTGGAATTAAAAAGAATAAACTTACATTGTCTTGGGGTACCATCAAAAGCAAAGTCTGAGTAAGAAGGTGTATGTGGGTAACTTACTGAAAGAAAACCCAGATAGTGGAAGGGAGACCCCTGGGAGAGTTGCTATGGAATGAATTTTTGTGTCTCTCCCCACCCCAAATTCATACAGTTCTAATCTTCAATGTACGATATTTGGAGGAAGAGCCTTAAGTCATAGTATAGAGCCCTCATGAATGGAGTATGAGATTAAGAGATACAAACTACCATGGACAAAAGACATAAGCAACAAGGTTATATTGATCTGCACAGGGAAATAAATATAGCCATTATTTTTTAATAACTCCAAATAGATTTAAGCTACAAAATATTGAGATCTAAGATAGCGCTCTGGTCCTTTCCACCATGTTAGGGTACAGAAAGAAGATGATCATCTATGAACCAGGAAGTGGGTCCTCACCAAACACCAAATCTTCCAGAACAATTGATTTTGAACTTCCCAGCCTCCAGAACTGTGAGAAATAAATGTTTGTTATTTAAGCCACCCAGACTATGATAGTTGTTATAGCAGCTCAGTCAGACTGAAGATAAGAGTGATGGAATGAAGAAAGACTAAAGGAAACTAGAACTTTGATCCCACGGGAACCCTCAAAGGAGTATGGAGTGTCTTTTCCAGCTGTCTATCTGAGAGCAACCAAGAGAGGTCTTTCTCCATTGGCTCTGATAGATCTGCCTCCCAGGGAATTAAATCTTCCCACCACCACTTCCAGATTGTGATGGTGCCTGTGTGCTTGACAGTGGGCTGCAATCTATAATATGTCATTGTTTGTGATCTATTTTTGCATCTGCCTTTCTTTCTAGCAATCTGTCTATGCTGCTAGAAATGTATCCGTTTTATTAATCCATCAAAAAAGTTAACTTTGGTTTTGTTAAGTTTTTCTGTTTGAATATTTTTAATTTAAGACTTTGTCTTTAGAGGAGTTTAGGTTCACACAGCAAAACTGAAGGGAATTTTGAGAATGCCCATATATCCCCACATATACACAGCCTCTTCAACATCCCCCACTAGTGATAACAGTGGTACATTTGTTACCATTTATGCACCTACAGTTATACATTAAAATCACCCGAAGTTCATAGTTATCATTGCAGTTTACTCTTGGTGTTGTGTATTCTATGACTTTGCATAAATGTATAAGGAAATGTATCATACAGAGTATTTTCACTGCCCTAAAAATCCTCTGTGCTCCACCTATTCTTTCCTCCCCATGGCCAACCCCTGGAAATCACTCTTTTCACTGTATCCATAATTTTGCCTTTTCCAGAACATCATATAGTTGGAATTATGGGGTATGTAATCTTTTCATGTTGGCTTCACTTAGTAATATGCATTTAAATTTTTAAGTTTCTTCCATGGCCTAGAGACTCATTTCCCTTTTTTTTTTTTTGGCTGCACCTACAGCATGTGGAAGTTCAAGGCCAGGAACTGAGCCTGTACCACAGCCTCTCCACCGCAATGACAACACTGGATGCTTAATCCACTGTGCTACAAGGGAAATCTCAAGACTCATTTTTTTCAGTACTGAATAAAATTCCATTGTCTGGGTATACCACAGTTTATTATCTATGAAAGGACAACTTGTTGCTTCCAAGTTTTGGCAATTATGAATAAAGCTGCTATAAAGATCTGCATGTAGGTTTTAGTGTAGACATAAGTTTTCGATTTCTTTGGGTAAATATTCATGAGCATGATTGCTGGGGTGTATAAGAATGTTTAGTTTTGTAAGCACCTGTTTGTTTTCCAAAGTGGCTGTGCCATTTTGCACTCCCATTAACAATGAATGAAAGCTTCTGTTACTTTACATCCTTGTCAGCATTTAATATTGTCAGTGTTCCAGATTTTGGCCTATTAGTAGGTATGTAGTATAACTCATTGATGTTTTAATTTGCTTTTCTATGATAATATGTGATGTAGAGCATCTTTTCATGTACTTATTCGCCATCATTGTATTTCCTTTAGTGAGCTTATCTGTTCGGGTCTTTGGCCCATTTTTAAAATTGGGTTTTTTTTGTATTGCTGAATTTTAAGAGCTTTTTGTATATTTTGTATATTTAGGTAACAGTCCTTTATCTGATGTGACGTTTACAAATATTTTCTCCCATTCTGTCTTTTCATTCTCTTGACCTTGTCTATTGCAGAACATAAGTTTTAATTTTAATGAAGTTCCTCATCAGTTATTTCTCTCACAGATTGTGCCTTTGCTGGTATATCTAAAAAGTCATCACCATACACAAAATGTGTAGTACTGTTTTCTCCTGTGTTATCTTTTATAAGTTTTATAGTTTACCATTTTATATTTAGTTCTATGATCTACTTTGATTTAATTTTTGTGAAATATGCTAAGTCTGTGACTAGAGACATTTTCTTCAGTGTAGGTGTCTAGTTGTTTCAGCACCATTTGTTGAAAAGACTGTCTTTGCTCCATTATATTGCCTTTGTTCTTTCTCAAAGATTTGTTGACTATATTTATGTGGGTCTATTTCTGACCTTTTTATTCTGTTTCATTGATTTATTTGTCTACTTTTTAGCAATATTACCTGTCTTGATTACTGTAACTTTACAGTAAGTCTTGAAATTGGGTAGTGTTAGTCCTCTAACTTTAGTTTTCTCCTTTAATATTGTGCTGGCTTTTCTGGGCCTTTTATCTCTCCATATAAACTTTAGAAGCAGTTTGTCAATATCTACAAAATGAATTGCTGGGATTTTCATTGGGATTGCATTTAATCTATAAATCAATTTGGGAATAACTTACATCTTGATACTATTGAGTCTCATCCATGAACATGAAATAGCTCTCCATTTATTTAAGTGTTTTTTTTTTTGTTTGTGTTTTCTTTGTTTGTTTGTTTTTGCCTTTTAGGGCCACACTAGCAGCATATGGAGGTTCCTAGGCTACAGGTCAAATTGGAGCTACAGCTCACCATAGCCACAGCAATGCCAGATCCGAGCCATGTCTGCAACCCACACCACAGCTCACAGTAACACCGGATCCTTAACCCACTGAGCGAGGCCAGGGATCAAACCTGCAACCTCATGGTTCCTAGTCGGATTTGTTTCTGCTGTGCCATGATGGGAACTCCACATTTATTTGTTTTTAAACGGAGTTTGGTAGCTTTCCTCATATAGATCTTGTACATGTTTTGTTAGATTTATACATAGTGTTTTATTTGGGGGAGGTGCTAATGTTAATGGTATTGTATTTTTAATTTCAAATTTCACTTGTTCATTGCTGGTATATACAAAAGCAACTGACTTTTGCTTATTAACCCTGTATCCTGCAACCTTGCTATAATTACTTATTAGTACCAGAAATTTTTTAGTTCATTTTTTTTTAATTTTCTACATAAATGGTAGTGTAATCTGTGAATAAAGAACATTTTATTTCTTGGAGTTCCCATTGTGACTCAGCAGAAATGAATCCGACTAGGAACCATGAGGTTGCGGGTTCGATCCCGGGCCTTGCTCAGTGAGTTAAGGATCTGGCATTGCCGTGAGCTATGGTGTAGATTGCAGACACGGCTTGGATCCCACGTTGCTGTGGCCGTGGTGTAGGCCGGCAGCTGTAGCTCTGATTAGACCCCTAGTCTGGGAACCTCCACATGCCGTGGGTGAGGCCCTAAAATGACAAAAGCCAAAAAAAAAAAAATTAATTTTTTATTCCTAATTTGTATACCTTTAATTTTCTTTTATTATCTTATTAATTTTCTTTTATTATCTTATTGCATTAGCTAGAACTTTCAGTACAATGATGTCAAAAGCAGTAGTAAGAAAAGACATCCTCACCTTGTTCCTGATTTTAGTGAGAAATTTTCAAGTTTCTCATCATTAAGTATGATATCAGATATGGGGGGGGGTTGTAGGTATTCTTTACCTAATTGAGAAGTCCCTCTCTATTCTTGAATTACTAAGAGATTTCATCATCTGATTTTGTCAGATGATTTCTCTGTATCTGTTGATGTGATCATGTGTTTTTTCTTTTTTAGACTGTTGCAATGGATTACATTAATTGATTTCCGAATATATCTTATCTGGCTTTTCAAGGTCATCAAGTTCTTTTAAATTATTTTTCCACCACAAGCTACCACATCATACATGGAAGTAAAAGCCTCTAGCTGATTTTTTAAATATTGAAATTAAAAATGAGTACATTTCTGGAGTTCCCTTCATGGCTCAGTGGTTAACGAATCCGACTAAGAACCATGAGGTTGCGGGTTCGATCCCTGGCCTTGCTCAGTGGGTTAAGGATCCGGCGTTGCCGTGAGCTGTGGTGTAGGTTGCAGATGCGGCTCGGATCCAGCGTTGCTGTGGCTGTGGCGAAGGCCAGCGGCTACAGCTCCTGTTAGACCCCTAGCCTGGGAACCTCCATATGCCGCGGGTGTGACTCTACATAAAGGCAAAAAAAAAAAATGAGTACATTTCTTTCCAGTTGCAGAAACTTTAGCTATAATACTTGAGTGCCGTCAGTGGCCATGTTTAACACTGCCTAGAGTAATTTCACAATAGGAGACAATGAAGCGAATACACAAATAGATACATTTATGAGATATGTAGAAAATGTCCTGATAGCATTTGAAGTCATTTCCATTTTTCTAGGGACCCAGTCTTCCCTTTCTTACATTTGGATATTAATTGATTTATTGTGAGTTAATTTTTTTCTCATAAGCTGCCTTTTGGTTGAGTATGTGTCATTTTTAAAACCAATAGTCCTGATTAATTCAAGGCTTCTACAATTGTAACATTTGCTTCTTTCCAGCTTCATTCACTCCTTTCCCCACAGAGGTGTGTGTTGGGGGTGACCTATGTTATTGACGAATTTTGAAGGAAAAACTGTGTGTCCCAATCCCTTTATTTCCCTTTCTTAGAACCAAGATGCCCCACAGTTCTCTGTTTCTCCAGCAGCAAGCTGTGCCCCCAACTTCAAAGCAGTGCATTATAGAGCCCATTTGTCTGCTCCCTGACTAGTACTGAATATTAATACACACCTGGGACTTTGCATTATATAGAAAACATCTGGATCTTGGTCTTTTAAATTATTAGAATGAGTTGGATTTTTCACATGTGTCTTATCACTTGAAATTCTTCTTTTGTTCTTATCTATTCCTATCTTTGACCATATCTTTTACTGTTTATATTCTACCTCTGGACTTGGATGATCTTTTTTACATGTTAATAATATTAATTCTTTTATTTAGTCATGTAGTCTCATATAGTTTTCAGTATACAGAGGTTAAAATTTTTATATAATTAAGCACATTATCTCACTATTTCTCCTTCACTTTTGTGCTTAAGTTATTTGCCATTAAGAGATAATTTACTGTGTAATAGCCTATTTGAAAAAAGAATATAAAAAGGAATGGATATATATATACTGGTTTACTTTGTTGTACACCTAGAACTAACACAACTTTGTAAGTCAACTATATTCCAACAAAATTTATTTTTTTAAAAAGGAGGTAAGTTAAATAGTCACATTTTTCTGTGGTCATTGCTCAAATTTAACTCTTTAATTCAACCAGAATTTATTTTATGCTATGTTGTGAAATGAGTAGCCATTTTTATAAGTACTTCAAACACTAACACTTTTTGTCAAGCTATATTTACTATATATTAACTTACTAAATATCTAGAGTTTGTTTGGAGCCTATTTTTCTGTTCTACTAAACTATAATAATTTTATTTGGAAATCTTAGCCAGATGATAAAGTCCATGCGAGCTTTCAAAAGCACAGCCTTTATTTCAAAGGTAAAGGGAATAAATATATGTCAGGCTTCTTTGTGGTTTCAAGCCACTTCACACAAGAGAGAGGTTCAGAAGCCAAGCGACTTGTGACACACACATGACAAATGGTAGAGAGGTATCCTTAGTTGTCCTATTCCACATTCACTGCATCTTTCTCTATACAGACATAGGATCTCATAAAATTAACTCCAGTTAAGTTCTGTTTACCTCACTTCATCACACTAACTTCATAGCATTTTCTCTATTCTTTAATTCTTTTTAAAGGGCCATGCCATCTTAGTGGCTGGAGAGATGGAGGAGAGAGGTGGGAAGTGGACTAAGAGGAATAAATGTTAGGTGAGGGTTGAGGAGGAAATCCACCTAAGCACTACTCATTTTCAGTTAATCAACAATGAGAATTCTAATGCTGTGGACCAGGCTTCTGCATCATTAGCACAAAGGCATATGATTCCCCAAGCAAGGAGTCCCCTGAGGCCTCCATTTCTCCTTGTATGCACTCACTCCAGCCTGTAGACTTTTCTCTTAGTTATAATAATAATTCCCGTGGAACTCATCTGGCTTTGACCTACTAGGGAAAGTTTAATAAAGTGTCCTAGAGTCATCAATGGCCAGAGGTGGCCCCTGAAAACTGTCCCAGAGCCTCAAAACTCCCTGGAAGCACCCACTTGGAGACCTGCTACTGTGAGATAACAAAGCCCACAGAGACAGGCAGATAATACCCAGACCCCAGGATCCCTCAAGACATGGCCTGGGTTCAGTCTCTGCATCCAACATCCAGAGGCTTCTTTTTGCCCTTACCCACACTTTCTAGAAGTAATTAATACTCAAGAGAAACATCAACAAACTATCGAGCCAGAGTTCCAGGAGGTAGTCCTCCAGGGTACTATTCTGGGCTGAGGAAGCACAGGCTTCTCTCCTAGACTATCACATTTGTCTCTGCCATTTCCCTTGCTGCTTCTGCTGAGTGCTGTGCTGTGGGAAACAGCAAGTGCAGAGGATGATGTGTGAGGAATTGGAGTAGGAAAGCTGAGGTCCTCTTTTGGAAATCTCACAGTGTTTCCACATTGATGTGTATTTTAATATTGATAACTAATTTGAAAAATACATTTCCTATTTCTATAAACTTTCATCCCTATAATGGCCTCAGGAAGTACACATCATGATCAACAACTTACTAGCGTGGAGGCTGTGTCTGGGATACAAATCTTTGCACACAGGTTCTTAGGCACTGGGCTTTAAGTTCTGTAGGATGGATCTCCCAGGTGTGATTGTTGCATCATGTTCTAAATGTCACTAGGTACTGTCAAGTTCCATTTCATGAAATCCATTAAGGTTGTAGCAATTCACACACCCATAGCTGAGGAATGGCACCTTTTTCTAGCATCCTTTTCTGTGCTTACTGTTGTAATTCTTTTAAGTGTTGGCCAATATGATAGATAAAATATTATTTTGCTGTTATTTATTATTTTACTCTAAATTTTTTTTGATTACCAGTATATTTCACATGTACATTTCCTCTTCTGAGAACTGTCCCTTAATGTTGCTTGCTGATTTTTCTATTGGATTGTTTGTCTTTCTCTTAGGAGTGATTTGCCTACCAAGGATATTAACCTTTATCTGATAAGATATAAATATTTTCTTCTAATTTTCTAATCTATCATTGTATATATGTAATGATTTCAAAATCATTAACCCTACCTCTGCGGGAAATAACTTTATCAACTAGAGTATAGTGCTGTGTTGTTTCTTTAGCCTTTGATCTCACAGATTTCATTCATATCAAAATGTCTTTGGTCAGCAACTTTTTCCCTTCAGTGAAGTTTTTACATACATTTGTATATAGTTAGATTCTTTAGTCATATTCTACATTCCATTCTGGGATACCCTGACTTCCTAGTGATTTTTAACTTGGCTATATCAAGATTTATCCTGTATGCTGAAAAGTTCTATTGGATTTGACCTATGCATGTCATGTACCTGCCTTTACGGTAGCATACAAAATAGTTTTTCCATACTAAGAAATCCTCTGAGCTTTACCTAGTAAACTAATCCCTCCCGTTTGTCCCCTGAACTACTTGCAGTCACTGATCTATTTATAATATTTATAGTTTTGCCTTATTTAGAATGGTATATAACAGGAATCATACAATATGTAGCCTTTTCAGATGGGTTTCTTTAAGTAATATGCATTTAAGATTTACTCGTGTATTTTCATGGCTTGATAGCTAACTTTTTTATTCTTAAGTAGTATTCCACTGTATGGCTGTGCCACAGTATGTTTATACATTCATATATGTGAGGACATCTTGGCTGCTTTTATTTTTTGCAATATTGAATAAAGCAGCTATAAAGAGCTTTATGTTCTGGGTTGTGTGTTGTTATAGCTTTCAAATCATTAAACACCCAGGAGTGCATGGAGTTCCCATTGTGGCACAGCAGAAATAATTCCGACTAGGAACCATGAGGTTAAGGGTTGGATCCCTGGTCTCGCTCAGTGGGTTAAGGATCTGGTGTTGCTGTGAGCTGTAGTGTAGGTCGCAGATAAGGCTCAGAGCTGGGGTTGCTGTGACTGTGGCTTAGGCCAGCAGCTGTAGCTCTGATTCAACCCCTAGCCTGGAAACCTCCATATGCCACAGATTAGGCCCTAAAAAGCAAAAAAATAAATAAATCATTAAACACCCAGGAATGCAATGGTTGAATTTTATGGTAATACTATGACTTTATAAGACTGCCAAATTATCTTCTAGAGTGGCTCTCTATCCTTTTCTGTTCCCTGCAGCACTGCATGAGAGTTACTATTATTCTGCATCCTCACCAGTGATTAGTACTGTCAATTTATGGTTTAACCATTTTAAAAGATGTGTAGAGATAACTCATTGTTTTCTTAATTTTCATTTCCTGATGACAAATGGTCTTGAGCATCTTTTCACATTCTTATTTGCTGTCTGAAAATCTTCAGTGAGGTATCTTCAGATCTCCTGTCCATTTTTAATCACACTGTTTTCTTGTTGTTGCGTTTTAAGAGTTCTTTATATATTTTGGAAACTATATAATGTATAGTCTACTACTGTTCAGTAAAGCATTCTGTAATTGTCAATTTATCTATTTAGTTAATAGTGGCATTCAGTTCTTCCACATACTTGCTGACCTCCTTTCTCCTAGCTGAATCCATTGCTGATAAAAGAGTGTTGATATCGTCTATTATAATTGTGGATTTGTTTATTTCCCCTTAATTCTGTCCATTTTATTCTATGCATTTTGAAACTCTGTTAGGTATACATACATATCTAACAAATTTTGCATCTTCTTGGTGAATTAATAAGTTTATCATTATGTAATGTTCCTCTTTATTCTTGGTAATTTTCTTTGCGTTGAGGTACACTTTTTTTTTTCACAACTTTTATTTTTTTTTATCATCACAAGTCAATTTGATAGCATTTGCGTCCCAAACCCTCAGTGTATCCCCCCACCCCACAGATTGTCTTATTTGAAAAACTAAGGTTTTCCAAAGTCTGTGAGTCATTCTCTGTTCTGCATAGAAGTTCATTGTGTCCTTTTAGTTTCCACATGTAAGCGGTAGCATTGGGTGTTGCTGTCTAATTGTCTGACTGGTTTCACTTTGCATGATAATTTCTAGGTCCATCTATGTTACTATAAATGTTGTTATTTTGTTCCTTTTGATGACTGAGTAATATTCCATTGTGTGTATGTACCAGATCTTCCCTATCCATTCCTCTGTCGATGGGCATTTAGGTTGTTTCCATAACCTGGCTATTGCATAGAGTGCTGCAATGAACACTGGAGTACATGTGTCTTTTCGAGTCATGGTTTCCTCTGGATAGATGCCCAGGAGTGGGATTGCTGGATCAAATGGTAATTCTATTTTGAGTTTTCTGAGGAATCTCCATACTGTTT
>PVHT020003785.1:14141748-14153618 GCA_004024745.2 Catagonus wagneri
AATGCCAGATGCTCCGGGGGCTCTTTCTCCCTGTGCCCGATCCCCAGGCGTGGGGTTTTGACGTGAGGCTCAGAACTCTCAGTCCTGTAGCTGAATCTCTGTGATGCAGTTACTTTCCAGTCTGTGGGGCTTCCCACCCGGGAGGTATGGGGTTGCTTCTATCGCGTAATCGCCCCTCCTACCTCTTGATGTGGTCTCCACTGTGTCTTCTGGAGCAGAGTATGTTTTTTGGAAGTTTACAGTCCATTTGGTTGAAGGTTGCTTGGCATTTGGTTGTATTTTTGCTGTTATTTGGGAGAGAAGTTGCGCTCCAGTCCTTCTATTCCGCCATCTTAATCCAATCTCCACTCTGGTTAGTTTTAATTTATCCTAAGTATTTTTGGTTTTGATGCTATTGTGAATGATACTTTTTCCTTTATTTCTTTTTTAGATATTTCTTTGTTAGAGTATAAGAAGAAATGATTTTGTATGTTGATTTTACATACTGAAAATTTATGGAATTTGTTGATTTGAGGGGGTTGAGTCATTTGGATTTTTTATTACTTATTTATCTTTTTAGGGCCACACCTGTGGCAAACGGAAGTTCCCAGGCTAGGGGTCAAATCAGAGCTGTAGCTGCCGGGCTACACCACAGCCACAGCAACACCAGATCTGAACCACGTCTGCCACCTGAACCACTGCTATGGCAACACTAGGTCCTTGACCCACTGAATGAGGCCAGGGATCTAACCCATGTCCTTATGGGTACTAGTCCTTACCACTGAGCCATAATGGAAACTCTGTGGATTTTTAGATACAATCTTCTGATATAAGATCATATCGTCCACAAATGAAGATAATTTCACTAACTCCTTTCCAATTTAGATGCCTTTTATTTTTTTATCTTGCCTGATTTGTCTAGCTAGGACATCTAGTCTCATGTTTAAAAATAAACCCTTTTCTTGTTCCTGATCTTAAAAAACAACCTTTCAGTCATTTACCATTAAATATGATGTTGGCTATAGGTTGTATGCCCGTTATTATGATGAATGAAATTCCCTCTCAACCCACCTTAAAAAAGGTTGTTGTCATGAAAGTATGTTGTATTTTGTCAAATTGTTTTTCTACATATAGTGAAATGATCATATAATTTTTATCTTTTTTTTTGGAGTTCTCATTTTGGTGCTAAATTCTATTTGATCCTTGTGTATGATTCTTTTAGTGTGCTATTGAATTCATTCAGTAATATTTTCTTGAGGATTTTTGCATGTGTGTTCATCATGGAAATTGGTCTATTAGATTTTTTTTTTTGCTGTGCTTTAATTTTGCTTTAGTATCAGGGGAATGCTGGCCTCATAGAATGAGTTTGAGAGTATGTAGTGTAATTGCCTGACAGTAAGATTTTTTATCATAAAGTAAGCACCTGACATTACACTTGTGATTGCTGAGGCATCCATTTCAAAGCACCCTTCTCTAATAAACAGGTTGTCAGCTGTGTGACACAGCTACTAATTAAACGACTAGTTAAGGAAATGAGCAGCCCACCACTCATAAAGTTCCCCTATTAGAAAGCCCCGGGGTTACTTAAATAACTGACCACTTGAGTGACCCTGATTTTCCTTTTCTGTGCCCTAATTTTTGCTCTTAAGTTTCAAATTCACCAATAAAACTGATTCACTTTGCTGTAAACCTGAAACTAATACAACATTGTAAACCAACTATATACCCCAATAAAAATTTTAAAATAAAGAGTGAAACCATAGCCACCTCACCTTGAACTCTAATAAAGGCAGACAATTAGAACATTCGCAAGTTCTCTCTCCCTCTCTCTCTCTCTCTCTCCATGTGATCTTTCTGTGTGGCCCTTGGGCATGAAAATACCCTCCAGGATCTGTAATAAGTTTTGATGTTCCAAATTTCCCTGGTGGTAGTTGCTGAGGTGCATCTTGTAATCATAATAAACACAAAGACTGGTCCAGTGCTTCGCTCTGGCTGGGAAATGTCTGTGGGGGCTTACCAGAAGCGGTATAGACCCACCCAGCACCTCAGGCATTCAGAACAAACAACATGACTATTGATATGCTATGACCAACACAAAACAAAATGTTCCCTCCTCTTCATTTTTTTCAGAAGAGTTTCAGAAGGACTGGCATTAATGTTTCTCAAATATTTTGTAAAATTCACCAGTAAACCTATCTGGTCCTGAGCTTTTCTTTGCTGGTTTTTTCCTAATTATTACTAATTCAGTCTATTTACTCATTATTGGTCTATTCATAATTTCTAATTCTTCATGATTCAATCTCAGTAGACTGTAAACCTTAGAAATTTACTTCTAATTTCAATTTTGTATTTTTCACTTCTAGTGTATAGAAATACAAATTATTTTTGTATCTTGATCCTGTATACTGAAGCCCTGTTGAAATCATATTTCATAATAACATTTTGTGGACACCTTAGAATTTTCTATGTATGAGATTATGGCATCTGAACGTAGAAATAATTTTATTTATTCCTTTCCAGTCTGAATGACTTTCTTTTTCTTGCCTAATTGCTTTTATCAGAATCTCTAGTACAACGTTAAATAGAAGTGGCTAGAGCAGACATCCTTGTCTTGTTACAAATCTTATGGAAGTAGCATTCAGTCTTTCTGTACTAATTATGATATCTTGTGATTTTTAAATATGACTGCATCAAGTGGGGGAAGTTCATGTCTATCTTTGGTTTTCCAAATATTTTTGTCATGAGAGATTTCAGATATGGTCAAATGCCATTTTTGCATTTTTGAGATCATCATATGTTTTTGTCCATTCTATAAATGTTATATTTTAATTTAATTTTTATTTTATATTAGAATGATTTACAGTGTTGTATTAGTTTCAGGTGTACAGCAGTGATTCAGTTATCCATATAGCTTGATCCATTGTTATTCAGATTATTTTCCCATATAGGCTATTACAGGATATTGCTTGAGTAGAGTTCCTTGCACTATACAGTAGGTACTTGTTTATTATATATTTTGCATATTACTATGATATTTTACAATGATTGATTTTATATGTTGAACTAAACTTCCATTTATGGAATACCCCAGGTGATGATGGTATATTATCCTTTGTAATATGTTCCTGTATTTGGTTTGCTAGCATCTTATTCAGTATTCTTTTATCTATTTTCATAAGAGCTAAATTGGTGTGTAACTCTTTTGGGGGCCCTGATATCAGCGTAATACTTCATAGAAAGAGTTGAGACTTTTTTCCCACATACATTTGGAGGTTTGTGAAAACTGGTGTTAATTTTTCTTTAAATGTTTCATAGAACTCATTATTAAAGACATATTTTCATGGGCTTTTTATTATCTAAATTATCTTTGATTCATCTCGCTCTCTTTGACTTAAGCAGACGTGATTTTAGCATCTCTTCAGCTTGATAATGCACACTTCTTTTCACTATATCACTTTCTCTCTACCTGACAGGTGTTTCATGGAATCAACACTGAAACTGTTTGTCCTCAAATCCTTGTTTATGGGTCTATTTCTGAGTTAATTCAAAGCATATATTGAATTTTCTTCCTCTACCTAGTTCATTTCTTCAGAAATTCACAACTTTT
Source organism: Catagonus wagneri (assembly GCA_004024745.2). Taxonomy (NCBI): domain Eukaryota; kingdom Metazoa; phylum Chordata; class Mammalia; order Artiodactyla; family Tayassuidae; genus Catagonus; species Catagonus wagneri. The sequence continues at coordinate 14,145,335 of PVHT020003785.1, forward strand.
TTTTAGGTTTCAAAACATAGAGCTTTATTCCAAGAGGATATACAGATGACCAAAAAACACATGAAAAGATATTCAACATCAGTAATTATCAGAGAAATGCAAATCAAAACCACTATGAGGTACCACCTTACATTGGCCAGAATGGCCATCATCAAAAAGTCTACAAACAATAAATACTGGAGAGACTGTGGAGAAAAGGGAGTCCTCTTACGCTGTTGGTGGTAACATAAATTGGTGCAACTACTGTGGAAAACAGTATGGGGATTCATTCCTCAGAAAACTAAAAATAGAATTGCCATTTGATCCAGCAGTCCCACTCCTGGGCATCTATCCAGAGAAAACCATGACTCTAAAAGATACATGTACTCCAATGTTCATTGCAGCACTATACACAATAGCCAAGACATGGAAACAACCTAAATGTCCATTGACAGGAGAGTGGATAAAGAAGATGTGGTACATATACACAATGGAATATTACTCAGCCATTAAAAGGAAAGAAATAATGGCATTTGCAGCAACATGGATGGACCTAGAAATTATCATGCTAAGTAAAGTCAGTCAGACAGCAAGACACCAACATCATATGCCATTGCTTACATGTGGAATTTAAAAAAAGAACACAATGAACTTCTTTGCAGAAAAGATATTGACTCAGACTTTGAAAAATTTATGGTTTCCAAATGAGACATGTTGGGGGGTGGGAGGATGCACTGGGAGTTTGGGATGGAAATGCTATAATTTGGTTGTGATGAACATTGAAAAACTATATATGTAATGAAATTCATTGAGTAATAAAAAAAAAGCAGAGCTTTAGTGATTAAAATGTGGTATAGTCATAAATTCACAACTTTTGTCCATGTGATATACATAGTAATAATATGAAGTTTCTTTTGTGAATCAATCCTGTACCTCAATTTACATGGGTTTCCATATGAGGAATGTCTTCCACTACAAAATAACTTTGATTTAAAGTGTTCATCAAGGACTTCCTTTTCCACTAAAGGTTTGTAACCCCATTTCCTTCATGTCATCCCCCTTCAATTAAAATACTTTGTCTTTCTCTTTCTGACTTAATTCATTTAGTATGAGAGTCTCTAATTTCTTCCATGTTGCTGCAAATGTCATGATTTTGTTCTTTTTTATGGCTGAGTATTATTCCATTGTGTCTATATACCACATCTTCTTAATTCATTCATCTGTTGATGGCCATTTAGGTTGTTTCCATGTCTTGGCTATTGTGAATAGCGCTGCAGTGAACATTCAGGTACATGTAACTTTTTCAATGAAAGTTTTGTCTGAATATATGCCCAAGAGTGGGGTTGTTGGGTCATATGGTAATACTATATTTAGTTTTCTGAGGTACCTCTATACTGTTTTCCATAGTAGTTGTACCAATTTACATTCCCACCAACAGAGGAGGAGGGTTACCTTTTCTCCATACCCACTCCAGAATTTGTTACTTGTTGACTTGTTAATGATGGCCATTCTGACTGGTGTGAGGTGGAGCTTAATAGTAGTTTAGATTTTCATTTCTCTAATAATTAGTGATGTTGAGCATTTTTTCATCTGCCTATTGACCATTTTTGGAGAAATGTCTGTTCAGATCTTCTGCCTGTTTTTCAATTGGGTTGTTGGGCTTTTTTGCTGTTGAGTTGTATAAGTTGTTTGTATATTTTAGTGATTAAGCCCTTGTCAGTTGCATCGTTTGAAACTATTCTCTTCCATTCTGTAGGTTGTCTTTTTGTATTTTTTTATGCTTTCCTTTGCTGTGCAAAACTTCGTCTGTTTGATTAGTTCCCACTGGTTTATTCCTGCTTTTATTTCTGTTGCCTTGGGAGACCAACTTAGGAAAACATTTGAATGGCTGATGTCAGAGAATGTTTTGCCTATGTTCTCTTCTAGGAGTTTGATGGTATCTTGTCTTACATTTAAGTCTTTAAGCCATTTTGAGTTTATTTTGGGGCATGATGTGAAGGTATGTTCCAGTTTCATTGATTTACATGTGACTGTCCAGTTTTCCTATCACCACTTGCTGAAGAGACTGTCTTTTTCCTATTTTATATTCTTGCATCCTTTGTTGAAGATTAATTGGCCATAGGTATCTGGGTTTATTTCTGGGTTTTCTATTCTGTTTCATTGGTCTGTATGTCTGTTTTGGTACCAGCACCACACTGTCTGGATTCCTATGGCTTTGAATATTGTCTGAAGTCTGGGAGAGTTATGCCTCCTGCTTGGTTTTTGTTCCTCAGGATTGCTTTGGCAGTTCTGTGTCTTTTGTATTGGTATATAAATTTTTGTATTGTTTGTTGTAGTTCTGTGAAAGACATCATGGGTAATTTGATAGGGATTGCATTGAATCTGTAGATTGCTTTGGGTACTATGGCCATTTTTATGATACTAAGTCAGAAAAAGAGACAAATACCATATAATATCACTTATATTTGGAATCTAATGATATAAGTACAAATGAACCTTTCCACAGAATAGAAACTCATGGACTTGGAGAACAGACTTGTGGTTGACAAAGAGGAGGGGGAGGGAGTAGGATGGACTGGGAGTCTGGGGTCAGTAGATGCAAACTGTTGCATTCAGAGTGGATAAGAAATGAGATCCTGCTGTATAGGACAGGGAACTATATCTAGTCACTTGTGATGGAACCTGATGGAGGATAATGTGAGAAGTGACTGGGTCACTTTTCTGTACAATAGAAACTGACAGAACACTGTAAAAACTATAATGGAAAAAATAGAAATCATAAAGCAAAAAAAAATACTTTGGACATAACAAAGAATCATAGAAAGATTCTGGAAAAGTGGAAAGAAGTCAGTGGACTGTTTAAGTGCCATGGGGCTTGAGGAGCAACATGACAGTCTTTTCCCTGGGTTTCTTTATTGCCTTTCATATATTCCTGACAGGGTGCAGCAGGAGCCTCCAACTTAGAATTGCCAACAGGTAGTTTTTTTTTTTTTTTTAATACTCCAAGGAAAAAAAGCCCATGCCCTCTAGCCAAAGGACTGAGAGAACAGTGGCCTAGTAATAGAAGAAATTTTGTCTCTACCAACCCTAGTCCAGAAAACACCAACAGAAAAACCACACCTCTTTCTAGTGTTTTCATTTGGGCTTAGCAGTTGTGTGTCCCATTAATATTAAAAAAGAAAAATAAACTCTAAGCAAGCTAGCAGCGAAGAAAAAACATTTCAACTTGACAAAGAGCATTTACAAAAAAGCTACAGGTGCATCATACTTAATGCTAAAAGACTAAGTGCTTCACCACTAACATAGGGAACTTGATAACTCTGGAAGTTCTAGCCACTGTAAGAAGGCAAGAAAAAGAAATAAAATGCATAAAGACTGGAAATAAAGAAATAAAACAGTCCCTAGGGCAAATTATATGAGTATCTACATAGAAAACACCAAGCGCCTACAAAAATATTCCTAGAACTAATTAGTGATGTCAACAAGGTCATAAGATGCACAAAAGAAAAACCACATTTTTATATACTAACATAAATTTGTGGAAACCTGAGTTTAAAACACATTACAATTTAAAATAGCTCCAAAGGAATATAAAATGGTACAGGCACTCTTGAAAACTGTTTGGCATTTCTTTATAAAATTAAACATGCTCTCAGCTATAAAAAAGAATGAAATAATGTCATTTGTAGGACCACGGATGGATCTAAATATTATCATACTACATGAAGTAAGTCAGATAAAGAAAGACAAATATCATATGATATCACTTATATGTAGAATCTAATAAAAATGTTTTTTTTTTGTTTTGTTTTGTTTTGCTTTGCTTTTTAGGGCCACACCATATAAACATATGAAGGTTACCAGGCTAGGGGTCTAATCATAGCTACAGCTTCCAGTCCCTGCCACAGCCAGAACAACACCAGATCTGAGCTGTATCTGTGACCTACACCACAGCTCATGGCAATGCCAGATCCTTAATCCACTGAGCGAGGCCAGGGATCAAACCTACAACCTCATGGTTACTAGTTGAATTCGTTCTTTCTGAGCCACAATGGGAACTCCATAAAAAAGACTTAAAAAACTTATTTACAAAATAGAAATGGACTCACATATTTCAGAATCAAACTTAAAGTTACCAAAGGGTACACGTGGGTAGAGGAGGGATAAATTAGGACTTGAGATTAACATAGACATACTTCTATATATAAAATAGATAATAAACAAGGTCTACTGTCTAAATAGGGCATTCTACTCAATATTCTGTAATAACCTATATGGGAAAAGAATCTGAGAAAGACTGGATATATTTAAATGTATAACTGATTCACTTTGCAGTACACCTGAAACTAACACAACATTATAAGTCAACTATACTCCAGTAAAAGTGTTTTAAAAATTTGATAAAGAAAAATAACCTACACATGCAACTAACATACAGGCCAGCAATTGCACTCTTGGGTGTTTATCCCAAGGAAATGAAAACACAAAACCTGCACATACATGAATATACATGGCAGGATTATTTGTAATAGTCAAAAACTAGAATCTACCCACTTGCCCTTTAACAGGTGAGTGGTTAAGCATACCACACAATGCATACTGTAGTACACTACTCAGCAATAAAAATAAATGAAATATTGGTACACAAATAGTTTAGACGAATCTCAAGGGAATTGTGCTGAGTAAAAAATATCAAAGGTTACATGCTGTACAATTCCTTTGTATAACAATTTTGAAATAAGAACATTTTAGAAACAGAGGACAGAATGATAGTTGTTCAAGGGTGGGAGGGTTGAATGGTGAAGTGAAGGTAGCTATAATAAGGCAACCAGAGGGGATTTTGTGGGGATGGAACTGTCCAATATCCTTACTGTCCTGGTAGATGCACTAAGGGAAGCATGTGATAAAAACTGTATAGAGTTAAACACACACACACAAGCACAAGTAAAACTGGAAAAGGTGAAAACTATTGATGGATTGCATTATTCAATATTCTAATTTTGGTATTAAACTATACTTTTGCAAAATTATGTCATGAAAGGAAAAGAGGCAAAGTGTACTCAGATGTCCCTATTTCTAATAATTCCATGTGAATCTAATTGTTTCAAAATTTATTTCAATTAAAGAAAAAAACAGTTTGGGTGCTTCATGAAAAGTACATTTCCTGATTTTTTAAAAATGGATGTGTATTTCTAACTGTTGAATCAAAAATAGTAATGTTGAATACTAAGGAGCATGCAAAGAAACTGGTTTACTCATGCTAGTGGGAATGTAAAATGCTACAGCCATTCTGGAATACAGCTTGTCAAATTCTTATAAAACTAAACAGATAAACACCATACAGCTCAGAAATTGCATTTGTAGGTATTTACCTAGAGATGTAAAATCTTTAGTTCATATGACAACTGATACACAAAAATTTAGAGAAGCTTTATTTGCAATAGCCGAAAACTGGAAAAAGAACGTTAGCGAGATGGCACCACAGGAGAATTCTGACTCTCTCTCTTCCTACAGAGGCACATAATAAACAGCTACACATGGATCAGTCCCTCCCAAAGATATCCATAAAGTAGCCATAACTAGGAGATATCCATAACTAGGAGAGATTCCTAGGTACCAAGCAGGTGAGAAAATGGCCACATCTAAGTGGTTAGGAAAAGCTGAGATACAATCTCATCATGAACCCCATCCTCAACACAGAACCTTATAATCAGGAGGGAACCCCCAACTCCCAGTGTAAGGAGCTTCGGGTTTGACCACACATAACCACACATTATTTGGCTGCAACCCAACGGAGTGGCTCCTAACTCTATTTCTTTCACTAACGAGGCACAGGATTTGCCTAGTCCCACCAATACACTAAAATCAAGAGCTAGTATAAATGGGCACTTAAGCACTTCCCACAGCTATTCCCCCTAGGTCAGTTTAGTGTGAGCAGGCACACATGCCAGCTCTCAGTTGCTCCCTGAAGATAGAAGGAACTGGACAACACTTTTAGCGTCCCGTCTTTTCCAGCTGCTACTAGAGGAATTGGCTTCTAGCTTACCTCTCCCAGAGCAGGAATAACAGGGCCTGACACAATTTAGCCACTTGGGGCACACTAACAACAAAGAAGTTTGGATGAACACAAAGCTTTGGCTCATTTTGGCTGATTGTGACATTCATTCCTGCACTAGTCTGGTTCACGAGGTGACTGGCAGAGGTGCCTCTTTTATCTAATGCACAGAAACCAAAGAGAACTCTCAAGAGCTCACTACTTTTATTTTATTTTATTTTTTGTCTTTTTTCCTTTATGTAGAGCCGCACCCGCGGCATATGGAGGTTCCCAGGCTAGGGGTCTAACAGGAGCTGTAGCTGCCGGCCTTCGCCACAGCCACAGCAACGCAGGATCCGAGCCGCATCTGCAACCTACACCACAGCTCACGGCAACGCCGGATCCTTAACCCACGGAGCAAGGCCAGGGATCGAACCTGCAACCTCATGGTTCTTAGTCCGATTCGTTAACCACTGAGCCACGAAGGGAACTCCAAGAGCTCCCTACTTTTAGATCAGGTTCAAAAATTATCCATCTAACTTCTACTTTGGAGAAAGGAGAGACCTAGCCACAGCTGTCCTTGGAAGACCATAACCCCCAGAACAGATGATAATCAAACCATTCTCAAACATAAACACCTAAATCACCCAACATTCTTGACAGTCTAAAATTCTTCCTAATGAGATTATGCCTCAAATATAATTATTTCTCAGAACAAGCAAAATAGGAAAAATATGCATTCAAATCAGACATACTAAAAATCAAATGCACAACACGTATATGCAGTGTCAGATGTGACGGGACCTACTCCCCACTAACCAGCTGTCTTCTGGTGGGAAACGCTATCCCAATGAACCTGTAAACACAATAACTGACTCAGTTTTAATCCACTTTTTTATTACTAGTGCACTAATTTTCCTTTTAAACCTTTCTAATGATGAGTTCTATTAGTTTTTGCTACATAAAATGACAACTAGAATTAGCTTAACCTGGAAGACACAGGCCACTTGTACACCTAAGATCACACTAAAGAGAAAATCTCTCTTCCCTGGGAGGAGAGAATTTGCTACTGGGATCGCCCACCATTCAGTGACCTATTGGGTCCAAGACTTGGCAACGTCAATTACAGAAAAATAAACGCACAAGTTAAAAAGTTGTGCTTCTGTCTGTTTCAAGAGAGAGTTAAAGAAAATGTTATTGAGGAGTTCCCGTTGTGGCTTAGCGGAAATGAATCCTACTAGGAACCATAAGGTTGCAGGTTCAGTCCCTGGCCTTGCTCAGTGGGGTAAGGATCTGGTGTTGCTGTGAGCTGTGGTGTAGGTTGCAGACATTGCTTGGATGCCACGTTGCTGTGGCTGTGGCGTAGGCTGGCAGCTGTAGTGCCAATTAGACCCCTAGCCAGGGAACCTCCACATGCTGTGGGTGTGGCCCTAAAAAAATGACAAAAGACAAAAAAAAAGGAAAATGTTATTAATAACATCTGATACAACCATAAGATGATAAAGCCCATCTTAACCACTTGGAGCTACACTGACCTATTTATATACTAAAACCAATAGTCCCAAAGAGCTAGTGAGCTTCCAGCTGATTCATTTAAACAACTTCAGTTAATGAAACACCATTATTTTATACTATGACCTCACATAATTTTCAGAAACAATGTGTTTCTGAAATTTCAAACCTTGAATACATAGTGGCAAATACTGTTTTCTGTCTTTTTTTGAGGTATCAGAAAATTCAAGCATAAGAATGTATCATGAACAATTTTTATTAAATCTGATTTGCAGATTCTTTATTATTAGTTTGAAAACTTAGTATCCTATGATTTATGGATGATACGTGCACCCTAAATGTTGTTGGAATGAATTCATGTAAGACAAGTCAGTAGAAAATCAAGAGGAAGATATATCTCTGGCACAATATAGACAACTAATGAAATTTTCAAATAGAGGTAGGCATTGAACTGCAAAATAAGACAGTACCCGTCCAGCTGAAAAGTAGCAGAAGCTATATTACCAGATGTAGAGTGTCTATTGAGTAGATTTTTCCAATAGTGGGAAATTTAACTAGAAGACCAAGAAGATCCACTTATCCTGCAAAGCTCTATTTTTGCAACCTCATCCTAGACAGAATGTGCCTCAGAGCCTGGTGAACCTGCTTGTTCCGTAGGGTGTAGATGACAGGGTTCAGCAGTGGGGTCACCACTGTGTTCACAAGAGCAGCCTCTCTATTGGAGTCCAGGCTGTTTGTTTGCTTTGTCTTCAAGTACAT
>PVHT020003785.1:14156985-14169681 GCA_004024745.2 Catagonus wagneri
AAGACACAGCTGCCATACATCAGGAAGAGGACAATGAGGTGAGATGAGCAGGTGGAGAAAGCTTTCTGTCGCTCCTTAGTTGAAGGAAGTCCCATGACTGTGACTATTATGTTGCTGTACACAATGATGGTTATGAGGAGGGACAGCAGAATGACAAATGAGGTAAAGAAGAAGAAATATATTTCAACAGATCTGGTGTCGGAACAGGAGAGATGAATTAAGGAGTCAAGGTCACAGAAGAAATGGGAAATTACATTGGGGCCACAGAACCATAACTGAGAAACCTTGACCATCAGATAAGTCAAGAAGATCAAGGACAAAGTATAGCAGAAGAACACCAGAAGGAAACTAACCCTCAAGTTCATGATGGATGAATAGTGCAGAGGCTTACAAATGGCCAGATACCGATCCAAGGACATCACCGCCATGAGAAAGAAAATTACTGCTCCAAGAAAGAAAAAGAAAAAGGTTTGTGTGAGACAAGCAGTAAAGGGAATTGTCTGCCTTCCTGAAAGAAAGATGGACAGCAGTTTAGGAATCACTGTGGTGATGAAACAGCATTCGCAGAAGGAGAAAGTGCTGAGTAAAATATACATTGGTGTTTGGAGGCGATGGTCTACCCAGGTGATGATGATTATCACCATGTTGCCTGTGATCGAGGCCAGGTATGCCAGCAGGTGCACCAGGAAGAGGAGGCTCCCCAGATGCTGGAGAGCAGGAAACCCCTCCAGAATGAATTCCTGGATTGTTGTCTCGTTTTTTACCTCCATAGTTATCTCTCTTTCTCTGTCCGTCACCATTCTTTGCTTGATCTGTGAAGCAGAAAACACTGTCACCAAAGAGTAAAGAATTTAACTGATGGTTACTATCTTAAAAACCAAAAACACTACTTTCATCTACAATTCTGAATGAGGAATCATTTAATGTTTTAAAAATATTTTATTATAAATAACATTTTCTTTAGTATTATCACATTATTATATTAATTATATTATTAAGTTGTGAAATTGAAAATTTATTTTTTGGTAGTAATTTTTAATGTGCCACTTAACTTTTCTGGAAAATAATATCTTCGAATGCTAGTCCACAAGGTAAATAGTGCAAAGTGGAAATGATTGTTTGCAGACAATGTACACAACTAATAACTCATAATGAAGGCTGTCATCCCACAGAAAACACTTTTCATGGGTTCACAGTGTTAATTTCTATGCTTCAGGTATGACGTGAAATTCAGGAAGTCCTTCTTTGCACTGACTTTAGCCCATTGGAAGTAGAAGCGGTGAAAGAGCAATTTTCTTTTTTCTTTTTTTTCTTTTTTATTTTTAAAGTTTTATCGACATATAATAGACTTACAGCGTTGTGATCATTTCTGCTGTACAACAAAGTCATTCAGTTACACAAGTACACTCATCCTTTCTCTTTCAGATTCTTTTCCTTCATAGATTATCACAGAACATTGGGTAGAGTTCTTTGTGTTATACAACAAGTCCCTTTTGGCCAGTCATTCCATATACCACAGTGGGCATATGCCAGTTCTTATTACCGTGCTCCAAACCACTTTTTTATCTGAAGTCCATTCAGCCTGAGTTCTTTTTTCAAGACCCAGTCTGAGCAGTAAAACTAGTATATCATCATATCATAACCATCCACTCTGTGAGTTTAAGAGAAATCATAACTAAAGATGGGGAAAATGGTTTAATGACTTAGTTGTTCAGGCTCAATGAAAAAACATTTAAACAGTGAAACAGTGAATCAATGTCCCTCACACTCTACCAACCTAGCAGAATGGTAGTGTTTTCTTCTGCTTTAGTCATAAATTACCCTTCAACATTCCTTTTTCTGGAAATATTTTCTCATTGGAAGATTTGGGTGTGAGAGAATGAACTCTGTCTTTCCACTGCAATCACCTGAGGAACACTCACTTTAAAAAAATGTCAATACCTAACTAAAAAGCACGTAAAATGGTACATAAACTTTGGGAAAGGGGTCTGGGCATTGGTTGTAAATCAGTGCTCTGGTGAGTAAGTGACCATAATTTAACTGGATTTTACTCAGTTCTTTCAGTTGGCCAAAACTATTATTTTAACTACGCATGATCCACATGCAAAGCTTAAACACAACCAATCTCTGGTTAAAATGTCTGACCGATTAGATTGAAAGTCATCCTCATGGTCAATTACTCACCAAGAAGCAGCTCTGGGGAAATAGGATTCTTTGGCAATGTGCTTCTCTTCTTAAAACAAACCAGGATCTTTCTCCTAAGCTAATGGAAAAAAAGTGGGGAAAACACTCATAATTGAGATATAACTTTCTTTGACCTATTAAAAAATTAATGGATGCCTCATGTCCTAAATTATGTCAAGGCTCCTCTTCCAAATAAAGACACCCATGAGTTCCCATCGTGGCTCAGTGGTTAACAAAAAAAGACACCCATTTCCAAACTCAGAAGGATTACTAGGCATAGTTTCCCAGACCATAAAGGCAATTACAAACTGTCCCAAATATGTACTAGCATTTCCTGATGTTATTACTTGGAACACCCGGACACATTTTATGCTTCCTATGGTCTATCATGAACAGCAAACTTGGTTTATTGTGCCTCCATCCCAGAAGAGAGTCAAAAAGAAGAGACAAAAAAGGTCAATTTCCTTGTTCAAGGACCCTGTTGTTAGTCACTTTCCCATCAACTAGTTGCTCCCCATTTTTCAGAGGAGGTGAGGATCACTGAGGTCATAAGTGAGAATACATCCAAATGCCCTTATGATATACTTGCCAAATGCTTATTTATTATCACCAGTGAGGACACACAAGGTCCAAAAGGACAGACCTCTGGAACTTCCAGAATTCATTAAAGGAGGATGAAAAAAAGGATCTGAAACTAAAATCACAACAGAGTCCCAGAGGACATTTAATTGTGTCATATTTGGAATCAGGAAATTCCAGATGACATAAATTATAATTACCCTTTCACTGCATATGGTACATGCTACCATCATTCTCGATAGGCTACACAGTGTTGTGTGAAAGTTTTTAAAGATAGATTTTGCGCAGCTTCCCTAGAGTTGTAAAATTTACAGAATCGCAAATTATATGTGTCAATAAAGACAGGCTTAAACAACAGGAATTCTTTTTTACATATAAATTATCTTTGCTTCTTTTTTCTCTTTTATCTGGCTTTTTCTTTTTTGAGTTACTAATTGCATTCTAAAAATGCACCAAATTTAATTGTAGAGATCAATAATTTTTCACATATAAAAATGTAACCTCTACCCAAATCAAACTACAAAACCCTCCCATCACATCATAAGTTTACTTTTTCCCCTTCCCAATCAGTAACCCACACCAAGAAAAAAGTCCTGGTTTCTATAATACAAATTTACATTTTCCAGTACTTTAATTCATGTAAATTGAACATAACATGTATGCCTTTTGTCTGCCTTATTCTCAACATGCTTCTAGGAGTTATCTGTGCTGCATCATGTATTAATGATTTATCCTTTTATATTCCTTTGTATTAATCCATTATAAATGTATAGCACAGTTTTCCATTCCCTCTTTGAAGTTCACTTGTGTCCTTTCCAGTTTAGGGCTAATGTGAGTAAAGCTGCTGTGAATATTGTGTACAAGTCCTTTTGAAGACACAGCAGTCATTTCTTCTGAGTGTATAGCTTACAGTGTAAGTATTGATTAATTATAGGACAGGTCTTAACATTATAAAAATTACAAGGAGTTCCCTTGTGGCTCAGAGGGTTAAAGATTGGCATTGTCACTATTGCAGCTCTGTTCGGGCTGTAGCAGGGGTTGCATCCCTGGCCCAGGAACTTCTACGTACCACAGGTGCAGCCAAAAAGAAAAAAATGATTTCAAAACTGTTTCTAAAATTGGATTTAAGCTGTCAATAACTATGCCTGAGAATTCGACGTGCTCCACATTCTCACCTCGGTCTTCTAAGTCATTTCTAATTAGTGAATTTCTATAAATTTGGCCACTGTGGAAAACAATGTAGAATTTCCTTAAAAAATTAGAACTATCATATGATCCAGCATTTCACCTCTGGGTTTATACCCAAAGAAAATGAAAATAAGATATGGAAGAGATATTGGCATTCCCATGTTTACTGCAGTATTATTCAAAAGACCCATGATGTAGGTTTAACCTAAGCTTCTGCCAAAGGATGAATCTGTAAAGAAGATTTTGTATACATAATGGGATATTATTCAGACATAGGAAAAATGGAAATCCCACCATTTGTGACGATATTGATGGATCTTGATGACATTATGCTAAATCAAAGAAAGACAAATACTGTAGGACATCACTTACATGTGGAATCTATAAAAGCTGAACACATAAAACCAGAGTAAAATGGTGGTTGCCAAGGGTTAGGGGTGGGGAAGGAGAGGTGTTATTTAAGGGTATGAACTTGCAACTAGTAAATAAGTTCTGGAAACCTAACACAAAATTTATCGATTATAGGCAACAATATAGTATTAAATATCAAACTCTCTAAGAGTTTGATATTGCTAGATCTCACTTATTCTGATGAAAACAGATGATAGAGGTCCTATCTAATGCTACACTGGTAATCATGCTGCATTATATAGATGTACACATCAACACTGTATACATTAAACTTTGTACACATTACTCTGTCAAATATGTTTCAGTTTTTAAAAATTGGAGGCATGCTGTCTAACAGTATCTCTGTTGGTTTATATTTTTTCTTTCTTTTTTGGTCATATCTTTTTCATTTTCACATTTTTTTTCTTTTCTTTCCTTTTTCTTTCTTTTTTCCCCCACAGCTTGTGGGAGTTCCTGGCCAGGGACTGGACCTGCACCACAGCAGTGACCTGAGCCATAGCAGTGACAATGCTAGATCCTTAACTGATAGGCCACCAGTGAACTCTAGTTTATATTTTCTTAATGAGCACGTTTTTATGTACTTGTGATAAATAGAAATCTTTTTTTTGTGATGTGCCTGTTAAAGTCTTTTTCCTATTTTTAATTGTCAGGGATTTTTTGTTTTGTTTTGTCTTGCTTTTTAACAAAACACTACTTTATATATTCTGTATGTTTGTCACGACAAGACTGAAAATATTTTACCCCAGTTTCTGAATTGCTTCTCTTTAAACAATTTTTTTTCATTTTAAAAGTTTGCCTAATTCTGCCCTTGACACTATTTTGTGCATGTGACCAAAAATTGCTTTTTTAATTCTATTTTTTTAATTTGATGAATTCAACGCAACAAGTATTTTTTTGTGTGTGGTTAGTGTCCAAGAAATTTTTGCCCACCACAAGTGAATAGAGATATTATCCCATGTTTTCCTCCAGAAGCTTTTAATTTTGGTCTTCACACGTAAGTCTCTAATCCACCCCAAAGTAGCATTTGTGTATTTTCTAAACTAGAGGTTAAGATTTCTATATGGACATCCAGGTGCTCCTGCAACATTCTGGAAAGACTTTTATTCCTTCATTGAAGTATATAGATGCCTATGTAAAATAAGCCATAATTGGAGAGTCTATTTCTGCACATTCAATTTTGTTCCATTAATGTATTTTATATGCTTACACTAATACCACACTATCTCAATTAATGTAGTTGAGAAGTTTTCCTCCTCCTCAATTTTCTGGAAATGGTTATGGATTATTGATATTGCTTCTAATGCTTGTTAAATATTTTCTTAAATACTTGATAAAATTCACAGTAAAGTCTGGAGTTTCTTTGCAGGAATGTTTTAAATTACAACTCAATTTCTTTAACAAACAAAAAGTGGTTTCTGTTTCCTTTTTTTCCTTGCCCTTGATAAGCTGCAGATTTCTTTTTTTATTTTACAGTAATTTTTATTTTTTCCATTATAGCTGGTTTACAGTGTTCTGTCAATTTTATACTGTACAGAAATGTGACCCAGTCATACAGACATATATACATTCTTTTTTCTCACATTATCATGCTCCGTCATGTGTGACTAGACACAGTTTCCAGTGCTATAGAGCAGGATCTCATTGCTTATCCATTCCAAAGCCAATAGTTTGCATCTATTAACCCCAAATTTCCAATCCATCCCACTCCCTCCCCCTCCCTCTTGGCAACCACAAGTCTGTTCTCCATGTCCATGATTTTCTTTTTTGTGGGAAGGTTCATTTGTGCCATATATTAGATTCCAGATATAAGTGATATCATATGGTATTTGTCTTTCTCTTTCTGACTTACTTCACTTAGTCTGAGAGTCTGTAGTTCCATCCATGTTGCTGCAAATGGCATTATTTTGTACTTTTTAATGGCTGGGTAGCAGTCCATTGTGTATATATACCACATCTTTTTAATCTATTCATCTGTTGATGGACATTTAGGTTGTTTGCATGCCTTGGCTACTGTGAATAGTGCAAGTTGCAGTGTTTTTTTTTTTTTTGGTATAATGATTTTTTAAAATTATAGCTGGTTTACAGTGTTCTGTCAGTTTTCTACTATACAGCATGGTGACCCAGTTACACATACATGTATAGGTCTTTTTTTCTACATTATCATGTTCCATCATAAGTGACTAGACATAGTTCCAAGTGTTATACAGCAGGTTCTCATTGCTTACCCATTCCAAAGGTAATAATCAAGTTGCAGCTTTCTAATAGCTCATTTCATCTTAGTTATCATCTTATTATCAAGTTGATCATGAGATCACCTTATTCTACTTTAGTATCTGTAAGACTTGTAGTAATAGGCTCTTTCATAATTGATACAGAAATTTTTGTTTTGGTCTTTTCCCCCAGCTTTATTAAGATATAAATGATATGTAAAATTGCACATATTTGAGGTATAAAATTTGATGTTTTAATATGTATGTACATTGTAAAATAATGACCACAATCAAGCTAATTAATATATCTTTCACATCACATAGTGAATCACTTTTTTCTCCCAAGTTGATTGAGATTTAAATGGGAGACTGTGCGTAACCACAAGCTTCTCAAAATCAAACAGAAAAGAGTTTTTCTTTTATGAGATAGAGTACGCAATGTTGGCAGAAATGTTTTGGGGGAGGAAAGTCCAGGGCAGGGTTACCAGTGAGCAAAATCAGAGCACTTCAACAGCAAATATTTTTCCTGTGGTCAGCCAGTTCTTGGAATGAGCTGTCAAGAGGAAATATTCTGCATCTTCTCGCTTGCTCAGGCTTAAGGTCAAGCCAAAGCTATAGAGCCTTTTAAGTGAAAGAAGCAGGACTATGGTTTGGTCAAGTCAAGGCAGGCAGAAGTCAGTGGACAAGTCAGTTCACAATGGGCAATTGTGAGCACTTGGTCAACAGTAAAGCTTTTGCTGTGTATTCATCTCAGGGAAGACTCAGATATGAGAACTCCCTCAGTCTACTGACTCCCAGTCAACACAGTTCCTTAAGACAGATTTAGTATACCTATGTCACCAGTTACTCCATGGTATCTGCAGAAAATGTCCACACTCCACTGTGGTCATAAATGAAAACTCAAGTGACCCTATGGCATATGTCAATGTCAGTTTATCAATGTTGATGCAACAGCAACTATGAGCATACCGTAAAGTTACCTAGACCTCATTAGGAGGATTTACAATTGGATAGATGCCAGATGTACTACATGTGTCTGAGGAAGTTCATTGGTTGTTATTGGAAACATATAATTGTCATATTAACAGTGATTGAATTTCATGAGCTGTGAATGAAAACTGTGTAATATGTGCTCTTAAAAGTCTGTATTGTGATATCATTAAAGAAATTAGTCTTAGTTACTCCAGAGACTATAAAATACCACATAACACCAAGTGGGCAAAGGTGCAGTTAAATGGTTTTATTATTTTTTTTATTTTCTCCATCATAGCTGGTTTATAGTGTTCTGTGAATTTTCTACTATACACCAAAGTGACCCAATCATATATATATTCTTTTTTTTTACATCATCCTCCATCATGTTCCATCAGAAGTGACTAGATATAGTTCCCTGTGGTAATCAGCAAGATATCATTTCTTATCCACTCCAAATGCAATAGTTTGCATTTATTAACCCCAAACTCCCAGTCCATCCCACTCCCTCTCCCTCCCCCTTGGCAACCACAAGTCTGTTCTCCAAGTCCATGAGTCTTTTCTGTGGAAAGGTTCATTTGTGCCATATTTTAGATTCCAGATATAAGTGATATCATTTGGTATTTGTCTTTCTCTTTCTGACTTACTTCACTTAGTATGAGAGTCTTTAGTTCCATGAATGTTGCTGCACGTGGCATTATTTTCTACGTTTTAATGGCTGAGTAGTATTCCATTGGGTATATTACCACCTCTTTTTAACCCATTCATCTGATGATGGATATTTAGGTTATTTCCATGCCTTGGCTATTGTGAATAGTGCTGCAATGAACATATGGGTGCATGTGTCTTTTTCAATGAAAGTTTTGTATAGATATATGCCCAAGAGTGGGACTGCTAGGATAACAATATTAAAAAGAAGAGTGAGCCAATGAGGAAATCAAAAGGGAAATTAAAAAATATCTCCAGACAAATGATAATGAAAACACAACCATTCGAAATCTATGGGATGCTACAAAAGCAGTGCTTAGAGGTAAGTTCGTAGCAATACAAGCCTTCCCCAGAAAAGAAGAAAAATCTCACGTCAACAATTTAAACTATCACCTAAAAGAATTAGAAAAAGTAGAACAAACAAAACCTAAAGTCAGCAGAAGGAAGGAAATCATAAAGATCAGAGAGGAAATCAATCAAATAGAGATTCAAAAATCGATAGAAAAAAAAAAACAATAAAACCAGGCTGGTTCTTTGAAAGGGTAAACAAAATTGAGAGTCCTCTGGCCAGACTCACCAAGAAGAGGAGAAAAAGAACTCAAATAAACAAGAAGAAATGAAAAAAGAGAAATCTCAAAGTATACTGCAGAAATACAAAAAAAAAAAAGAGAGAATACTGTGAACAATTATATGCTAACAAATTTGACAATGTAGAAGAAATGGACAACTTTCTAGAGAGTTACAGCCCACCAAAACTGAATCAAGAAATAGATCAACTGAACAGACTAATCACTAGAAATGAAATTGAATATGTAATAAAAACACTCCCTATAAACAAAAGTCCTGGTCCAGATGGCTTCACGGGTGAATTCTACCAAACAAAGAGGAACTTATACCCATCCACCTTAAGTTTTTCCAAAAGGTTTAAGAAGAAGGAATATTCCCAAACAAATTCTATGAAGTCACCATCAACCTAATACCAAAACTAGACAAAGATATTACCAAAACAGAAAAGTATAGGCCAATATCTTTTGTGAATATAGACACAAAAATTCTCAACATTTTAGCCAACCAAATCCAGCAACATATAAAAAAGATCATATACCATGACCAAGTGGGATTCATCCCAGGTTCATAAGGATGGTTCAACATACACAAATCAATCAACGTTATATACCACATTAACAAAAGAAAAGACAAAAACTACATGATCATCTCAACATATGTAGAAAAAGCACTGGACAAAGTACAACATCCATTCATTATAAAAACTCTTACCAAAATGGGTATAGAGGGAACACAAATGAACATAATAAAAGCCACTGATGACAAACCCACAGCCAATATAATACTCAATGGAGAAAAGCTGAAAACCTTCCCACTAAAATCTGGAACAAGATAAGGATGCCCATTCTTACCACTGTTATTCAACATAGTATTGGAAGTTCACAGCAATCAGACAAACAAAAGAAATAAAAAGAATCCAAATTGGAAGAGAAGAGGTAAAATTGTCACTGTATGCGGAAGACATGATACTATATATAGAAAACCCTAAGGACTCCATACAAAAACTGCTTGAATTGATCAACAAATTCAGCAAAGCAGAATACATGATTAACATTCAGAAATCGGTTGCATTTCTGTATACTAACAATGAAATATTAGAAAAGGAATACCAAAATACAATAACTTTTAAAATTGCACCCCCAAAAATTAAATACCTAGGAATAAACCTGACCACGGGGGTGAAAGACTTATAAGCTGAGAATTATAAAAACATTAATCAAGGAAATATAAGAGTATTCAAAGAAATGGAAAGAGGACTTTCCATCATGGCTCAGCGGTTAGGGTTCAGTCCCTGGCCTCACTCAGCAGGTGAAGGATCCAGCATTGCTGTGAGCTGTGCTGTAGATTGCAGACATGGCTTGGATCCCATGTTGCTGTGGCTCTGGCGTAGGCTGGTGGTTACAGCTCCAATTCTCCTCCTAGCCTGGGAATCTCTATATGCCAAGGGTGCAGCCCTAAAAAGACAAAAAGACCAAAAAAAAAAAAAAAGAAAGTAAGAAATGCAAAGATATTCCATGTTCCTGGGTTGGAAGAATTAATATTGTAAAAATGGCCATACTACCCAAAACAATCTACAGATTCAATGCAATCCTTATCAAATTACCCATGACGTTTTTCACAGAACTACTACAAACAATCCAAAAATTTATATGGAACCACAAAAAACCCAGAACTGCCAAAGAAATCCAGAGGAACAAAAACCAAGCAGGAGGCATAACTCTCCCAGACTTCAAACAATATTCAAAGCCACAGTAATCAAGACAGTGTGGTATCGATACCAAAACAGACATATAGACTAATCGAACAGAATACAGAACGCAGAAACAGACCCAGACACCTACAGACAATTAATCTTTGACAAAGGAGCCAAGAATACAAAATAGGAAAAAGTCTCTTCAGCAAGTGGTGATGGGAAAACTGCACCGCCACATGCAAATCAATGAAACCGGAAGACATCCTCACACCATGCACAAAAATAAATTCAAAATGGCTTAAAGACTTAAATATAAGACAAGACACCATCAAAATCCTGGAAGAGAACATAGGCAAAACATTCTCTTTTATCAACCTTGCAAATGTCTTCTCAGGTCAGTCTCCCAAAGCAACAGAAACAAAAGGAAATATAAAGCAATGGGACCTAATCAAACTGACAAGCTTTTGCACAGCAAAGGAAACCATAAAAAAAAAAAAAGACAACTTACAGAATGGGAGAAAATAGTTTCGAACCATGCAACTGACAAGGGCTCAGTCTCTAAAATATACAAACAACTTGTACAACTCACCAGCAAAAAAACCAACAACCCAATTGAAAAATGGGCAGAAGACCTGAACAGACATTTCTCCAAAGATATACAGATGGCCAACAGGCACATGAAAAAAATACTCAGCATCACTGATTATTACAGAAATGCAAATCAAAACTACAATAAGTTACCACCTCACACAGGTCAGAATGTCTGTCATTAACAATTCATCCTCCAAATGCTAGAGAGGGTGTGGAGAAAAGGGAACCATCCTCCACTGTTGGTGGGAATATGCATTCGTACAAACACAATGGGAAACAGTATGGAGGTACCTCAGAAAATAAATATAGTACTAGCATAGGACTCATAAATCCCACTCTTTTAAACTTTTCTAACGATGAATTCTGTTCGTTTTTGCTACATAAAATGACAACTAGAATTTAGCTTAACCTGGAAGACACAGGCCGCTTGTATACCTAAGATCACACTAAAGAGGAGAGAATTTGCTACTGGGATCGCCTACCAGTCAGTGACCTATTGGGTCCAAGACTTGGCAACATCAATTACAGAAAAATAAATGCACAAGTTAAAAAGTTGTGCTTTTGTCTATGTTTTAAGAAAGAGTTAAAGAAAATGTCATTGATAATATCTGATACAACCAGAAGATGATAAAGTCCATCTTAACCACCTGGAGTTACACTGAGCTAAAACCAGTAGATCCAAAGAAGAGCTAGTGAACATCCAGCTGATTCATTTACCTAAACAACTTCAATTAATGAAACACCATTATTTTATACTATGACTTCACATAATTTACAGGAACAATTTGTTTCTGGAATTTCAAACCTTGAATATATAATAGCAAATAGAGTTTTCTATCTTTTTTTCTGAAATATCAGAAAATTCAAGCATAAGAATGTATCATGAACAATATTTATTAAATCTGATTTGCAGATTCTTTATTATCAGCTTGAAGACAGTATCCTATGATTTATGGATGATAGGTGCTCTGTAAATGTTGTTTGAATGAATTCATGTAAGACAAATCAGTAGAAAATCAAGAGGAAGAGATCAAAAGGACAATACAGAGAACAAATAAAATTGTCAAATAGAGGTAGTCATGGAACTTCAAAATAAGACAGTACACATCCAGCTGAAAATTAGCAGAAGCTATATTACCAGATGTAGAGTTTCTATTGAGTAGATTTTTCCAATAGTGGGAAATTTAACTAGAAGGCCAAGAAGATCCACTTATCCTGCAAAGCTCTACTTCTGCACCCTCATCCTAGACAGAATGTGCCTCAGAGCCTGGTGAACCTGCTTGTTCCGTAGGGTGTAGATGACAGGGTTCAGCAGTGGGGTCACCACCGTGTTCACAAGTGCAGCCTCTCTATTGGAGTCCAGCCTGTTCGTTTGCTTTGGTCTCAAGTATACAAAGACACAGCTGCCATACATCAGGAAGAGGACAATGAGGTGAGATGAGCAGGTGGAGAAAGCTTTCTGTCGCTCCTTAGTTGAAGGAAGTCCCATGACTGTGACTATTATGTTGCTGTACACAATGATGGTTATGAGGAGGGACAGCAGAATGACAAATGAGGTAAGGAAGAAGAAATATATTTCAACAGATCTGGTGT
>PVHT020003785.1:14170681-14218215 GCA_004024745.2 Catagonus wagneri
AAGACACAGCTGCCATACATCAGGAAGAGGACAATGAGGTGAGATGAGCAGGTGGAGAAAGCTTTCTGTCGCTCCTTAGTTGAAGGAAGTCCCATGACTGTGACTATTATGTTGCTGTACACAATGATGGTTATGAGGAGGGACAGCAGAATGACAAATGAGGTAAGGAAGAAGAAATATATTTCAACAGATCTGGTGTCGGAACAGGAGAGATGAATTAAGGAGTCAAGGTCACAGAAGAAATGGGAAATTACATTGGGGCCACAGAACCATAACTGGGAAACCCTGACCATCAGAAAAGTGAAGAAGATGAAGGACAAAGTATAGCAGAAGAACAGCAGAAGGAAACTAACCCTCAAGTTCATGATGGATGAATAGTGCAGAGGCTTACAAATGGCCAGATACCGATCCAAGGACATCACCGCCATGAGAAAGAAAATTACTGCTCCAAGAAAGAAAAAGAAAAAGGCTTGTGTGAGACAAGCAGTAAAGGGAATTGTCTGCCTTCCTGAAAGAAAAATGGACAGCAGTTTAGGAATCACTGTGGTGATGAAACAGCATTCGCAGAAGGAGAAAGTGCTGAGTAAAATATACATTGGTGTTTGGAGGCGATGGTCTACCCAGGTGATGATGATTATCACCATGTTGCCTGTGATCGAGGCCAGGTATGCCAGCAGGTGCACCAGGAAGAGGAGGCTCCCCAGATGCTGGAGAGCAGGAAACCCCTCCAGAATGAATTCCTGGATTGTTGTCTCATTTTTTACCTCCACAGTTATCTCTCTTTCTCTGTCCGTCACCATTCTTTGCTTGATCTGTGAAGCAGAAAACACTGTCACCAAAGAGTAAAGAATTTAACTGATGGTTACTATCTTAAAAACCAAAAGCACTACTTTCAGCTACAATTCTGAATGAGGAATCATTTAATATTTTTAAAACATTTTATTATAAATGACAAACAGAGAGTTCCTGTCGTGGCTCAGTGGTGATGAACCCAACTAGTATCCATGAGGACTTGGGTTTGATTCCTGGCCCTGCTCAGTGGGTTAAGGACTTGGCATTGCCGTGAGCTGCAGTGTAGGTCACAGACTCAGCTCAGATCCGGCATCCCTGTGGTTGTGGTACAGGCTGAGAACTGCAGGTCCAATTCGACCACTAGTCTGGGAACTTCCATATGCCGAACCTGTGGCCCTAAAAGAGACAAAAAAAACAGAATTAATATTAATAGGAGATAAACAAATAAAGCAATTTAACTATATGTTAAGAAAATAAATGACATTTTCTTTAGTATTATCACACTAATCTAATAATTATAATACTTATTAAATTGTAAGATTGAAAAATTATTTTTTGATAGTAATTTTTAATGTGCCACTTAACTTTGCTGGAAAATAATATCTTTGAATGCTATTCCACAAAGTAAACAGTGCAAAATGAAAACGATTTTTTGTAGGCAGTGTACACAAGTAACAGGTAACAATCAATGCTCTCATCCTACAGAGAACACTCTTCATGGGGACAATGTTAATTACTGTGCTTCAGGAACTCCTTCTAAGCACTTACTTTAGCCCTTTGGAAATAGAAAGTGTGAAAGAGCCATTTCCTTATTACCATGTTCCTTCCAAACCAGGTATTTTCCTGAATTCCATTCAGCCTGAGTTCCTTTTTTAAGACCCTAGTGGGAGCAGTAAAGCAAGTATCCTAGTATCATAACCACCCAATCTGTGGACTTCAAAGAAGCAAGCCATATCTAAAAATGGGGGGAAATCGTTTCATGACTTGGATTTTCAGACTCAATGAATAAATATTTAATGGGTGAATCAGTTTCCCTCACACTCTACTAACCCAGGAGAATTGTAGTGTTTCATTCTGCTTTAGTAATAAATTACTGCCCTTTCACATTCCTTTTTCTGGGAATTTTTTTTTTTTTACATTGGAAGATTTCGGTGTGGCAGAATTAACCCTGTACTTCATTGCAATCACTAGAGAAATATTCATTTTTAAAATAATGCCAGTGATTAACTAGAAACCAGATAATCTGGTACATAGCTTTTAGTAAGGGGTCTGGGCATTGTTTGCAAATCAGTGCTCTGGTGAATAAGTAATCATAATTTAATTGGATTTTGCTTATTTCCTTGATTTGGCCAGAATGATTATTTTATCCATGATCCAAAAAAGCTTAAACATAACCAGTCACTGGTTAAAATATCTGACCAATTAGATTGCAAGTCAACTTCATGGTCAACTACTCACCAAGAAGCAGCTCAGAGGAAACAGGATTCTTTGGCAATGTGCTTTTCTTCTTAAAACAAACCAGGATCTTTCTCCTAGGCTAATGGAAAAAAGTGGGGAAAACACTCATAATTGAGATACAGCTTTCTCTGACCTATGGAAAAATTAATGGATGCCTCATGTCCTAAGTTATTTTTTTATGAACATCATATATCTCCATGTTTATTTAGCTATTCTTTTATTTCTTTCATCAGTGTTTCATATTTTCTAGAATACAGATTTTAGGTATGTTTTCCGATAATATAAATTTTTAAAATACTAAGGCTCCTCTTCCAAAAAAGACACCCATTTCCAAACTCTGAAGGATTACTAGGCATAGTTTCCCAGACCATAAGGGCAATGACAAACTGTCCCAAATATGTACTAGCATTTCCTGATGTTATTACTTGGAACACCTGGACACATTTTATGCTTCCTGTGGTCCATCATGAACATCAAACTTGGTTGACTGCCTACATCTCAGAAGAAAGTCAAAAAGAAGAGACAGAAAAGGTCAATTTCCTTGTTCAAGGACCCTGTTGTTAGTCACTTTCCCATCAACTAGTTGCTCCCCATTTTTCAGAGGAGGTGCGGATCACTGAGGTCATAAGTGAGAATACATCCAAATGCCCTTATGATATACTTGCCATAGGCTTATTTATTATCACCAGTGAGGACACACGAGGTCCAAAAGGACAGACCTCTGGAACTTCCAGAATTCATTAAAGGAGGATGAAAAAAGGAGTTGGAACTAAAATCACAACAGAGTCCCAGAGCACATTTAATTGTTTTATATTTGCACATGGGAAATTCCAGCTGACATGTAATTACCCTTTCACTGCATATGGTAACATGCTACCATCATTCTCAATAGGCTACACAGTGTTCTGGTGAAAGTCTTTAAAGACAGATTTTGCACAGCTTCCCCAGAGTTGTAAAATTTACAAAAATCACAAATTACATGTGTCAATAAAGACAGCTTTAAACCACAAAAGGTCTTTTTTACATTTAAATTGTCTTTGCTTTTTTTCTTTTTAACCTGGTGTTTTCTTTATTGAAGTGTAATTTGCATTCTATTAAGGATACCAAATTTAATTGAGGAGATCAATAGTTTTTCATATGTAAACCGCCATGTTACCACTACCCAGATCTAACTATCAAACATTTACATCTCATCATAAGTTTGTTTGTGCCCCTTCTGAGTCACTAGTCACCAAGAGAAAACACCTATTTTGATTACTAACATCAAAATTTAATTTTGCCAGTACTAGAAGATCTTATAAATCAAACACAGCATATATTCCTTTTTCTGCCATTTTTTTCTCAGCATGTTTCTAGGAGTTATCCATGCTGTTTCATGTATTAGTGATTTACTCTTTTATATTGCTTTGTATTAGTCCATTGTATATGTACAGCACAGATTTACATTCCTCCATTCAAGGTCATTTGTGTCATATCCAGGTGTGGGCTACTGGGAATAAAGCTGCTATGAATAGTTTTGTACTAGTCCTTTTGAAGACATAGCATTCATTTCTCCTGAGTATATCACCTGGAGTGAACGTACTGAATTAATTGTAGGATAAATTGCAAAACAGTTTCCAAAATTGGGTTTAAGTTCTCACCACTAGTGCCTGAGAACTCAAGATGCTCCACATTCTCTCAAGTGCTTGGTCTTGAAAGTCTTTTTATCTTTCAGTATAGTTGATTTACAATATTGTATTAGTTTCAAGTGTATACCATAATGATTCCATTTATAGGTTATTACAACATAATGGATATAATTCCCTGTGCTATACAGTATAGCCATGGTTGCTTATCTATTTTATCTACAGTAATTTGTATCTATTAACCCCATACCCCTAATTTCCCCCCCTTCCCTCTCCCCTCTGGTAACCACAAATTTGTTCTCCATGTCTGTGAATCTGTTTCTCTTTTGTACGTACATTCATTTGTGTTATTTTTTAGTATTTGTCTTTCTCTAACTTATCTCACTAAGCATAATATTCTCTAGGTCCATTCAAGTTGCTGCAAATGGCAGTATTTCATTCTTTTTTATAGTTGCTATTCCATTGTATATGTACCACATCTTGTGCGTGTGTGTGTGTGTGTGTGTGTGTGTGTGTGTGTGTGTGTGGTTTTATATACCACATCTTCTTTAATTCAGTCATCTGTTTATGGGCAGCTGGGTTGCTCCTACATCTTGATTATTGTAAACAGTGCTGTTATGAACATTGGGGTGCATGTACATTTTCAAATTAGTGTTTTGTTTTGTTTTGTTTTGTTTTTTGGATAGTATATCCAGGAGTGGAACTGCTGGATCATATCGTTGTTCTATTTTTAGTTTTTTTAAAGGGCCCTCCATACTGTTTTTCATACTGGATGCAACTATTTATATTATCACCAACAGTGTGTGAGGGGTCCTTTTCTCCACATCCTCTCCAACATTTGTTTTTTGTAGATTTTTTGATGATAGATATTCTGACACGTGTGAGCTGATACCTCGTTATGCTTTTGATTTGCATTTCTCTAATAGTTAATTAGTAATGTTGAGAATATTTTCATGTGCCTGTTAGCCATCTGTATGTCTTCTTTAGAAAAATGTCTATTTGAGTCTTCTGCACATTTTTCTTTTTATTGCCATACCCATGGCATATGGAAGTTCTGGGACCAGGGATTGAATCTGAGCCACAAATGTGACCTATGCCACAGCTGTAGCAACACTGGATCCTTTAACCCACACCACAGGGGCCAGATATCAAACCCACACTTTCACAGCAACCCAAGCAATGCAGTAGAATTCTTAACACACTGTGCCACAGCAGGAATTCCCTTCTGTCAATTTTTCCACCCGATTGTTATTTTTGATATTGTGGTACTGAGTTGTTATATGTTTTTTTTTTTTTTTTGGTTTGTTTGTTTTTTATGGTCCCACCTATGGCATATGGAAGTTCCTGGGCTAGGAGTAGAATCGGATCTGCAGCTGCTGACCTGTGCCGCAACTTGGGGCAACACTGGATCTAAGCTAAATATGCAACCTACAACACAGTTTGAGGCAACACCAGATCCTTCACCCACTGAATGAGGCTAGGGATCAAACCCATGTCCTCACAGACTACATCAGGTCTTTAACCCACTAAGCCACAGCAGAAACTCCTTTGTTTGGTTGGGTTTTTTAGTATTTGGGGGGTTTTATTGTTGTTTTTTGTAAGTTGTTTTTAATTGGAAGCATTTCTGTTAATTGGTTCTGTCACTATGGTAAACAATATGAAGCCTCCTCAAAAAATTAAAAGTAGAAGTACCACATGATCCTGTATTCCACTTATAGGTATATACCCAAAAGGAAATGAAAACAGTATTTGGAAGAGATATCTGTCCTCCCATGTTTATTCACAGCATTATTCAAAATAGCCACGATATAGATACAAACTAAATGCCTGTGTAGGGATGAATTTGGTATCTATACACTGGAATATTATTCAACAATGAGAAAAGTGAAAGTCTTCCATCTGTGCCAACATGTGTTGAACTAAACATTATGTTAAGTGAGGTAATCAGAGAAAAAACAAATACTGCATGATATAATTTCAATGTGGAATCTAAGAAGCCTGAACTCATTAAAACAGACTAAAATGGTGGTAGCCAGAGGCTGGGTAGTGGGAAAGTAGGAGAGATGTTGTTTAAGAGTACAAACTTGCAAGTAGTAGATAAATAAGTCTTGGAGAGCTCATTTATAGTATAGTGATTGTGAATCCCAATATTGTATCATAAATATCAAGTTTGATAAGAAACTATATCATAATTCTTTTCACCAAAAACAAATAATTGTGACATGATAGAAGTCCTAGCTAATATTACAATAGCAATTATTTGCAATCTATAAATGTATCAAATCAATGTCATACATCTTAAACTTACATAATGTTGTATGTCAAATATATCTCAATTTTTAAAATGTTGGAGACAATCTGGTTGGTGTGTAGTGGGTACCACATTTTGATTTTACTTTGCATTTTCCTCATGACTACTTATATTGAGTGCTTTTTAATATACTTGTTGAGAAACAGAAATTTTCTTTTGTGAAGTATCTGTTAAAGTCTTTTGCCCAGTTTCAGCTGTCAGAGCCTTTTTGTTTTGCTTTGTTTTACTGATAAGAATTCTTTATATTCTCTGGATATTTGTCCAGGACTGGACTGAGAATACTTTCTCTAAGTTTGCGGCTTGCTGTTTTAAATTCTTTCCTTATGATGTCTTTGGATGGGTTGAGATTTTTTAATTTGATGATTTCAACATATCAGGCTTTTTCCTTTGTAGCTACAGTTTTCCATATCCTGCCAAGGAAATATTTGACCACCCCAAGGTAACAGAAACATTTAATTTTGGCCTTCAAGTTTAAAATATATGATCTGTTTCAAATTACTGTTTGAGCATTACCTGAAGTAGAGGTTAATATTTCCATATGGATATCCAGGTGCTCTACCAACACTTTTTTTTTTTTTTTTGTCTTTTTGCCTTTGTGTAGAGCCGCACCCGCGGCATATGGAGGTTCCCAGGCTAGGGGTCTAACAGGAGCTGTAGCTGCCGGCCTTCGCCACAGCCACAGCAACGCGGGATCCGGGCTGTGTCTGCAACCTTCACCACAGCTCAGGTCAACGCCGGATCCTTAACCCACTAAGCAAGGCCAGGGATCGAACCCGCGACCTCATGGTTCTTAGTCGGATTCGTTAACCACTGAGCCACGAAGGGAACTCCACCAGCAACATTTTGAAAAGACTTTTTCCCCAATTAAAGTATATAGGTGCCTCCAAACAGCTTCCATAAGCCCCGTAATTGCCTCAAAAACACTTGGGATCCCTTCTCTGGCTTTCAGTGGGAAGCCAGGCGCAACAGAAAAACAGGTTACTCCTGTCACCACAGACCAGCTAAAGTACCCAGGAGGTGCAGCAACCTTCCAAGCCAGTGGTTTCTATGGCAACAATTTCTCCACACAGAGGCTCACATCTCATCCTTGCTCTTTTGTATCTTGACGAAACTGGGAACCCACTTTACTGATTCTTTTAAAAAGAGGAGGTCTGGCCAGGTTTTCACAGAAACCAGCTAGTGTTCCCTTTTCTTTCTGAAAGAGGAGGAAATGTGAGCTTGCTTTCTTCAAGGAGATTGAGGAAGGCAAAAAAATATTGTTCAGACAGAAACATCCAGTGAAAAGAATCGTAACATCATAATATTGGTGGAAGCATGAAGAATGGTTGAGAGAGGAAGGTAGGTTTCCACCATTTCCTTTCTTAGTAACCGGCAATTTTCCCAAAAGCCTGAGGAATGAGGAGTACCAAAGTGTAATTCAGCTCTTTCTCACACACACACAAAAAAATGTTCTTTCCACCTCTATATTCAGTGCACACATCACAAGTAGAAAATTTTGGTCTCAAATTGTATTGGGAATCACTAGCAACATTCAAATTGGGATTTTTAGGAGCCCTTGGGAAATTAAGTCATATAATTTCTTTGAGAAATCTTGGCAGAGAACTATGTGGACCTCTGGGAGCCAATGTCACTACACTCAATGAAAAGATGAATATAAGGGTTGTAGGAGTGATGCTTGTTCTCAACGGTGACCAGTTAGCTGCATCCAGGGCACCAGACCTGTCTTTACATTCTTTCCCTGTCTTTCCAGCTCCTGAGGAGGTTTGAGAGCCTATGCTCTGCATTCACTGGCTGGAGACATCCTGCTTGGTGACCAAACACAACCTTATGGGGAAACTATCACAGAGGCCCCAGATGTGCATGTCACGAGCATCTTGCCATTGATGTAGTCAAACAAGGAGGCTTTTCCCAAGGAAATGTGAGCATAGGGTGGAGAAGGACAGTGCAATAGAAGGTATCTTGGAGCAGATGTGTCAACACAATGGTTGTACTTCAGCAGAAGGAACTTTTTCTCAGCAGCTCCGAGGGCTACATGGAGAAGCTGCCTGCTCCCACTAGCTGATACAGGAGGTGAACAGCACTGTTGCATGAAGTGATCTATTATCCATTGAGAAAGGCAGAACTAGACCTACTGTCAGAGCCCTAAGTAGTCCCAGAGTGAAGTTCTGGCCAGGAATTGGGGGCAGTGAAATGTGGTTGTTTTACTCAGTCTGCTCCTTTCTGGGGTTTCAGTGGTCAAGGCTCCATGAAACTGTGGTATGGCCTGAAAATTTCTGCACTTTAGAAATAGGATTTGTCAGCTGGGGCTCTGGGAACATATATTCACCCCACTCTGTGACAGGAGGCTTTGACAAATGAGTTTCCTTTTCCTCTACTTTCCCCTCAGCCCAGAGAAAGCACAAGATTTCTTGGCAGAGAACATCTACAAGAGGAGGAAGCCCTGTCCTCCATGAGGTGACTTGTGTGTGCCTAGGTCAGCGACAGTGATATCTTGGAAGACCTACTGCTGTAACTGGAACAGAAGCAGCAATTCCTCTGGGCTGCCCCGAAGGCAGTGTCATTCATGGGTGAGTAGTTTGGTTGCATGAGCACCGCCTCAGGAACTTGCCTCACAGCAGATTGATACAGCAGGCTGATACAATATTATCAGCTTATAAACAAACATAACAGTAATAGTAGTAACACTCCTGTTGCATATCCAAGTTAAAATATACAAGAAACTTATGGTCCAAATTACCATCTTTTTTTGAGGACTTCCCATTGTCTGATCCTTTGCTGATCACCAAAATTCAGTCTTTCTATTTCTTTCCATGATAATCATGTTACTCTTCCCCTACCCCTTCTTCTATAAAAGGAGAAATTGAGGCTTGGAGAGTCCAGAAAGGTTATGTCACAAAGATTGGACTTTAGCTGGATCTGCCAGAATCTAAACTCCTGTTGTTTTGGATTGCAACGCTGTGACAAAATATTTTCAAATAGGAAGAAACGTATTGTTGATAATCTCTAAAAGTTAAGTGCAAGTTTATCTTTATAAACTACAGTCCATGGAGTTCCCATCGTGGCGCATAAGACTATCAACTGATTTATTTGCGGACACTTTGCAGTACAGAAGGGAGTGGAATGATATATTCAAAATGCTCAAAGGGGAAATCTTCAACCCGCAATATCATAGACTATAAGATCTACTTTTCCTTAGGCTTTCCTTAGCCTTCTTACTTAGGAATATCATTATAGAAGTCAAAACTTTCTTTGAACAGTTCATAGTAACCAGATATGTCTTAAAATAAAATATTCTTATTATCCAGATCCTGAGTATTGGAGTAGGCTAATTTTTCAAGACTGGCTCAAGGACATTGTGTTACTGTCTGGTAAACACAATGATATTTTGCAGAGGAAAGTTCACAGCTGTTGTTGGCTTTATATTTACATGCATTAATAATTACAAGTACCCTTAAATAATTATTATTTCTTTCATTACTCCATATAATTAAACTATCAAAGTGCAGGGAATATTGAAAAATTTCAAAGATAATTGAGATCTCAAGGTATCATTAAAAGCATAAAGAAATACTGGATATTGGAGATCCAGAAAGGGAAAAGAGATCAAGGAAAATTTGAAAAATAGTCGTGCCTGGTCTCCCCTTAAGCCAGATGTGTGATGTGGTCAGTAATCCATTTCTATTTGAATGTCCCACCATAAGCCTTTCTTTCATCAGACCACTTGCAACCCCTCTACTTCTACTTTCCCACCAGGATGATTCATGTAGGTACTAGGACTTTCTCAGGTGGGATAGGTATTTCTGCACCATGATATTGGCACTGAATAAAATTAAAACAGCTTATACAATCAACAGCAAAAAAATCAACAACCCAATGGAAAAATGGGCAAAGACCTGAATAGACATTTCTCCAAGGAAGATATACAGATGGCCAACAACACATGAAAAAATGCTCGACATCACTGATGATTAGAGAAATGCAAATCAAAACTACCATCAGGTACCACCTCACACCAGTCAGAATGGCGATCATTAATAAGTCCACAAATAACAAATGCTGGAGAGGGTGTGGAGAAAAGGGAACGCTCCTGCACTGTTGGTGGGAATGTAAGCTGGTACAACCACTATGGAAAACAGTATGGAGGTACCTTAGAAAACTATACGTAGAACTACCATGTGACTCAGCAATCTCACTCTTGGGCATATTTCCAGACAAAACTTTCCTTGAAAAAGACACATGCACCAGTATATTCATTACAGCACTGTTCACAATAGCCAAGACATGGAAACAACCTAAATGGCCACTGACGAATGGATTAAGAAGATGTGATATATATATATATATATATATATATATATATATACACACACACACACACACACACACACACACCATGGAATACTACTCGGCCATAAAAAAGAACAAAATAATGCCATTTGCAGCAACATGGATGGAATTAGAGACTCTCATACTAAGTGAAGTAAGTCAGAAAGAGAAAGACAAATACCATATGGTATCACATATCTGGAAACTAATATATGGCACAAATGAATCTGTCCACAGAAAAGAAAATCATGGACATGGAGAACAGACTAGTGGTTGTCAAGGGGGAGGGGGAGGGTGAGGGAGTGGGATGGACTGGGAATTTGAGGTTAATAGATGCAAACTATTGCCTTTGGAATGGATAAGCAATGAGATCTGCTGTACAGCACTAGGAACTAACTATATCTAGTCACGTATGATGGAGCATGATAATGTGAGAAAAAGAATGTATATATGTATGTGTGATTGGCTCACCTTGATATACAGGAGAAAAGTGACAGAACACTCTAAACCAGCTATGATAGAAAAAAAGAAAATCATTAAAAAAAAATTTTTAATGGCAAAAAAGAAAAAAATTTAAACAACTCCTTGCTAATGAGCCTTTATCTAGATGTCAGTATGTATAGTCTCAATTTGTTCCATCTTCCATCACTTATCTTCCATTATTCTTCATTTTCTTTAACTTCCAATTGAGAATATACCCATGAGGTCAAGATCTGTCGTGGACTGAAAGCAGAGTGTGTAGATAGGCAAGTGTCACAGAAAAAATTCTGCTTGTGAGAAGGTGGAACCCATAGGAATATTCATGAAAATTTCTAAAATATTTAATTTGACTTTGTAAAGTCAGTTTTGGTAAGGGCAGATTCAGGCAGAACAGATCTCTAGGCATATGCCCCAGAGTTGCCTGAAAACCAATCTGGGAACATAGTCCCCAACACTGGCTTTACAATGGGAAGCCAGGGGCAACAGAAAAATGGGTCACTCCTGCCACAGCAAGCCAGCTAAGGTACCCAGGAGGAGAAGCAGCCCTCCAACCAGTGCTTGCTGTGGCAACAACTTATGCACACTGAGGCTTCCATGTTGCCCTTCCTTTTCTGAATCAAGATGGAGTCTGGGGGGAGTTCCCATCATGGCTCAGCGGAAATGAACCCAACTATTATCTGGGAGGATGCGGCTTCAATCCCTGACCTCGCTAAGTGGGTTAAGGATCCGGCGTTGCCCTGAGCTGCGGTGTAGGTCGCAGATGCGGCTTGGATCCCTAGTTGCTGAGACTGTGGTGTAGGACAGCAGGTGTGGCTCCAATTCGACCCCTTAGCCTGGGAACTTCCATATGCTGCACCTGTGGCCCTAAAAAAGCAAAAAACAAAAAAAAATGGAATCTGGGGATCAAATTCCCAGATTCTTTCAAAATGAAAGGGGCCATCGAGGTTAGAGATGTTACAGAATCCACCTAGCATTCCCTTTTTCCTTGAAGAGGAAGAAATAGGCACTTCTCTTTTTTAATGAGGTTGGCGAGCGCATCAAAAGTATTCTTCAGACCAAAAGTATCCAGTGAAAAGAATCATACTTTGTTGGTGGAGTCATGAAGAATGGTTGCGAGAGCAAAGTATATTTCCACCAACTCCTTCCTCAATAACCAGTATCATTCCCCAAAGCCTGATGAATGTGAGGGTGTAATCCAGCTCTTTCTCGTGATAAAAATCTATTCTTTGCTATCTCTGTGCTCTGGCTCCATTGTAAATTCACACGTAAAAAACTGAGTTTGGACTTTTACCTGGAATCCAAAGTAATATTCACATTGGGATTTTAGAAACCTTGGGGAAATGAAGTCATAAAATTCCTTTGAAAGTCTTGGCAGAGAACAGTGTGGGCATCTGGGAGCCCGTGCTGCCACAGTCAATGAAAAGATAAATATAAGTGTTGCATCAGTAACCACTTAGCTGCCCTCTGCTTGGACTTTCTGCTCTGATCTCTTCAACTTCTAGCAAGGTTTGGGAGCCTTTGCTCTCTGCTCACTAACTTGGAACATCCTGCATGGTGACCAGTTTTGGAAGAAAACTATCACAGAGGCCTCAGACTTGAATACTGGGAGTTGCTTGTCATTGCTATAGTGGAACAAGGATACTTCTCTGCATGAAGAGGTGAGGAAATGCTGAAGGGTCATAGTCCAGTCTTAGAGTAGATGTGCCCATGACCATGGCTACTTCATTAAAAGAAACCTGTCTCAGCAGCTCCCTAGGTTAAACCCAAGAGAATGTGCCTGCTTCCCTTGGCTGGACAACAATATCGCATGTTAGGTAGGCTTTTATTCACCGGTAGAGGCAGAGCCAGATTTTCACCAGAACCCTAAGTAGTCCCAGAGTCAAATTCTAGCCCAGAATTGGAGACAGTGAAATGTGGCTGGTTATTCTGTCTGTGTCAGTGGTTAAGGCTGCCAAGAAGCTTCCCTGAGATATGAAAAGTTCTGGGCTATAGAAGCAGGACTTTGTCAGCCAGGGAGACTGGGAACATGGGATACATATTCCCATGTTCTCATGGAAATTATTTTCTTTTCCTCTCCTTTCCCTTCAATGCAGAGAAAGCTCCGGTTTCCTGGAAAGAGATGATTAGCTGCAGGAGGAAGCAGCCCTGACCACCAGGAGTTGATTCCTAGGTGCCTGTGTCATGGACAGCAGTAGCCTGGAGGACCTGCTGCTGAACTGGGACAGAAGCAGAGGCACCTCCAGCTGCCCCTGGAGAAGTGCCACTTGTGGGTGAGCAGTTTGGTTGCATGAGCACCACTTCAGGGAATTTGGCTCGTGCAGGTTAGTCAGAGGGACACAACTCCCTACTTCTTACTTTCAGCTTCGTATTGACACGCTAGATCCCAAACACCATTATAAGAGAAGTGATTTATTGAGGGCCCTGAAGAGAATAAGGAGACAGTTCTTGAGCTTTGATGTAAGAGTGAATGTGCAGATGCCAAGTTTGCAGAATATTCTTCCCAATGGGCCACTCCACTGAACTGCTGTCACTCCCCATCCTTATTACATGCCAGCATGGAGCCATGGAAGAGTGGAGTAAATCTCAAATTTACAATTTATGCCATGTTGTTGAGCAGCCCCCAATGTCTCTGGTCTCCAGTCTCTTCTATAAAACGGTTGTGCTAAGGTAAATCATCTCTACAGCCTGTGTCATTTCATAAGTCAGTAATTCAGCAAAGATATTAACTAAAGGATAAAAAAATTAAGATAAAGTTAAACTCTCTTAAGGTTGAGAGATCATCAACAATAGGTTTCTTCTGATTTAAAAATATTGTGTTAGATCATTCAGAAACAGCAAGGGCTTTGGATTTGGGAACATCTAGTGAAGTTCCAGCTCTGCATTTCCCAGCTATGTGAACTAAGCCTCTATTATATTCTGTAGAAGCAGTGGGGCAACATAACATTCATTGCTATTGTGGTAAGAAATAGAAATATTGAATTTAAGTGACCAGCATAGTACCAAGCATTAGTAAAGTTCTCAACAAACAATGGTGATGATGACGATGATGATGATTTGGACCATAGAATTTGTTTCATATTTTAAAAAAGATACTCAAAACGAATGTTACTGTCATTACTATTATGTTTGCATATGAACTGATATTATAAAATGTAATATTGCATAAATATTCAAATTTCAGTGACAATGTTATTGATGTGCTTATTCTGCCATATTTAAGAGTATACAAATGACCCCAACATTATATTAGACTTCGTGGAACACGTGAAAAACATTACATCCCATGCCAAGTGAGTTACCTGCTTATCTTACTTAATTCTCACAAGAATATGCATATAGATTCTATAGTCTTTGTTTTACATGGGTAAAGTGAAGCTCACCAAGAACTAACTTTCCAAAGATAACCTGTCTCTCTGGGCTTAGGACTCAATATTGAACTGGAATTAGACTCGGGTCCTTCTAATTCAAGACTACTTTGCTGTCTGCCAACTGCCTTTCGGATAATCAAGTAACTTGGTCATCTGCTCTCTTAAACCTTTGTGCTGCTTACTGCAATGTCTTTATTGTAGATTAAGAGTAGCAGGTGGTACTGCTGTGGAAAGAGATGCCAGTGGAAATGGAGAATGGGACAGTTGTCCAAGAATTCATCTTGGAGGGGTTTCCTGCTGTCCAACATCCGGGAAAGGTCCTCTTCCTAGTGCACCTGCTGGTATACCTGGCATCCTTGCAAGGCAATACACTCATAGTCACCATCAGCTGTGCTGACTCCTGGCTACAGACACCTATGTACTTTTTCCTTAGCAGTTACTCCATTGAGTCCTGTGTCACAAGTGCTGCTGTTCCTTAATTGTTGGTCATCTTGCTTTTAGGCAGACAAATAATTTCCTTTCCTGCTTGTTTCACACAAGCCTTTGCCTTTTTATTTCTGGGAGTAGCAGGTTTCCTTCTCATAGCAGTAATGCCTTTGGATCAGTACATGGCCATTTGCAAGCTTCTTCATTACCCAACCATCATGAACCTGAGGACTTGCTTCCAAGGAAATTAGTCATAATCACCCTAGGTATACAAAATACCACAAAACACTATGTGAGTAAAGATACAGTTAAATGGTTTTCTCATGAACAAAACATCAGAAAGAGATAGTAAAAAAAAAAATCCTATTTAAAATCACATAAAAAATACCTAGGAATAAAATTACCCAAGGAGGTTAAAGACTGATACACTGAAAACTATAAAAATTGATAAAGAAAACTGAAGATGATTCGAAGAAATAGAAAGCTTGCCCATGCTCCTGAAATGGAAAAGTTAATCCTATTACAAGGCCATGCTACCCAAAGCATATACAATTTTAATGAAATTCCTATCAAAAAACCCATGATGTTAACACAACTAGAATAAATAAATCCTAAAATTTATATTAAATCACAAAAATGTTCAGAATTGCTAAAGCAGTCCCAAGGAAAAAGAATTCAGTGGGAGTCATAATTCTTTCAGATTTCAGACTACTACTATAAAGCATGGTACTGGCATTAAAAACAGACATATATTGATCAATGGAACAGAATAGAGAGCCCATAAATAAACCCACTTACCTATGAACAATTAATCTATGACAACGGAGGTAAGAATTTAAAATTGAAAAAAAAATCTTTTCAACAAATGGTGCTGGGAAAGCTGGACAGCTACAAGTAAATCAATGGAATTAGAACATTCAATATATAAATATAAACTCAAAATAGTTTCAAGACCTGAATATAAGATATGACACCATAAAACTCCTATAAAAGAACATAAGCAAAACATTCCAGGACAGAAATCATAGCAATATGTTCTTAGATCAGTCTCCTTAGACAAAAAAATAAAGGCAAAAAAAAGAAATGAGACCTAAATAAACTTAAAAACTTTTGCACGGCATAGGAAACCATCAACAAAACGAAAAGACCATTTATGGGATGGAAGCAAATACTTGCAAATGGTAAGATCAAAAAGGGCTTACTATCCAAAATATATAAACAGCTCATACAACTCAATATCAAAAAACCAAACAAGTCAGAAAACATCCAGACAATACAAACAGACATTTTTTCCAAAGAGGACATACATATGGCCAACAAGGAAAAGATGTTCAAGACTGCTAATTATTAGAGAAATGCAAATTAAAACCACAATGATATATCACACTGGTCAGAATGGCTATCATCAAAAAACCTACAAATAATAAATGCTGGAGAGGATATGGAGGAGAGGGACCCTCCTAAACTGTTGGTAGGAAAGTAAATTAGTGTAGCCACTCTGGAAACCAGTATGGAGATTTCACAAAAGAAACAGAAAAAAAAAAAACTAAAAATAGAGCTACACTATGATCCAGCAATCCCACTCCTGGGCATATACCCAGGGAAAACAAAAACTCTAATTAAAAAAGAGAACTGTACCCCAGTGCTCATAGCAGCACTGTTTACAATAGCCAAGACATGGAAACAACCAAAAAGTTCCTAAACCTACAATTTGCTTAAGAAGATGTGGTACACACACACACACACACACACACACACAATGGAATATTACTCAGCTGCCATAAAAAAGAATGAACTATTGCCATTTGCAGCAATGAGGATGGACCTAGAGATTATATTTAGTGAAGTAAATCAGACAGAGAAGGACAAATACTATTTAATATCACTTATATGTATAATATAAAAATAATACAAATCTTATACAAAATGGAAACAGACTCACAGACATAGATAATAAACTTACGGCTACAACACGGTAAAGGGAAGGATAAATTAGGAGTATGGGATTAACAAATACAACTACTATACATAACATAGATAAGCAACAAGGATTTACTATCTAGCACAGGGAATTATATTCCAAATTTTGTAATAACTTATAATGGAATATAATCTGCCAAATATTAATCTCTATGCCATATATTTGAAACTAACAGAATGGTATAAATCAACTATCTTCAATAAAAAATCGTTTAGGTATAAAGGATTTCCTGTGTAGCACAATCTTTGTATCTTATCTTATACATAGTAGTTTGTACCTCTTAATTCCCTACCCCTGTATGTCCCTGCCTGCTTCCCTTACCCTACTGGTAACCACTATTTCATTCTCTGTATCTGCGAGTTTGTGTCTCTTTTGTTATTTTCAATTGTTTGCTTTATTTTTCAGATTCCACACAACTGATATAAATGATAACATAGAATATTTGTCTTTTTCACTATAAATTTACCTCTTTATCTATGAAAATATACTTTACTGTGGAGTCTATTTTTTGTATTACTACAGCCACACAAGATTTCTTTTGCTTGATGTGTGCTTGGAATTTCTACTTTTGTCTATATATTTAAATATCATTACTATAACCAGCACATAGTAAGTAAGGTCTTCCTTTTTACCCAATGTGGTAATTTCTCCCCCCCCTTTTAATTTGAGTCTTTAGTCCATTTACATTTTATGTCATTATTGTAAAGTTAGGTTTAACTCTATACCATCTTGTTTTCTCCTATTTATCCTCTCTGCTATAGACTCCGTATTTTCTCCTTTCCTTAATATGCCTTTGTAATTTGCTCTCCTCTATTTTAAACAGCTTTACGGAAATATCATTGAGATATAATAAATGGACATATTTAAAATGTATAGTTTGATAATTGAACATTTTGACATATTTAAACACTTGTGAAATAACCACCACAATGAATAAAATGAAAATATACATTGACCCCAAAGTTTCCTACCACCACCTTGTTATGATTCCATTTTATCTTCCTTATTGGCTTCATAGATATTATTCTTTTTCATTTCAGTGGTTGCTTTAGTGTTTTTTACATACATCTTAAACTTACATTGTCTAAATTCAAGTGATGTTTTTCCACTTCATATATAAAACAAGAAGCTTACGACAGTACACTTACATTTTTACCCCTCAGCCTTTATGCGGTTATTGCCACACATTTTCCTTGTGAATATGTTGTAAGCCCCACAGTGCATTGTTACTGTTTTTGTTGAAAGAGTCAATTATCTTTCAAAGAAATTTAAATAGTTTTTAAAATATATACTTACCAGTGTAGTTACTATGTCTGGTGATTTTCCTTTCTTTTCCTAGACCCATATTTCTATCTGGATAATTCTAAGAGAATTTCCCTTAGGAAGGTTGACTTTACCAATTATTATTCTGCAGGTTTACTGATGATTATTTTTGTATGACTTCAAAGTTTTAAAAAATCTTTTTGCAGGTATAGAATTCTAGGTTGGTATACTTTTATTCACAGTCCTTTAAAAATATCATGCCATTGTAGTCTCATTTACTTATTTCCAAAGAGAAACCTATGTTATCTTTATCTTTGTTCCCTATATGCAACTGTCTTTTTTTCATCTGGCTGCTTTTAAGATTTTCTCTTTAACACTAGTTTTTAGCAATCTGATTATTTTGTGCCTTGCTGTAGTTTCTCCCCTATCTCTTGTGTTGGGTTTTGCAGAGATTTTTAGTTCTGTTTTCATGAAATTTGGAAAAATTTTGGCCATCATTTCGTTAAAACTTTTTGTCATCCCCCCTTCACATATACACTTGTCCTTCAGAAATCTAATTGTGTCCATGTTGGGTTGCTTGGAGTTGTCCCGTAATTCAATTTAAATGAATTACTTTATTTTAAATTTAACTATAATTATATCCTCAAATTTGATAACCTGTTGTCTTCTATGTCCAACACGATGTTAATTCCATCTTATAAAATTTTCATTTGAGACACATTTTGAGACTCAAAGAAGGTGCAGTTTGCTTTTTAAAAGCCACCTTTTTGAAGTATGAGTGACTTACAAAGAGCTGTATATATTCAATATATACAGCTTGGTGAGATTGGAGATAAGTATGCATTCTTGAAACCATCATCACAATCAAGGCCATAAGTCTGTATATCACCTCCAGAAGTTTCTTCCAATCCCTTTATTTTTGGTTTTTTGTGTGTGTGTGTGTGGTAAGAACACAATGCAAGATCTTCCCTCTTATCAAAATTTTCACTACACAATACAGTATTGTAACAATAGGTCCTATGTTATAAAGTAGATCTCCAGAACTTACTCATCTTGAAGTACTGAAATTTGTATATTTTAACTGACACCTACTCCTTTCCAACATCCCCCAGCCTCATTTAACCATTAGTCTACTCTCTGTCTTAATGAGTTTATTTTAGATTCCTCATAAAAATGAGACAATGTAATATGTTTTTCTGGGTCTGGCTTGTTTCACTTAATACAACATCCTCCAGGCTTATCTGTGTCATCACATATTTCAGGATTTCCTTCTTTTTTAAGGCTCACCAATCTTCTACTGATGTATATAAACATTTTTAATTCATTCATCCATTGACGGACACAAGTTTTTTCTATATCTTGGCTATTATGAATAATGTTGCATTGAACCTAGGAGTGCAGCTTCAATACCTGGACCTCAATTTCTGGGATACATACACAGAAGTGGGATATTTGGATCATAAAATTCTATTTTTAATTTTTTAATGAACCTCCACACTGTTTTCCACACTAGCCTCACCAGTTTACATCCTCACCAAAAGTTTACAATGGTTATCTTTTCTCCACATATTTACCAACACTTCTGTCCTTTGATTTTTTTTTTTTTGATAAACAGACATCCTAACAGGTGTAACACAATGTCTTATTCTGGTTTTGATTGGCTAGTCCCCAATGATTAATGATGTTGAGCAACTTTTCATGTGTCTGTTGCCCATTTGTATGTCTTCTCTGGAAAAAATGTCTATTTAGGTCCTTTACTCATTACTTTATTTGGGTTATTTGTGGGGGTTTTGTCATTGATTTGTATGTGTTCTTTATATATTTCTGGTATTAACAGATGCATGTGGGCCCCAATTAGGCACTGTCTTCTGTCATTAGCCAGCACCACTAGGTTCACTTTAAGCTAGTCCCTCTTAGCTGTCCACCTGCATATCCCCAACTCCCCTACTCTCTACTGCCGTGTGCACTGACGTGAGAAGATCAACAATTGCACAGTACATTAGTGGTTCTAGAAAAAATTACTGCCAACACAATACCTTAAGCCAAAGGAACATCATAAATGTGAGAAAAATAGAGGAGCCTACACACCAAAAATATGAGAATGTTTATATACACATAGGTTAGGCAAAAATATGTTCTGAAATTTGAGTGAATCTTTTCTTCAAACTCTTACATAATTGTGCGCCAAAAATCTTCACAACACAGTATCTTATGCCTGTGATCACAGAA
Organism: Catagonus wagneri; assembly: GCA_004024745.2. NCBI lineage: Eukaryota > Metazoa > Chordata > Mammalia > Artiodactyla > Tayassuidae > Catagonus > Catagonus wagneri. The sequence continues at coordinate 14,190,941 of PVHT020003785.1, forward strand.
TAATATGGTCAGGGCAAAGCCTGGTAGCTAATAACCAATGATATTAAACAAACTCCAGCTCCAGGGTTTTTCTCAGTGTTTTATCCCCAAATCTATGATTTCCTATCAAAATCTTGAATATTTAAATTACAGTTATAATTATTTCATTCAAGTATCCTATCATCTTCTCTCTTCCATGCTCAAATTATATTTCTATTACAGCATGTCTCATGTCATGGTAGGTAGCAATAGCATTATTTCACATTAGTACCAACAGTGGACACCCAGAGGTAATTGTATCAACCTTCATTCAACAAATGAATATCCTTTTTAACAGATTCATTTGAAGAGATTTTACAGTCACAATTAGACTTCTTTCCACCTCTGACTCAATCACCCTCAATTCCTTTACATTTTCTGTAGTTGGGAAACAATCTTAACTATTTCATTCCCTGTTCCAGAAATTATAATGTCTCTCTCCCTGTAGTCCTTCTTATTCAGGTCTTCAGTACTAAAATCAACCTAGAAAAGCAATAAAACCAATGAGAAGTTTCAATTTCAACTAGACATATATCTCTTCATCATAGTGGGAACTAGAATTGTAAAGATTTACATTCAGCATTGAAAACGATTTTATTGAGTCATTTTAAGTAATTTTATTAATATCATGATAGTTATGTACACAAGTCTCCTTCAAAACGCAATATAGTGACTATGTCATATCTATCCAAGAACCAATTTGATATCCCTAACACTTATGAATTTTATTCTTGCTTTTATCACAAGTAGATACCTGTGGGATACATATTCCCAGATGAGATTCCATATGCATCAAATGGAATCATGTATATTGGGTTCTTCATTAAAACGTGTGGATGCTATTAAACTAAAACTAATGAAGAGAAGGTCCAAGATTTTTCACCTCAGCACAAAGAACATTAGAGTCTTCAAATAGTGGATTGTACTGGATTTTAAGACAAATTAGTCCTTATTTTAAGAATAAACAAGCAGAACTTCAAAGAGCATATTCAAAAGCCTATTTAGGAGATGCAAAATGTAGGAGGGAGATAGCATTAGATGCAGAAGGTGTATTTCCCCTCTGAGCGTCTGTAGTTCTAGTTCTGCAACCTCATCCTGGACAGAGCATCCTTCAGAGCCTGGTGGACCTGCTTGTTCCGCAGAGAGTAGATGACAGGATTCAGTAGCGAGGTCACCACTGTGTTTACAAGGGCAGCCTCCCTGTTGGAGTCTAGCCTGTTTGTTTGCTTTGGTTTCACATATATAAAGACACAACTGCCATACATCAGAGAAAGGACAATGAGATGAGATGAGGCAGCAGAGAAAGCTTTCTGTCGCTCCTTGGCTTCAGGGAGATGCATGATTGTGACTATTATTTTACTGTATGCAAAGATGGTTATAATGAGGGATGTCAAAAGGACACACAAAGCAAGGCCAAAGGCCAACATTTCAGTAGCTCTGGTGTCAGAACAAGAGAGATTAGTCAAGGGCCCCAAATCACAGAAGAAGTGAGGAATAACATGGGGTCCACAGAAGGATAACTGAGAAAGCATTATAACTGGAACCACCATGAGGAGGAATCCCAATGCTAAGCAGACAGTGACCAGGAGGAAACACATCCTTGGGTTCATGATAGCTGTGTAATACAGAGGTTTACAAATGGCCAGGTACCGATCCAAGGATAGTACAGCCATAAGGAAGAAAACAGTTGCTCCCAAGAAAAGAAAGACAAAAGCTTGTGTGAAGCAGGCAGCAAAGGAAATTGTCTGCCTCCCTGACAGAAAGATAGCCAGCAATTTAGGAATAACAGTGGTTATAAAACAGCACTCTAAAAAGGAAAAACTGCTGAGGAAGAAGTACATAGGGGTCTGGAGGTGATGGTCAGTCCAGGTGATGGTGATTATGAGAATGTTTCCTGTGATAGAGGCCAGATACACCAGCAGATGCACCAAGAAGAGGACCTTCCCCAGGTGCTGGACAGCAGGAAACCCCTCAAGGGTGAATTTCTGAACTGTGGTCCTGTTTCTTTCATCCTCCATCATGGACTTCTTCATTTCTTCAATCAACTCTCTTTGAGCCATTTTGTAGAGGGTCATGACTGAAGAATGAAGAACCTTATTTTATTAAACATATAAAATAGGGTAGGCATGGTGACTGAGTTTATTATTTTAAACATCATATTTCATGTGTAGGTTTACTCATTGTTAAGTAAAATGCATTTTTATCTTTAAATATATTTATGTAGGTGCAGCCAAAAATCTTGGATAAGAACTGTGCGTGTGGCTACAAGTTTTCACAAAGTCATTTTAACAGTGTTAGTCATTTTCCTACATAGTCTATTGCTAAGCAGAAAAGTCCCTCTTTCAGTTATATATCTGAGCATGCAATATATTCCTGGTAAGATACCATTAATATCATGCGTCTATAAGGTGAATATCGCAAAAGGAAAATTGTAGCCTTTAAAAAAAAACTTACAGTCATGGGGACTGTCACCCCACCAAAAAAAAAAAAAAAAAATTCCCCCATGATGTGCCTAGAATTTGTCATCCATACTTGAGGTCATAGCAACACTTGTAGGAAAATTTCATGTGGCCCCAGCTCTAGCTTTCTAAAGTGAGTTAGATTAGAAGAGTAGCAGCATACTCTAATCAGATTGTTAGAGAGCCAGCCCAGGCCATTTTTCTGCAGAGCTGGAGACTAGTTGGTAAGAGAGAATTTTCCCTATGCTCTGTGCTAGGTGTCAGTCTGGGGGAAAATCTCTGTCTTCTGATGCTTTCAGTCCATATATCAGGGGACACCAGCCTGAGGGCAGAGAAAAAGAGTGCATGCTGTGACTCCAGTAATTATTTTCTGATTTATTCTCTCTCTTATTGTCTACCTAAATAAAATATTCTCTTTCACTCTTTAAATCCATAAACTTCTCTATGTGAACCTTTTTTCACTCAACCAGAGTTCATCTCCAATCTCTCAACTAGCCATATAACATAGCCAAACCCCTACTATTTTTAGTATGTGAGATTAGCTTTGAAGAGGAACAGACTCTGCTTCAGTTTTAAATAAATGTAGGACAAGATAATCCAGTCACACTAAGGTCATGCACTCACCACATGCAGCTTATAGTAACCAGAGATTTGTATCCTGATCTTTCATTCTTCCAGGAATATATTTCAAATCAAAATACTGGTCTAGAAAGGAAGTGAGGGAGGAAGGAAGGAAGGAAGGAAAGAAGGAAGGGAGGGAGGAAGGAGGAGAGAGAAAGGGAAACACCTGCATTTGAGATCACCCCAATTTGTCCCAGAGAAAAGCTAAATGTGTATCATGTCTGCTAAACATCCTTCTTCATATGACTCTATAGAGTTTTCCAAAATTGGGATAAACCAAAGCTATAGCTCCATGGCATCTTGTCTGATGAAATCCTGAGAAAGAAAGGAGAGTACATACTGCCTTTAATGCTCTACTGGAATCTGAGAGGGAATTTCCTGGAAATTCCAGAATGCTTTCATACCTTCTTTGTAGGCTCCTGGTTCCCCAGACTTCCATTCTGAGCCTACATCGGCCACCACCAGCGGGAAACCCTGCTGGCTGGGAAAATGCTACAGGGCATTGTGGGAGAAAATGCCTCCTCACTCAAGCTGATCCCTTAAAGGAATTCCAGGGCAGGGCAGGTAAAACTGCCTTACCACTCCCCTACTCTCCAGATTTGGGGAAATACACATGTCACTGGAAACAGAGATGATGAAAGTAAAATGAAATGAATTTTCCCATCTATATCTAGCACTGGTCTGTCTCTTAAAACCAATCAGGATCTACCACACCAGTGAGCTGACCCCAGACACCCCAGACCTCATTAGAAGAAGACAGAACAAAGCCTTCTAGAGATCAATGCCAATCCAGGGTCCCTGGTGGCTGCTAATTGGGCATTGCTAGAAATATAAGATTATAGCACACACATAACAGTTATTTTATGTGTGTAAGCAACTACAATATATTGACTTCTAAATGTCTGAGTTGTCTTACAAGAAAATCTTCAGTGGTGGACTACATATAATCCTCCTGGAGTTTATAAAGTCCCCAACTGATTATCTACTAAGGTGGAATTATAAGGGGATGTGGACCCTTACCTAGCTGTAGTAAGGTGAAGCTCTCCCTTACTCTGCCATAGACGTGTCAAAGATACCAAATAAAGAGTTTCAATAAAAGCTAGGCTCTCATAACATACTACCCCAAAATATCCAGGTTTCAGCTGATAATAACTTATCATACCAAGAACAAGGAAGATCTCAGTGCAAATGAAAAAGACCATCAATGAACACCAATATCAAGATGACAGACACACTAGACTTAGGTGACAAAAAGTTTAGAGTGGCCATCATATAAATGCTTCAAGCATTAACTATAAACATGCTTGAAACTATTTTAAAAAATAGAAAATTTTAGCCAGGAAATAGAATACATAAAGAAGAACCAAATGAAAATTATAGAATGGAAAAATAGAGCAACTAAAATTTTTAAAAATTCAATGGATATACTCTATAGCAGATTGGAAATGAAAGCTGAAAATCACTGAACTGGTAGACAGAACAACAGAAACTACCCAGTAGGAACAATAAAAATAAAATAACTTAAAAAAAAACTATATACAGCCACATGGACCTGCAGAACTATAACAAAAGATCTAATATTTGTGTCATTGGAATCTAAAAAAGTGGAGAAATGTAGTAGGCCATTTAGTATACCAGCAATAAAGATGTCGACATTGAAACTAAAAGTACAATAGCATTACAATCACTTTATAAAAATGAAATGCTTTAGCATGTATCAAAACATGTACAGTACTTATATACTGAAAACCACAAAATGCTAGTGAAAAAGGAAGAGGATCTAAATAATAAAGAGATATACCATGTCCACGCATTTGAGAACTGGAGAGGAGAGATCAAGATTACAGAGCAAGAAGACATGGAGCTCACTTCCCCCCATGAACACATCAAAAATACATGTGGAACATATGGAACAATTCTTAAAGAAAACTAACTGGAAACTGGCAGAAGAACTCCTGTACAACCAAGACCCTAAGAAAGATATACATAAAATTGGGTAGGAAAGGAAGAAAAGTGATTGGGTCGGTATGTGAGCACCTGAGAGGGGACTCAGAGGAAAAGGGGGATTTTATCTGCACTGGGGAGTGAGCAAGTCAAGTGACTGACTGGACATCCCAATCCTGGGGTTCTCCACGGAGGAGACAAACCCCCTCAGCTGGCTGGAGGACCACTGGGCCATATAGGGAGGCTGGAGGAGCCTGGCTCCGCCCGTGAGGAGCATGTGCAGAATTACTTGCCCCCAGATGCAAGTCATTCTCGCCATATGCCCAAGCCCAAGCTGAGGAAATACTCTGGCCCCAGTTACTCCAAGCACTGGATCTGGGGTGTCAAGGACCAGGGAAAAGACTCGACCTTGGTATACAGAGATAACCCAGTCCCAGAGTGGAGACTGGATGCGGCGACAATGGCTATTGTTGGCACTTAGGTAACCACTAGATTGTTCTCTATATCTGTGAGTCAGTTTTTATTTTCTTTATTACACTCACTAGTTTGTTGCATTTTATTTTTTATATAATTTTATTTTTTTTATTTTTTCATTATAGCTGGTTTTCAGTGTTCTGTCAATTTTTCTACTGTACAGCATGGTGACTTAGTTACACATACAAGTATACAATCTTTTTGCTCACATTATCATGCTCCATCATAAGTGACTAGACACAGTTTCCAGTGCTATACAGCAGGATATCATTGCCTATCCATTCCAAAGGCAATAGTCTGAATCTATTAATTCCAAATTCCCGATCCATCCCACTCCCCTTCTCCCCCTTGACAACCACAAGTCTATTCTCCAAGTCCATAATTTTTTTCTCTGTGGAAAGGTTCATTTGTGCCATATACTATATTCCAGATATAAGTGATATCATATGGTATTTGACTTTCTCTTTCTGACTTACTTCACTTAGTATGAGATTTTCTAGTTCCATCCATGTTGCTGCAAATGGCATTATTTTATTCTTTTTATGGCTGAGTAGTATTCCATTGTGTATATATACCATGTCTTCCTAATCCGATCATTTCTCGATGGACATTTAGGTTGTTTCCATGTCTTGGCTATTGTGAATATTGCAATGAACATGTGGGTGCATGTGTTTTTTCGAGGACAGTTTTGTCCAGATATATGCCCAAGAGTGGGATTGCTGAGTCATATGGTAGTTCTATATTTAGTTTTCTAAGGTACATCCATACTGTTTTCCATAGTGGTTGTACCAATTTACATTCCCACCAACAGTGCAGGAGGGTTCCCTTTTATCCACACCCTCTCCAGCATTTTTTATTTGTGGACTTATTAATGATGGCCATTCTGACAGGTGTGAAGTGGTACCTCATAGTAGTTTTGATTTGTATTTCTCCAATAATCAGTGATGTTGAGCATTTTTTTACGTGCTTGTTGGCCATCTGTATATCTTCTTTGGAGAAGTGTCTATTCAGGTCTTTCACCCATTTTTCCATTGGGTTGTTGGCTTTTTTGCTGTTGAGTTGTATCAGTTGTTTGTATATTTTAGAGATTAAACCCTTGTCAGTTCCATCATTTGAAACTATCTTCTCCCATTCCATAAGTTGTCTGTTTTCTTTTTGGTTTCCTTTGCTGTGTAAAAACTTCGTCTGATTGATCAGGTCCCATTGGTTTATTTTTGCTTTTATTTCTGATGCTTTGGGAGACTGACCTGTGAAAACATTTGTTAGGTTGCTGTCAGAGAATGTTTTGCCTATGTTCTCTTCCAGGCGTTTGATGGTGTCTTATCTTATATTTAAGTCTTTAAGCCATTTTGAGTTTATTTTTGTGCATGACATAAAGGTGTGTTCTGGTTTCATTGATTTACATGTGGCTGTCCAGTTTTCCCAGCACCACTTGCTGAAGAGACTTTTTCCCATTTTATGTTCTTGCCTCCTTTGTCAAATATTAATTGACTGTAGGTGTCTGGGTTTATTTCTGGGTTCTCTGCTCTGTTCCATTGGTCTGTATGTCTGTTTTGGTACCAGCACCACACTGTCTTGATTACTATGGCTTTGTAATATTGCCTGAAGTCTGGGACTGTTATGCCTCCTGCTTGGTTCTTGTTCCTCAGGATTGCTTTGTCTATTCTGGGTCTTTTGTGGTTCCATATAAATTTTTGGATTGTTTTTTGTAGTTTTGTGAAAAATGTCGTGGGTAATTTGTTAGGGATTGCACTGAATCTGTAGATTGCTTTGGGTAATATGGCCATTTTTACAATATTAATTTTTCCGACCCATGAGCATGGAATATCTTTCCACTTGTTTGCATCTTCTTTAATTTCCTTGATTAATGTTTTATAGTTCCCAGCATATAAGTCTTTCATGTCCTTGGTCAGGTTTATTCGAAGGTATTTGGTTTTGTGGGGTGCAATTTTAAAAGGTATTGTATTTTTGTATTCTTTTTCTAATATTTCATTGTTAGTATATAGAAATGCGGCTGATCTGAATGTTAATCTTATATCCTGCTACTTTGCTGAATTTGTTGATCAGTACAAGTAGATTTTGGGTTGAATCTTTAGGATTTTCTATATATAATATCATGTCATCTGCATAGTGACAGCTTTACCTCTTCTCTTCCTCTTTGGATGTTGTATTTTTTATATTCCACATAAAAGTGATATCATAGAGTATTTGTCTTTCTCTATTTGACTTATTTCACTTAACATAAAGCCCTCCAAGTCCATCCATGTTGCTGCAAATTGCAAAATTTTGCTCTTTCTATGGATAAGTTTGTGTGTGTGTGTGTGTGTATACACTCACACACACACACGCAGAATATCTTCTTTATTCATTCATCTGTTGATGGACACTTAGGTTGCTTTCACATCGTGATTATTGTAAAATAATGCTGCTATGAACATTGGAGCACATGTATATTTTCAAATTAGTGTTTTTGTTTTTTTCTAGATATATACCCAGGAGTGGAATTGCTGAGTCTATGGTAGTTCTATTTTTCCTGTTTGCAAAGCTTCCATATTGCTTTCCACTGTGGCTGCACTAATTTACATCCCCACCTACAGTATAGGAGGCTTCCCTTTTCTCCACAGCCTCACCAACATTTGTTCTTTGTGTTCTTTTTAATGATGGCCATTCTGACTGGTATGAGTAATATCTCATTGCAGTTTTGATTTGCATTTCCCTGATGATTAGAAACGTTGAGCATCTTTCCATCTGCCTATCGGCCACAGGAGTTTTCTCTTTGGAAAATTGTCTCTTCAGTTCTTCTGCCCATTTTTTAATTAGGCTGTTTGATTTTTTTATGTTGAGTTGTATGAGCTGTATATGTATGTTGGACATTAATCCCTTATTGGTCATATAATTTGAAAATACTTTCTCCCATTCAACAAGTTGTATTTTGGGTTTTTTTTATGATTTATTTTGCTGTGCAAATATCTTAAGGTTAATTAAGTTCTATTTGTTTATTTTTGCTTCTATTTTCTTTACTTTAGGATACAGATCCAAAAAAAAAAAAAAAACATTGCTGTGATTTGTGTCACAGTGTTCTGCCTATGTTTTCTTCTAGGACTTTTGTAGTAGCCAGTCCTACCTTCAGGTCTTTAATCCATTTTCAGTTTATTTTTGTATATGATGTTAGAGAGTTTCTAATTTCATTGTCCATCCATTTCAAATATAACAGTTTGTATCCCAAAAAAACCCAAAATGCCCATCCATCCCACTTCCTCCCTTTTCCCCCATGGGAACCCCAAGTCTGCTCTTGGCCAGGCCGTTTCTGTTTTTTGTTTGTTTGTTTGTTTCTTATTTTTATATGGGATCATCTGACCATATTTTAGATTCCACAAATAAGTGACATCATATGGTATTTGTGTGGCTTACTTCACTTAGTATAAGGGTCTCTAGATCCATCCATGTTGCTGCAAACGGCATTAGTGTGCCTTTTTATGACTGAGTAATAGTCCATTGTATATATGTACCACATCTTCTTAATCCATTCATCTGTTTATTGGACATTTGTTTTGGCTATTGTGAATAGTGCTGCTATGAATATAGGGGTGCATGTATCTTTTTCAGTTGAAAGTTTTGTCTGGATATAGCCCAGCAGTGGAATTTCTGGATCATATGGTAACTCTATATTTAGTGTCCTGAGGTAACTCCATACTGCTTTACATAGTGGTTGTACCAATTTACATTACCACCAACACTGGAGGATGTTACCTTTTTCTCCACAACTTCTCCGGCATTTATTATTTGTTGATTTGTTAATGATGGCCATTCTAACGGGTGTGAGGTGGTACCCCGCTGTAGTTTTGGTTTGTATTCTCTAATAATTAGTGATATTGAGCATTTTTTCATATGCCTATTTGCCATCCATATGTCTTCTTTGGAGAAATGTCTATTTAGGTCTTCTGCCCATTTTTCACTTGGGGTGTTTGTTTTTTTATAGAGTTGTCTGTATATTTTGGAGATTAGGCCCTTGTCTATTGCATCATTGGCAAATATTTTCTCCCATTCTGTGGGCTGTCTTTTCATTTTTTTAATGGTTTCCTTTGCCATGCAAAAGATTTTGAGTTTGATTAGGTCCGTTTTCCTCTAGGAGTTTTATAGTGTCTGGCCTTATATTTAGGTCTTTAATTCATTTTGAGTTTATTTTCATATGGTGTTAGATAGTTTCTACTTTCATTCTTTTACATGTAGTTCTCCAGTTTTCCTGTTTATTGAAGAGGGTATCTTTCTTCCACTATATGTTCTGTCCTCCTTTGTCATAGATTAATTGACCATAGGTACTTGGGTTTATATCTGGGCTTTCTATCCTGTTCCTTTCTATCCTCTTCCATTGTTCTATATTTCTGTTTTTGTGCCAGTACCATATTATTTTGATGACTGTAGCTTTGTAGTATTGTTTAAAGTCAGGAAGCTTGATTCTTCCATTTTTGTTTTTATTTTTCAATATTGCTTTGGCTATTTGGGATCTCTTGCATTACAAATTTTAAAATATTGTTCTAGTTCTGTGAGGAATGTCTTTGGTAATTTGATAGGGATTGGATTGTATCTGTAGATTACCTTGGGCAGTATAGTCATTTTGACAATATTGATTCTTCCAATCCAAGAGCATGGTGTATCTTTCCATCTGTTTGTGTCATCTTTGATTTCTTTCATCAACACTTTATAGTTTTCAGAGTATAGGTCTTTTGTCTCTTTAGGTAAGTTTATTCCTAGGTTTTTATTCATTTTGATGTGATTGTAAGTGGGATGGTTTCTTTGATTTCTTTCTGATCTTTCATTAGTATAAAGAAATGCAATTGACTTCTGTGTATTAATTTTGTAGACTACAACTTTGCCAAATTCATTGATGAGTTCTAACAGTTTTCTGGTGCTGTCTTTATGGTTTTCTAGGTATGGTATCATATCTATCTGCAAACAGTGATAGTTTTATTCTTCTTTTCCAATTTGGATTCCTTTTATTTGTTTTTCTTGGCTCCTCCTATATTTTCTAGTTCCTTTCTAAGGTAATCTGCATTATTATTTATATCCACTCTTAATTCCTTCATATTCACCCTTCATTTTCACTATCTCATTCATTCCTTCATTCTCCTTGATAGGGTGCTGTGTGTGTTTCCAGGGAAAAGGAGGCAGTGGGTAGGGCTGGTAGTCAGTGCCTAGTTGCTGGGCTCTTGACAGCAGCAAGGACCCACCAGAAGGTGGCACAGGCTATTCCTAGTTGCAGGGCCTCAAGCAAATTTATTTATTTATTTAAATGATTTTTATTTTTTCCATTATAGTTGGTTTACAGTATTCTGTCAATTTTCTACTATACAGCAAAGTGACTCAGTCACACATACATATATACATTCTTTTTTTCACATTATCCTCCATCATGCTCCATTGCAAGTGACTAGATATAGTTCCCAATGCTATACAGCAGGATCTCATTGCTTATCCATTCCAAATGCAAAAGTTTGCATCTATTAACCCCAGATTCACAGGCAGATTTAGGCAGTGCTGGGAGCATTTGGCAGTGGCAGTGGCAGGGTGTGTGAGTTTCCAGGGAAGTGAGAGCAACAATGGGTGGTGTTCAGTCACAAAGCCCTCCTCTGTGGTGCCCTCTGAGGTGATTGGGGCCACAAGTGGTGCCCGTTTGTGGGCCCCTAGTGGAGCTGTGCCACGCCCACCTTGAGTCAGAGACAACTGCAGTGGTTTGCCCCCACCATGTGTAGACCATGCAGTTAGGGTCAGTTAATCTGTGACAAAGGAGAGAAGAATACACAGTGCAGAAAAGACAGTTTCTTCAAGAAGTGGTACTGGGAGTAAAAGGATCAAGATGGTGGATGAGTAAAACACGGTGCTCACCTTCTCTGACAAACATCTCTGTGCATCCACAACACCATTACACCACACCCTGCAATGCAGCCCTCCTCATGCCTTTTCTTTTTTATGCTCACCAGCATGGTGTCTTCTCAATTGGACTACCAGTATTCTAAGAATATAAATGAAGTCGCACATTTCTGTCTTGTCAAATGAATAATGCTCTCTTAAGCATTCAATACTTATTTAAGTATTTTTTATTTTTTTTACTCCATTTCAAAATGTAGAAAATATAACAATTATAAGAAACCAAGATGCATAACACAGTGTATGTTCCTCAGGGCATGTTGAAAATCTAGTAGTAATCATATTGAGTCATTAACGGTAGTTTTCAAAGCCCTATTCACTGCAAAGTCTCTGAGACCACTGAGGTCTTCAGCATGTCATTTGGGTGTCAGAATGCTATTAGGAGAGATTAGACTTGGTCCATACCAACCTATGTGCCAAAGCCACAGGCAGCCTATAGTACATCAAATTCTTGAATTTCATGTCCCAAATCATTGTGCTTCTGATGGATTACAATGAGAATACTGGATGGACCATCCATTCCTTTGAAATAAATATCAAATTCTACTCTCAGTTTCCATCTACAGTAGTAAACAATATGCATTTTTCTTCAATCCCAAAGATTTGCTTCAACATTCAAAACTTGCTTCTGTCATCTTTAGTGGGTAATGATAAAGAGAATCAATTTCTGAGTCCAGTTAGACATGGAAGGTTTGTCCACCCAGGTGTTTTTAGAAACAATGGGAGGGCAGCATTGCCTTCTTGCAGTGCTGAGTAACTTTTAGAGCTAAATCATAGCAGTTGCCCCACTCCAGGTCAATGAAGTAGGTCAGATACTCATGATTTCAGTAAAAGTAAAAAAGGGGTAAGAAATCTCAGGCATTTTTCTAAATACATAGCCTGTACATCAGCTTTTAAGGTTGAAACTTCTACATTCAAAACGAAGTAGTAATTGCAGGAGTTCCCGTCGTGGCACAGCAGAAAAGAATCCGACTAGGAACCATGAAGTTGAGGGTTCGATCCCTGGCCTCACTCAGTGGTTAAGGATCCACTGTTGCCGTGAGCTGTGGTGTAGGTCACAGATGCGGCTCGGATCCTGCGTTGCTGTGGCTGTGGCATAGGACGGCGGCAATAGCTCCAATTAGACCCCTAGCCTGGGAACTTCCATATGCCACTGGTGGGACTTTAAAAAAAAAAAAGTTGTGATTGCAGACGTCATATTCATCAAACTGCATTCATTAAATATGCCCAGTCTTGGGGAGTTTCTGTTGTGGCTCAGCAGGTTAAGAATCTGACTAGTATCCATAAGGATGCAAGTTCAATTCCCAGCCTCACTTCAGTGGATTAAGGATCTGGTTTTGCCATGAGTTGTAGCATAGGTGGCAGATGCAGCTTGGATCCCGCATTGCTGTGGCTGTGGTGTGAGTCAGCAGCTACAGCTCTGATTTGGCCCCTAGTCTGAGAACTTCCATATGCTAGAAGCATGGCCCTAAAAAGACAAAAAAAAAAAAGTGCAAGTTTTATATATCAGTTCTACCTCAATAAAACTGTTAAAACAAACTGATGATATTAATAATACATTTTACTTTGAGTGTTAGTGATAAGAAAAGTGAAAGACAGGACGACAGTTTTCATTAGAATCAGAAATTTTTTTTTGAAGCCTAACAGGCTCCAGAGGGAACATGCAGTGAGAGAGAAGAAGGTTTCTTAGGGGCCAGTGGTCACCTTAAAGAAACTCTTCAGTCTGGCAATCCTTCAAGTGCTGTAAGGTCCACAGCTCCTGCCTAACTCTTTTCAGGCTCACACACCTAAATTTGAGTGTGGTTTCAGGATTTACAGTCTGAATGTTGTACAGACAAACATACAGCTCTAAGTCTAAAACTCAAGGAGCCTTCTTTTCTCCTAGAGAGTTTGTTTCCCTGATAACTTAGCACTGACATCACAATGGGGTCTCACAGGCTCACATCAGCCAGCCTCAGGGCACCAGAATTCCGGACTCATCTATTCTTCTGGGTAGAAGAGACAGGTTTACTTGCCTTCCAGTCTAAAACTTGCTCATCAGACCCTTCATAGAAAGGTCAGCTCCCACTTAAACTGCAACCTCCAATAAGAGCTTCAAAAGACACAAATTAATGTCTGAAGAAGGGGAAAAGCTTCCTGAGGGCTGCTTTGACCTCCTTGTTTCTCAAAGTATAGATGAGGGGGTTGAGAGTAGGGCTTAATAGGGTGTACAGCACACCAGCCAACTTGCTCTTCTCTGCACTGTAGCTGGTGACAGGGCTTATGTAGGCATAGAAAACAGCAGTGTAATACATGCACACCACAATGAGGTGGGAAGAGCAGGTGGAAAAGGCTTTCTTCTTCCCCTCAGCAGTCTGCATCTTTAGGATGCTGGAGATGATGAACCCATATGACACGATGGTCATCAGGAAGTTCAATATGCCATAAAAGGCATCAGCCAGAACAGTCATGATGCTGTTCACATAGGTGGAGCTACAGGAGAGAAGTAACAGAGGAGGGACCTCACAGAAGAAATGAGTGATAATATTGGGGCCACAGAAATTCAAGCGTAGCATCAGCCCCGTGTGGACAGCTGAGTTGAAAGCACAGAGCACCCACACACCTATGGCCAACATGCTGCAGAATACCTTGCTCATTATGACGCTGTAATGCAGGGGGTGGCAGATGGCGGCATACCGGTCATAGGCCATGACTGTGAGGAGGAGAAGCTCAGAGGATGCAGACCAGGTGAGGAAATAAAGCTGGGCCATGCAGCCCCCATAGGAGATGGAGCGCTCCTCTGTAACTAGACCCTCCAGTGCTTTGGGCATGATGGAAGAGGTGCAGATAATGTCCATAGTAGCCAGGTTGAAGAGGAAAAAGTACATAGGGGTATGGAGCCCACGGTTGAGGGTGATGGCCAAAATGATGAGGATATTACCTGTGAGTGCCACAGAGTACAGAGAGAGGAAACAGCCGAATAGGAGCATACAGTATTCTGGGTGCTCTGAAAAGCCCTGCAGGATGAACTCTGTTACCCAAGTCTTGTTATTCATGGTCCTCAGGCTGAGAGGGGTTTCTGGGACTATTAGGTGAATCTCCACCCACGGCTTCATGTGATTTGGGGGCTAAAGAGAGAAACAAGAGGTGTCCTAAGGAAAGCTGCTACCATGTTTCCTTCACACCTGATGTCATGGCACGAGCAATATTATATAGATGTACTAGGACTCATTAATCAAGATAAATACATGTATATGACAACTGGCAAAGGGTGTGAACATCCAGTTCATAAAGGTAGGTACAAATAGCCAGTTGAACTCATGAAGCATCATTCAACCACAAAGAAATGCAAGTTAAATCACCAACCCACTCTTTATCAGCCATGATTTGGTCAAATTAGAAAAGCATGATATTGACTAACATTAGCATGGATGCCATGTTATAAACCTTCTAAAATTTATATTCCATTTGAGCCAGACTTTCATTTCTAAGAATTTATTATCCTAAGGAAATAATTAAAAGCATCTTCAAGTTGTCATCAAATTTAAAAGTAAACTATACCTTTTTTTTTATTTTTATTTTTTTTTTGCTTTTTAGTGCCACACTTGTGGCATATGGAAGTTGCCAGGCTATGGGTGGAATCAGAGCTACAGCCACCAGCCTACGCCACAGCCACAGCAACAGCAACACAGGATCCGAGCCGTGTCTGTGATCTACACCACTGCTCACGGCAACGCTGGATCCTTAACCCACTGAGTCACACCAGGGATCAAACCCACATCCTCATGGATACCAGTCAGGTTAGTAACCCGCTGAGCCACAAGAGGAACTCAAAAAGTAACCTGTACTCTTAAAGGTGAGTATATATGATATATTGATATGATATATTGATGTATGCTTATCAAAATGATGCTTTAGAGGTGTTTTACTGATGTTTATAAAATTGAAAAAGTAGTGTACGTTACAGAATATCATTCTGAGTTTTGAAAAAAGCACATTTGTATATGTACCTGTAGAATAAGCAACCAGTGAGTGATAGACTAGAATTTGAACAGTGGGGATGGACTATAGTTGATTTCATGTCCTTGTTTTGGCTGCTCTGTATATCTAAAGGCAGATATATCACGTAATTCTCCTTCTAATAATTCTTCCATTAGCTCCCATTGCTGACAGAACAAAGGCTCCCATGTGCTACTCATGGAATCCACCTCCTCTCCTGCCAATATCCTCCCACTCATCTTGCTCCTCAGAGCCAAAACTCCAGCCACGGCCAGAATGCACAAGCCATGCCAGGCTTTTGTGGCTTCATTCTTTCATCCTATTCATCCAGGAACGTAATTCTCATGAACCAGGTTGATTATCAGCCTCCCACCCTTTTCTGACATCCCTTCCTTAAAGAGAAGGACCTCTCTCTCCTTTGTGGCTCTTCAGGATACTGTACTGACCTATCCCAGAACTCACTACAAGTCACCTCATGATCATGGTACTCAACTATATCCCCTAAGGTTAGTATAATTGCCTCATTTCTCTTTCAGCATTCCTTTTTGACACTTAGCCCCATGCCTGATATGGAATGGGTGGACCCTCAAATATGTTTGCTGAAATAGCGCTAAACAGTCTACTACAAATAAAAGCAGAGTCCTTTCTATTCTCAAGACAGTGTATGCATTCTGTATTGCTTAAGAGGAAATCAGTATGGTATCACATTTACTTTTTCCTTCTATTCAACTCTTTATTCATGAAAATAGTTAATTTAAGGGATACACTCACTTGCAATTTTGAATTCTGTTTTTTTTTGTCAAACTTTAATCCACCAGGCATTAAATGGTTTAGTCAAAGTTCACCTAAAATTGGGTCATATCATGATTCTGTAAGGTGAAGACTCTTCTTAAATTGAAGATCATAAAATTCCTCTGACTCAGAGCAATACGCATGTTAGTGTAGAGTCTGTTCAAAGTGCATGCAAATGGTGGAGCTCCATCTGTATTTTCCCTGCAACAAGGTATCAGGTCAGCTAATCAGTTTGGTGGATGTAATTAATACAGTGTGCTTCAGCCTATTTCATTTTTGTTTGGGACAATAATGAATATTACTGTTTCCCAGTTTGTGTGGGGGATCTAGGGACCTGATTTGCTCCTTTGTGCTCTGTTTGCTTCTCATCCATTTGGTGAGTGATTCCTGTTTAACTTGATGGACTCCTGTGAGGATGAAAAGCTGAGGCAGACTGAAAAGGAAGAGAATGGATTTGCCCCCATGGGTGTCTCCATCTAAGGTTTCTGCGTTTACCACTAACACCCTCCCTAGGAGTCTAACCACTCTGATGCTTTTAGTCATCACTTTTAGTCACTCCACACACAGTATGAATTACAAACCAGAGACTCATAACGCTGTGGCCATACCCACGTCCATTACCAAGCACTGAGCAAGAGCAGGCCTATCATATACAGTTACTGGAGCACCAAGAGCACTTATTACGAAGGAAACCTTAAACCTGGTTCTTCTCTTAGCTCAACTCCAGAGTGAGGATTTAAAAAATTAAATGAACTATAACATAAATGGAAGTTTTAAACAGGCACTGAACACAAGGAAGTTTCATCAAGCCAATTCACATTCAAAGAACAAATTGCCCCTCATATAATTACCCTCTCACTATAATTTTCAGGGCAGGTGGACATCCTCCCCATCCAACTGATCAACGGGGAGATTAAGGAGTCAAGGCGCCAAGACTCTCTCTGTAAGAATGACCTTGAAATCTCTGTTGGACCTTAGCTGGTCATTTCCTCTTCTGAAAATAACACAGATCTTTCTTTCCCAAGGTGCAGAGAGCATTGGCTTTAAATTCTCAGGCATCACAAGACTATTACAAACATGTGAGGGGAAAAAAGTTTTGGGTACCAATTGCCAAGTTTTAACACATACTATATTCAGACAATATGACTTCCCACATGCAAGGTGATAGGACATTTAAATAATAGTTATTTGCACACTTACCAGACCGTTTGGCACTCAAATTTCAGAGAAAATGAAAATGCATCTTGGCTGATTTAATCACTTTAAAGAAACAGCATGCAGTGTCCTCAAAAATCCCTGAAATTAAAAGTTCATTTCATTGAGTTTTCACACACACACATACACACACACAAATAAATTAAATTTTCTGTGGAAGACGATTTACTTTTAGTGAATTTCTATCTTAGTTTCAATTTATTGTCTTTAATTTCACAAACGGAGAATTATTACTGTTTTAAGACATTGAATTAATAATGGATAAGTTAACTACTGTCACTACTTTCATCTCTGAAGGGTCTGAAGATTTTCACAGATAACCTATGATGAATCCAATGTCCTTATATTATATATGAAGATAAATATTCATATTGAAAAATACTCTAAGAACAGAAAACTAAAAATCAGAAAATGCCAAAATCTAATATGTTCAGGTTTAAATCTGAAAGATGGTTTGAAGATGACCCAGTCCAGCCTATTTATTGTAAAGTCACAAAGGCATCTAAGTGACTTACTCTAGTCACAGTGAGTATTAGTGACAAAGTTAATATCTAGCCCAGGGCTTTGGGATTCCAGCCTGGAATTCTTTGCAGTGTAATCTGTTAGATGCCCTGTTGAATCCAACTTTATCAAATGTCAAAACAAAGGTCAGGAAAAAGAAAAATCAACCAAACATTTAAATGATAATTTATTATGACTGAGGTGTGGAATGCAGCTTTAAACTCTTAACCAGTTTTGGAATCCTATTTGCTCCATTGTTTCATTTACAGATTAAACAGTAATAATATTCAGTGAGAAATCCACAAATGTTACTGACTCTGGGTCAGCTAAAGAAAAAAATATCAGTTCTTTTATACAGTTAATGATCCAAATTATGCAGACTTAACAGTTTTGAATAGGATGAACCGAACCACCTTCAGAACCATTGAATCTTGAGGAAAATTCTTTCACTTTTGTCGATTTTAAGTATAGCCTCTCTTTCTCTGTCTACCACAACATTGGCAGGTTGGAAATGTAGTGACATTGGAGCAGTATGCAGTGTAAGACAAGATCAGTCTAGACAGGACCAAAGATTTCCCTCCCCATTTAAGCTGACCTTGGCAAGATTATGTGATTCATTAGCAAAGTTTGTCAGTGCCTGTAGAAGACACTTGGGAGAGATGTTCACAGCTAGTACTCTAAGTGGACCCTGAAGGAGCAATTAAATCAAGTGTTTCTTTGCTGGGTACTTGGCTATCACTGGTGTTCATACAAAGACCAATTCAGACTTCCAATCCAAATGTACAGAAAGAGGGGTGAGCCTGAGCAGGGGCAGAACCAAACCTCTCTCCCAGTTCATAGAATCTGGGGCACAGCAGACCCATATTCTGCTGTTCAGAATAATGTGCTCACACATATAGACAGGGGAGAGGGTGCGGGCAGGCAGCTAGCATTTCTAGTCTGACTCCTTGGGAGACTAGAGGCACAAAACAAACATCCCCATGCTCCCTTGCATTAAACACCCCTACCAGCAGAGCTGGCCCCTCACTAGCCATTACTCATGCTTGGCTCCCTTACCAACCTATCTTCACTTCCCCTATCCCCACATTCTCTTACCCTATCCAAATTCCACCAGATCTAACTCTATGTTCTCTACCAAGCCTCCTCTGACTCCCAGGAGGGAAATAATCACTCTTTGCTGAATCTTTGTCATATTCAGGAGTTCTCCCACCATGCTTCAGTGGTAATAAGAGAAGCTTTAGAGTCTTTTCAGACCCAGGGCCAAGTCCCAACCCGTAAAGCTACTGGTTGTGTGCCTCTGAGCAAGTCTCTTTACCACTCAAGGACTTAAGTATGATAATGTAAGGCTTACCTCATTACCACAGTACCTAACACATGAAAAGGATCTGACAATATTTTATTTTCTCTTTCTCCAACTGGGCACATATTTACATATATATGTTCTTCTGTATTAGTTAGCAGTCAGAAAATAGGCTAGACGTCTGCCTACCTGCCATCCTATGAAAGTTCCCTGAACATGACTGGCACTTAACACATAATGGTTGGTTAAGTGGCTGATTAGTTTGGTTGGAGAGTTAAGCGGGTTTATTATTAAAAGGCACTTCAAGAGTTCTAATTTTATACATAGTATGATATACTGAAACAAGCTCTAAACTAAATAGTTCACAAATGACTTTGAGATCTGATCCTGGTATAAGGGGCTGTGTGAATTGGTCTCATAATCTCTCTGAATTTAATCTATAGGATGAGAATAATTATATTACCTTCAAGATGTTTCTTTGGATTAAAAATACAATATATATGAAACCATTTTAGATATCATGTAAGTTGTTACTATGGATGAGTCATCAGTAGAAACAATTACTCAGAAAAATTCTGTCATGGCAGTACTAAGTCCAAGTAGGTGATCTTTTTTCCAACAAAATAAAAGCTACATCAACAAAGAATTCCTTTCTGATGATGTTACTGATATGTTACCATTCAGGAACAAATGTGTATTAGTTAGCTTAAGGGCTAAGCTGCTATAATGAAGAGACCCAAGTATGTGGTTACTTAATCTTTTCTCTTTAACTCAACAGTTTGAAGGTATGCAGGAGTGATTGGGTTGTTTCCAGATTGATGGGGTAGTTTTGCTACATTAAATCATTAAGGGCCAGGTTTCTCCAAAGTCAATATTTCTCAAGGTCCTAGGCATTCTCTTTGCCATAATGAAAGTTGCCATAACCTCTGTATTTCAGCTTGTAGTAAAGGAAGAGACAGGAAGCCCAAGGAAAGCAATTTACATTAAGCAAGGCAGATGTCACACATATAACTTCTACTCACATTCTACTGGCAAAAATTTAGTAACGTTGCCTTATCAAACTGCAAGAGAAGCTAGAAAATGTAGCCAAGCTGGGAATTCATATGTACAGAAAAAAAGGAAGAATAACTTTTTGTAAAAAGAAATTAACAATTGCCACAGATATGCAATAGGAAACTAAAGATAGATTTATAAAACAGACTGGCAGGCAGAATGGATTTTGCTATTCTCTAAAGAGAAATTCAAAAAGGGAAAGGGCAATGATTATATATACAGAAAGGAGGGGAAAGAAGAAAGAAAGATGAAAGAAATAGAGAAGTACAAGATCAACACTGCAAGTTTTAAATTTCAGGAAATTAAGAAAAAGAATGCAAGAGTTCTAATATCCTTATATAGTATCCAGAAAGAATTCCAGAGAGATGCGATTTTGAAATGTTAAGTCTAACCCCCAAAAGTTACCATCTGACTGAGAAGAGTGCCAAGAAGAAGTGTGGCATATGGTTCTAAAGGCTTAGGGTCCGTACTATGACACAAAGCAGACAGGGGAGGCTTTTTTCTTTCTTTCTTTTTAGGGCTGCACTCATGGCATATTGAGGCTCCCAGGCTAAGGGTCAAATCAGAGCTACAGCTGCCTGCCTACACCACAGCACACAGCAACTCAGAATCCCCGACCCACTGAAAGAGACCAGGGACCAAACCTGCATCCTCATGAATACTACTCAGATTTCCTCTGTGCCACAACAGGAACTCCAGGGGAGGCTTTCTGATCAAGAATATGCTTGGAAACCTATGCAAAGCTAGTGATCTGAGGAACGGCACGAGGAGTCCTGCCTGGACAATATCCCTGCCTAACCTCAGATAGGACCAACTACTGACACAATACAATTATTAATTTTTCGTTGATTCCTCATTAACCGGCTGTAGCTCTGAGCACATTTCATACTCTTCAAGTCCTTCCCCTTCTACTTGTCATTCATACACAACTACTGTCCTTGTCTCATACCTTCCTGAGAAGAGGAATTCTATTCTATCAGAGCTTACTCCCCATTTCAACCTTTCTACATTTTTATCCTCAGTCCTTGTTGAATCCTTTCCTTTGTGAAGGTTGTATGAGAAACCTGCAGAAGAAACAAGGAAAACTCATTTTTCCCTAGAACAAAATATTAAACACGATTATTTTTTAAGATATCAATATAATCTAAAATTAATTCCCAGGCCAATCATAATCTGCATACCAGACATGCAAAGAAGTAAGGAAAGATACCCATAGTGAGGAAAATGAATCAAAACCAGTCCAGAAATGACAAAAATGATAGAATTAGTAGACAAGGATATTAAACAGTTATCATAACTGTATTCCATATATCCAAGAATCTAGACAAAATCATACTATATGGAGACAAAGAAGATATAAAATGATTCAAATTGAATTTCTAGAGATAAATATTACATAGGAAATATCATAGGAAGAAAGCACAGTAGCATAGGAAATATCATAGGAAGAAAAGATTAGTGAATTGAATAAAAATAGCAGTAAAGCCTTCCCAAATTAATCATAGATGGAGAAAAAATAAGATTATTACATCAGTAAGTTATAAAACAATTTAAAATACCCTAAATATATAATTTAATTCAATAAGTAAATAAAGAGTGGGATAGAACATAAAAATGTTTGAATTAGTAATGGCTAAAATTTTTCCAAATTTAATGAAAAATATGAACTCACAGACCTAACAAGTACAATAAACAGAAAGCAAAATAAACAATGAGAAAACTACACCAAAACAGAGAGATTGGATTAAGATGGTGGAATAGAAGGACTGGAGCTCAACTTCTCTCCCGAAAAACAATAGAACTACAACCAAATGCTGAGCAGCATTCAACCAAATAGACTGTAAACTTACAAAAAAGATATTCTGCTCCAGAAGACAAAGAGGAGACCACATCAAGAGGTAGGAGGGGCGATTACACGATAGAAGCAACCCCTATACCTCCCAGGTGGGAAGTCCTACAGACTGAAAAGTAACTGTATCACAGAGACTCAGCTACAGGACTGAGGGTTCTGAGCCCCACATCAAATCCCCATGCCTGGGGATCTGTCACAGGGAGAAACAGCCCCTGGAGCATCTGGCATTGAAAGCCAGCGGGGCTTGTGTGCAGGAGTTCCACAGGACTGGGGGAAACAGAGACCCATTCCTGAAAGGCACACACAGACTTTCACGTGCACTGGGTCCCAGGGCAAAGCAAAGTCTCCATAGGAATCCAGGTGGAACCTGACTGCAATTCTTGGGGGATCCTCCTGGAAAAACAGGGGTGACTGTGGCTTGTTGTAGGGGAAGGGCATTGTAGGTGAAGCTCTCAGGAATATTCATCAGCCTGCATTTCTCTGGAAGTGGCCATTTCTGGGAAAATCCAGTCCCTCCCATCAACGCTGAGGAGCCCCAGGCCAAACAATAATCCAGGTGGGATCACAGCCCCACCCATCAGGAAACAGGCTGCCTAAAGATCCCTCAGGCACACAGCCAGACTCTAATCTCATCCAGAGACAAAGCCCCATCCATCAGAGGGATAGGAATCAACCCCACCAATCAGTGGGCAGGCATCAGTCCCTCCCATCGGGAAGCCTACAGCAAGCCCCCTCCATACCAACTTTAGCCACAGGGGAGGCAAACACCTAAACTAAGAGAGGCTACAACTCTATTGTTGGCAAAAAGGTCACCACACCAAAAACCTATAAAAATGAAAAGACAGAAAACTATAACTCAGATAAGGGAGAAAGAGAGAAGCCCAGAAAACAGCTCAGTGATGAGGAGATCATCAGCCTCCCAGAAAGAGACTTTAGACTGTTGATGCTGAAGATGATGCAAGGCATTGGAAATAGACAGGAGGCAAAGATTGCTAATTTACAGGAAACACTGAGCAGAGAAATACAAGATGTAAAAATTAAACAAGAAGAGATGCAAAATACAATGACCAAAATAAAAAATTCCTTAGAAGCAGCCAACAGTAGAATACAGGAGGCAGAAGAACGAATCAGTGAGGTGGAGGACAGATTAGTGGAAATCACTAATGCAAAAGAAAAGAGATAAAAGATTGCAAGGAAATGAGCTGAGTCTCAGAGAACTCTGGGATAATGTTAAAGGCACCAACATCCATATTATAGGGGTGCCAGAGGGAGAACAGAGAGAGAAGGGCACAGAAGAAATATTCAAAGAGATAATAGGCAAAAATTTCCCTAATATGGGAGAGGAACCACTCAGTCAAATCCAGGAAGTGCAACAAGTACCATATAAAATAAACCCGAGGAGGAACACCCCCAGACACATATTAATCAAAATGACCAAAATTAAAGACAAAGAGAAAATATTGAAAGCAGCTAGGGAAAAGAAACAAATGACATACAAGGGGACCCCGATAAGGTTATCAGCAGATTTTTCAGCTGAAACTCTGCAGGCCAGAAGGGAGTGGCATGATATACCTAATGTGATGAAAGGGAAAAACTTCCAACCAAGATTACTTTATCCAGCAAGGCTCTCATTCAGATTTGGAGGAGAGATCAAAACCTTTACTGATAAGCAAAAGCTAAGAGATTTCTGCAACACAAAACCAGCTTTACAACAAATCCTAAAGGAAATTCTCTAAGCAGAAAAGAAAAGGCCACAACCGGAAACAAAAACACCAGAAATGACAAGGCTCACCAGGAAAGGCATATATACAGTAAACATACTAAATCATCCATGCACAATTATGCTACCAAAATCAGAAATCGTGAGAAGAGAGCACAAATGCAGGTCACTGGAGACACACGTGCAATTAAGAAACCAACAACTTAAAACAATCTCATTTATATCAAAACTTCAAGGTAACTGCAAACCAAAAACCTACAATTCATACACAAACAAATAAGAAAAATCAACTCAAATACAACATTAAAGGTAGTCATCTTGTGAGAGGAGACAACAAGAGAATAAGGGAAGAAAAAAGTGCAACAAAAACCCAGAAGAGTTAATACAATGGCAATAAGAACATATATATCAGTAATTACCTTAAATGTTAATGGACTGAATGCCCCAACCAAAAGACACAGACTAGCCGAATGGATACAAAAACAAGACCCGTGTATATGCTGTCTTCAAGAGACCCACTTCACTTCTAGAGACACATACAAATTGAAAGTGAGAGGATGGAAGAAAATATTCCATGCAAACGGGCATCAAAAGAAAGCCGGAGTAGCAATACTCCTATCAGACAAAATCAACTTTAAAATGAAGAACATTTTAGCAAACAAGGAAGAGCACTACATAATGATCAAAGGATCAATCCAAGAAGAAGATATAACAATACTAAATATCTATCACCCAACATAGGATCACCACAATATATAAGGCCACTGTTAACAACCTTAAAGGGAGAAATCAACAACAACACAGTCATAGCAGGGGACCTTAACACCCCACTTTCAGCAAAGGCACAGCTTATCCAGAAAGAAAATCAATAAGGAAACACAAGCCCTGAATGAAGCATTAGATCAGATGGACTTAATGGATAATTTATAGGACATTCCACCCAAAAGCAACAGAAAACACATTCTTTTCAAGTGCACACAGAACATTCTCTAAGATTGATCATATCCTGGGCTACAAATCAAGCCTCAGTAACTTCAAGAAAATTGAAATCATTTCAAGCATCTTCTCTGACCACAATGCTATATGACAGGAAATCAACAACAAGAAAAAAATGGCAAAAAATACAAATACATGGAGAATAAACAACATGCTACTAAACAACCAATGGATCAATGAAGAAATCAAAGAGGAAATTAAAAAATACCTAGAAGCAAATGACAACAAAGATACGACACTCCAAAACCTCTGGGATGCAGCAAAAGCAGTTTTAAGAGGAAAGTTTATAGCAATACAAGCCTACCTCGGGAAACAAGAAAAAGCTCACATAAACAACCTAAATTTACATCTAAAGCAGCTATAGGGGGAAGAACAGGCAAAATCTAAAGTTAGTAGAAGAAAAGAAATCATAAAGATCAGAGTAGAAATCAATGAAATAGAAATGAAGAAAACCATAGAAAAGATCAATGAAACTAAAAGCTGGTTCTTTGAAATGATCAACAAAATTGATAAACCTTACCCACACTTATCAAGAAAAAAAAAGAAAGGACACAAATCAATAAAATTAGAAATGAAAAATGAGAAGTAAAAACAGACATCACAGAAATACAAAGGATCATAAAAGACTACTATATGCAACTATATGGCAATAAAATGGAAAACCTAGAAGAAATGGACAAATTCTTAGAAAAGTACAAGGTCCCAAGACTAAACCAGATGAAATGGAAAATATGAATAGACTAATCACAAGCTCTGGAATTGAAGCTGTGATTAAAAAACTTCCAACAAACAAAAGTCCAGGACCAGATGGTTTCACAGGTGAATTCTATCAAACATTTAGAGAAGAGCTAACACCTAACCTTCTGAAACTCTTCCAAAAAATTGCAGAGGAAGTGACACTCCCAAACTTGTTCTATGAGGCAACCATCACCTTGCTACCAAAACCAGACAAAGATATCACCAAAAAAAAGAATATTACAGGCCAATCTCACTGATGAACATAGATGCAAAAATTCTCAACAAAGTATTAGCCAACCGAATCCAACAATACATTAAAAGGATTGTACATCAACATCAAGTGGGATTTATCCCTTGGATGCAAGGATTCTTCAATCAGTGTGATATACCACATTAACAAACTGAAGAATAAAAACCATATGATCCTCTCAATAGATGCAGAAAAAGCCTTTGACAAAATCCAACACCCATTTCTGATAAAAACCCTTCAGAAAGTGGGCATAGGGGGAACCTACCTCAACATAATCAAGACCATCTATGACAAACCCAGAGCTAACATCATTCTAAATGGTGAAAAGCTGAAAGAATTCCCGTTGAGATCAGGAATAAGACAGGGATGTCCACTCTCACCACTACTACCCAACATAGTTTTGGAAGTCCTAGTCACAGCAATCAGAGAAGAAAAAGAAATAAAAGGATCCAAATTGGAAAGGAAGAAGTAAAACTATCACTGTTTGCAGATGACATGATACTATACCTACAGAATCCTAAAGACTCTACGAGAAAACTGTTAGAGCTCATCAATGAATTTGGCAAAGTTGCAGGATACAAAATTAATACACAGAAATCAACTGCATTTCTATATACTAACAATGAAAGATCAAAAAGAGAAATTAGGGAAGCAATCCCATTTACCATCCCACCAAAAAGAATAAAATACTTAGGAATAAACCTATCTAAAGAGACAAAAGACCTGTACTCTGAAAATAATAAGACACTGCTGAAAGAAATCAAGGATGAGACAAACAGATGGAAAGACATACCATGCTCTTGGATTGGAGGAGTCAATATTATCAAAATAATTATACTACCCAAGGCAATCTACACATTCAAAGCAATCCCTATCAAATTACCACAGAACTGGAACAAAATAGTTTAAAGTTTGTCTGGAAACACAAAAAACCCAGAATAGCCAAAGACATCCTGAAAAAGAAAAATGGAGCTGGAGGAATCAGGCTCCCTGACTTCAGACTCTACTACAAAGCTACAGTCATCAAAACTGTATGGTACTGGCACAAACACAGAAATATAGATCAGTGGAACAGGATAGAAAGCCCAGAATTAAGCCCACGCATCTATAGTCAACTAATCTATGACAAAGGAGGCAAGAATATACATTGGACAAAAGACAGCCTCTTCAATAAGTGTTGCTGGGAAAACTGGACAGCACATGTAAAAAAATGAAACTGGAACACTTCCTAACACCATGTACAAAAATAAACTCAAAATGGATTAAAGATCTAGATATAAGACCAGATACTATAAAACTCTTAGAGGAAAACATAGGCCAAACACTCTCTGACATAAATGATAGCAACATCTTCTCAGATCCATGTGTCAGAGTAAGGACAATAAAAAGAGAAATAAACAAATGGGACTTAATTAAACTTCAAAGTTTCTGCACAGCAA
>PVHT020003785.1:14218315-14229686 GCA_004024745.2 Catagonus wagneri
GATTTGCAAATGAATCGACTGACAAGGGATTAATCTCTAAAATATACAAACACCTCCTACAGCTCAATACCAAAAAAACAAACCACCCCATCAAAAAATGGGCAGAAGATCTAGGCAGACAATTCTCCAAAGAAAACATACAGATGGCAAATAAACACATGAAAAGATGTTCAACATCGCTCCTCATTAGAGAAATGCAAATCAAAACCACTATGAAGTACCTCCTTACACCAGCCAGAATGGCCATCATCAAAAAGTCTACAAATAGTAAGTGCTGAAGAGAGTGTGGAGAAAAAGGATCCCTATTACACTGCTAGTGGGAATGCAAAGTGGTGCAACCACTGTGGAAAACAGTATGGAGATTCCTCAGAAAACTCAAAATAGAATTACCATTTGATCCAGCAATCCCACTCCTGGGCATCTATCCAGAGGAAACATGACTCGAAATGACACATGTATCCAGTGTTCATTGCAGCACTCTATGCAAAAGCCAGGTCATGGAAACAACCTAAATGCCCATAGACAGAGGAGTGGATAGGGAAGATCTGGTACATACACACAGTGGAATATTACTCAGCCATTAAAAGGAACAAAATAACAACATTATAGCAACATGGATGGTCCTAGAAATTATCATGCAAAGTGAAACCAGTCATACAATTAGACAGCTTACATGTGGAAACTAAAAAGACACAATGAACTTCTTTGCAGAACAGACAGTGACTCACAGACTTTGGAAAACCTTTGGTTTTTCAAATAAGACAATCTGGGTGGTGGGGGGTACACTGAGGGTTTGGGTGCAATTGACTTGTGATGATAAAAATAAATAAATAAAAATTTTTTAAAAAAAGATAAATGAGAGGTACCAAAATGCAGCATAACAAAAGGACAGTAGTGTTTGCCAGAAAACGAAAATCAAGATCTAAAAAGTATATTCATTGATTCAACATTTATTAACCATCTACCAAATACAAATCCCAGTGCTGAACACCCAGAGGTTAGTGATGGACTCAGCTTCTTCTCAAATGGCAGGAAGTCTCAAAGACATTTCTGACACCTCCAAGAGGGATCTGGCTTAGTGAAGAAATTTTCTGGCCCATGACACCCTAAATTCACCTACCACAGTCTGTCCCTTTTGGCAACCCCACTTAAGGGATTACTGCTGAAGTGAATTTTAGGAAAGTCAGTCTCCCAAATCATGCCCCTCACTCCTCCCTACTCACTCTGAAGGGGCTCTTTACTTTGCCACCAGCATAGCACTGCAAGGCTCTGGTTACACCAGCCTTCAAAGATCAAAGATGTAAAGTGTTTGTTCCCAAAGCTGGGTTAGTAGCAATGTGTGCCCCTCTCTACTTACTTTCTCCTATCTCAGGCTTCCCTCTCCCCAACCAGGACCTATGGCTCCAGACTTGGCCTGGGAGACCTGGTGTCTGGTGTGAAACCTTACCAACCTACATTCCTTAACAGATGACAAGATGAAGAAAAGCCATCGTGGTCACCTCATGGGATAGACTTACTGGGCAAGTCACTTCACCTTCCTGGGCGTCTACTTCCCAACTGTTAGCTGAGAATAACAGCTAAAACTCATCTCTCCTGCCCCTCAAAGCCATTATGAGTTGGACAATGAAGTCCTGTGACAAGAAAATTCTTTGTATTTCATGACGTGCTACGCCAATGTTAGTTGATACTATTATCATTAGTCTCATGGTTTAAAAAAGTTCAAAATCTAAATCAACTCTTTGAAAGGAAAATATCTTTTTCATTTATTTTTCAAATCACACCTCCCTTCTCACCTCATATTCCATTAAGAGCTAGGGCCCTGTGGTTAGACTGCCAAGATTCAAATCCCAGCTCCACCACCCACTAGCTGTATGACCTTGGGAATGCTATTTGGTCCCTCTTCACTTCAGCTTCCCCATTTGTAAAATGAGGATCAGAATAGTATGTGCCCCAATAAGATACTCAGTACAGTGCCTGGCAACATGCAGCTCCTAATAAAGGTTAGCTAACATCACACATGTGATTGACATTTTCAAGTATTTTTTAATCACAGAGGAACATTTATGGCACTTTCTTGGATACTTATTGCATTCTTCCCATACTTGAGACACACATACACACAATGCCATTCAAGAGATATTTGAACTCGGGCTTCCTTCTCTGTAAAACTTAGTAATGATATTTATTTTCTAGGTGTGTTATAAAAATAAATGAGATAGAGTACATAAAATTTCTTAGTGCAGAGTACCTAAAAAATTGTTAGTTCCCTTTCTCCCCACCTACATGTCACAAGTCCTTATTGTGGGGATTACACACGTGAAAGTGAACAGAACTGGTAAGATCTTACATTGTGCAACCTTTAGTGGGAGATACACAAAAAGTAAGGAAAGACAGAAGACAATGTCAGGTAAATGCAATGAACAAAGTTCACAAGGGTGTGAAGTGAGAACGAACAGCCAGTGGCCCTTTCAGATGGCATAAGCACAGTGAGGCAGAAGAGGTAGTCAGTGTAGGAGAATGGGCTTTGATGCATTCTTTTGATATGGCTATTAACATTTATGGTTTAAGGGCTACAGGGAGTAACACCTTCACAGGCCTTGTTTTATTATAGGAAATGCACATTCCCCACAGACTTTGTTTACCATATGAAATTCAAACCTCTAACCCACTCCTCAACTGATAGAAAAGGAATGAGAGGAATGTTGACAATCTAATGAAAGAAAAGGACAAAAAAGCCATAAAATTCACTGGACATTTCCAACGCTAAAACCACTCTTGGAAAAGGACTGATATAGGTAATTGAGCAAGACCAATGGAAAAAATCACATCTTTCTGGACCCCACATTGGTGCCCCTCCCCACTTTTAAGAGATAAAAGTCCCTATAGGACAATAGGGAAGAGGGGCTCTTCTCCCCTCACCCAACAGCCCTGGGAGCTTTTTGCTTTTCTTTAATAAAAACTTTGCTTCTTTGCTTCCTGCCTGTGTGTTCACAGAGTTCATTTTTCAACCACCGTGAACAAGAACCCGGATTCCGGTATCATCTTTCTGGTATCAGCAGGACTCTTTGAGGAAAGACAGAGATGCTCAGACTTCTTGGAGTGAATTATTTCTCTTATGTTTGTTCAACAGGGGCTGGTGGAGATAATCTCTTGTGATGATCTGATATTGGGGTGAAAAATATCAGACGTGTTTCAGCTTGAGTATGAGACAGGCTTTTTGAAAAAACACACTAATCAGAAACGCAAGTGTATTTGAATCTTGTCCTTCATGGATCAAAAAGTATGCATTTAATCAAGACGTTCCAAAGGAAAGAACGTTCATTAGCTTTGTCCTCCTAACTAGAATATAAAATGGTAAAGAGCCACAGATATGAAACCTAGGTCTCAGGAGAACATAAACCCACTTCTTATGTAACAGCCTTGAGGGAGGGAAGACGACCCATCAGCAGAAGCCTGGTCTTGTTCCAAAAAGCACAAAGAGGGAGAAAGTGTGGGGAGGGGAGATACTGGTCCCAAAGTATCTGAGCTCTGATCACAGACTGAAAATTCTGCAATAGACATTTCATCATTATCCTTTCAGCAGGATCTTTACAAAGACATTCAAGTCTTCTTTAGACTTAGTCTTATTCTTCTTATGCTTCCTGGGATAGAACAAATGGCAACTAAACAATGGATCTGGAAGGAGCCGGTAACACCTACCCTGAGGGTAAGTCAGTGAGGACAATGAAGCCATCTGTCCTAAGATGGAGTGGGGTTATGGACAATTGATTTCTTTTTCTAACTCTCCAATGAATGAGCATTTCTTTTTAGTGCTCAGTGGGGTATAGTGCTTAACTCTGTTTAACTATGGAAATGGCCTAGGAGAAACTGATATGAACTATAAATATTTGGAGCCAGACAAAAGAAAGTGTGGTGTTACAAAAACACCCTCCAGAGGAAACAGGCTGCTTAGAAGGACCTGTCTCAGTCACTTCCCCCAGTTAGGGCACAGGGCTGTGCTGTTCTGTGGGAGGGGCACACCATCCTGCTTCAGTGGTGAGTGCAATGGCTGCAGGGCTTCCTGTGAGCATGCCACAACTTCCATCCCATGACTCAGGGCATCACTTGACCAGCCAGAGGGGAAGTTAGAGCTAGTCTCTTGATCTTAGGCTCATGCCACCTGTCTGCTATGCCAACCACAAAAACCATACTTTCCTAGCAAGTGTCGGGCTCTTCAGTAATTCAGCCTACCGAGGAGCCATCTACAGTTTCTCTGTGCCCAGCATTGTGTTAGAAACCAAGACATGAATAAGATATCATCTCTGCCTTCAGAATATGTTGGGAGACATAGAGACAGAAACAAAATACTGATGGAATAGACAGGCAATATGCCAAAATATGGCATGAGCAAGTTGTGGGAGCTCAGAAGAGGTACAACTAACTCTGCCTGTGGAAGTCAAGGAGGGCTCCAGGGAAGAAAGAATATTTGTGCAGGTTTTTGGAGGAGGAGGGAGGAGACAGAGAAGAAGGATAAGAGTACTCCATACCAAAGGAAGGAAATAAGCCCAGGATTTCATGGGGATGCAAAGATAAAGTGTTTACGAAAGAACCCAGTAGGTGAAGCATGGGGTGATGGTCAGTTTTATGTGTCAGTGTGGCTAGGCTACAGTACCCAGTTATTCACTCAAACACTGATCTAGGTATTTTTGTGATTATATTTTATTTTATTTATTTTGCTTTTTAGGGCTGCACTCTCAGCATATAGAGGTTCCCAGGCTAGGGGTCTAATTGTAGCTACAGCTGCTGGCCTATGCCACAGCCACAGCAATACCAGATCTGAGCCACACCTACAACCTACACCTCAGCTCACAGCAACACCAGATCCTTAACCCACTGAGCAAGGCCAGGGATTGCACCCGCAACCTCATGGTTCCTAGTTGGGTTCAGAAACACAGTTTCCGCTGTGCCACAATGGGAACTCTGAAGATATTTAAAATATGTGATTGATATCTATAATCAGGTGACTTTAAGTAAAAAATTATTCTGCATTATATGGGCAGACCTGATTCAGTCAGTTGAAAGGCTTTAAGAACAGAAATGAGTTTTCCCAGAAGAAAAAGAAATTCCTCCTGTGGACAGCAGCATCAGTGGCCTGAGATTTTCCAGCCTATCCTTTCTGATAGCCTGGACCCCAGATTTCAGATTTTCTTAACCAGCTCTCAAAATAATATAGCCAAACTTTGCAATAAATCTCTTCATATGTACACATATTCTCCTTGTTTTGTTTCTCTGAAGGAACTCCTTCAGATACACATGGGAATGGTAAAGGAGTGAGTATCTGAGGCATACTCACTGGATGAGAAATGGTGGTTTCTCATCACCACATCACTGGCCCTCATCCAGGGCAAGTGTACAAAATGAATGATTTATCCCAAAGGCAAGTGATTCTTAAAAAGTGTTCCCACCTGCACCACAGGCTTGGAGAATAGCAGTGAGGGGAGGGGATGAAAGAAGAAAAAAGCCAGTCTATCAGCACTTCTATCCCCTACATTAGTAAACTTTATTTTCAACAAGAATATCTCTGCTTTTATCTGCTTTCTTACAGGATTTTATTTTTTTTAAAGTGGGATTCACTTTTCAGGTGTTAGAAAGCAATGACACAAAAAAATTTCCAGAATCATGGCATGAGGAGCTCCACAGACATCCTCCAGAGAGAAAAAACTATAACTGATAAAAGTTAAAAGTAAAAGAAAACCAAAAATATTAAAGTGATAGAAATTGTCTTAAATGCACACAGCAAATGAAGAAACGTTTATCCAAGAAAATCTACTAACCTCAGTAAGAGCAGTGAGAGTCTGTGGCATTTAAGCCTTAACCCACTTCCTCCCTCCCTTCTGTCCAGATCAGTGAAACAGAAACTTGACTCTGGGGATGTGGAGCCAAAAAGATAGGGCTCCTATGTTCCCCATTTCCCACTCTAGGGCTGTGGTTTTACCCTGGAAGGGGAAAAAAAAAAAAAAACACTATGTCTCAAAAAAAAAAAAAAAAAAAAACCGCTATGTCTCATCCACTCGGGCTCTATGCTGCGGAAGCTCTATTCCAGGCAAGCCTGGCCAAAAGGCCTGAAGCTCCTTTCTTCTACCAATCTCCACTCTTAGGACACAAACTCTATCCTAGGAGCCTCAGGCTAAGAAGAAAGGGTCCTGAAACCCTCACCCGAGATTACTCACAGAGTAGAAATTCCATGCCAAGAGAGACAGGTCTATGCCAGGAGAGGCAGAGGAACAAGGGCTACTGCCTCACTCATAAATAAGGTAAGGGAATTCATCTGAAAAAAGCATGCCACTGTCCCCAACTCAGCTCCAGAGCAGTGGCATGGAAGACCTGCCCCTAGAGGGAGGCAAGACATAGGAAAAAAATCTCTCTGGATCTCCAAGGCGACTGACAATTTGGAAGAAAGCATTGGCAAGTCTGACCCTAAGGATGCCATCAAAAAGAGTGGAGATTTTGGTAGCAAGCAGTTAAGAGGATGGCAGCTTAATTAGAGCAACAATCCAAACCATAAACAAACTAGAAATGTGAAACAGAAATCAAGGAAGGAAACAAGAGACTTCACAAGTTGAAATAAAATTCAAAGGCAAGTTTCAAAGACTACCCCTGTAAAGGGTCCAAATTTGTTTCGGTCAGACTGTGGAGCAACCTATGCCTCAGGGTACTGGCAAAAACAACAGAGACATCAGCCAGTAGTTAGTAAAGGTTAATAGTGGAGTGTGATGCTAAAAGAGGCAGAAAATTTAATAGATCACGGAAAGAGACAGTCGAAGAAAGCACTGCTAAAAACCTTGTCATCTCAGCTTGAGAATACACATGCCCAAGGATGTGGCCCTGAGGAGAGACATCAGAAGCCCCCTTAAATTGCAAATTAAATAGATTTCACTATACGTTCCAGTCGAGTCAATAAAAAATAAACAATCAAATGACAATAACTTGGTGGTAAGGGTCAGGGGAGGCAGGCAAAAATGAATATCCAGAATTGTGAAAAAAAAAATTTATCTAGAACATCCAGTTCTGAACATGAAGAGAAACAGTAAAGTGTGACCCACATAGAAGAAAATGGCAAGCAACAGAAACCGCCTTTGAAAGAGTCCAGATGTAGGACATAGCACAAAAACTTCAAAGCAATTATTTTAAATATATTCAAAAAGCTAAAGGAAACCATGTTTAAAGAGAAAAGGAAGGCATGATGAAATGTCTTGTCAACTAGATAATAATAAAAACACAAATCCTGAAGTTAAAAAATATTATAATCAAAAAATAAATTTTACTAAGGGATCAGGAGTATTTGAGCTAGCAGAATAAATAATCAAAGAACTTGAAGGGAGTTCCCTTCATGGCTCAGTGGTTAACGAATCCGACTAAGAATCATGAAGTTGTGGGTTCGATCCCTGGACTTGCTCAGTGGGTTAAGGATCTGGCTTTGCCCTGAGTTGTGGTGTAGGTTGCAGATGCAGCTCAGATCCCGCATTGCTGTGGCTGTGGGGAAGGCCGGCAGCTACAGCTCTTGTTAGACCCCTAGCCTGGGAACCTCCACATGCTGCAGGTATGGCTCTACATAAAAAAGGCAAAAAGGCAAAAAAAAAAGAACTTGAAGACAGACCAATAGAAATTGTAAGATTTTTAAAAGAAAAAGAAGAGATAATGAATAAAAATGAACAGAACATCAGAGTAATATGGGAAATCATTAAGTATCCCTATATATACCAATGGGAGCATTAGAAGTAGACAAAGAGAAATGTGCAGGAAAAGATATTCAAAGAAGTCAGACTGGTCAGAATGGCAAATGCTAGTAAGTCTACAAATAACAAATACTGAAGAGGATGTGGTGAAAAGGGAACACTCCTTCACTGTTGGTGGGAATGTAAATTGTACAACCATTATGGAAAACAGTGTGGAAGTTCCTCAGAAAGCTAAATATAGAACTACCATATGACTCAGCAATCTCACTCCTGGGCATATATCTGGACAAAACTATAATTCAAAAACATATATGCACTGGTATGTTCATTGCAGCACTATTCACAATAGCCAAGACATGGAAACAACCTAAATGTCCATCGACAGATGAATGGATTAAGAAGATGAGGTACATATACACAATGCAATACTACTCAGCCATAAAAAGAACAAAATAATGCCATCTGTAGAAAGATGAATGTACTTAGAGATTCTCATAGTAAGTAAGTCAGAAAGAGAAAGTCAAATACCAAATGATATCACTTATATGTAGAACCTAAAATATGGCACGAATGACTCTATCTACAAAACAGAAACAGACTCACAGACATAGAGAACAGATCTGTGGTTGCCAAGGGAGCAGGGGGAGGGAGTGGGATGGACTGGGAACTTGAGTTCAGTAGACACAAACTATTACATTTAGAATGGATAAGCAATGAAGTCCTACTGTACAGCACAGGGGACTATATCCAGTCTCTTGGGATAGACCATGATGGAAGATAATATAAGAAAAAGAATGTATATGTGTGTATGACTGGGTCACTTTACTGTATAGCAGAAATTGACACAACACTGTATATCAATTATACTTACCAAAAAAAATTTAAAAATATATTCAAAGAAGTAATGGCTAAAGATCACCAAATTTGATGAAAAATATTAATCTATACATCCAAGAAACTTAATGAAGTCCAAAAAGGATAAGCAAAAAGAAATCCACTCAAAGATATCAAGGTCAAAATGCTGAAAGGCAAAGAGAATACATGGAAGATGGCAAGAGAAAACAACTTGTCACACACAAAGAAACCTCAGTAAGGTCAACAATTAACTTCTCACTAAAAGGAATACAGTCCAAGAGGCAATGGAATGGAAATGCAAAGCACTGGGGGAAAAAAATTTCAACCAAGAATCTTACATCCATTTATCATGGTATTGGAAGCTCTAGCCAAAGTAATTAGGCAAAGAGAAGAAATGAGACCTCCAAATGGAAAGAAAGAAGTAAAATTATCTTTCATCACAGATGATATGACCTTATATGTAGAAACCCTAAAGATTCTAGACCCAAATTGTTAGAAAAAAAATAAAAATAAACGAATTCAGCAAAGTTGCAGGATAGAAAACCCACACACAAAAATCTATTGCATGTCTATACATTAATAATAAACAATCCAAAAAGGGAATTAAGAAAGCAGTTCCATTTACAACAGCATCAAAAAAAAAAATACTTTGGGAGTTCCCATTGTGGCTCACTGGGCTAAGAACCCAACTAGTATCCATGATGATGCAGGTTCACTCCCTGGCCTCACTCAGTAGTTTAACTGATGGCATTGCCATGAGTTGTGGTGTAGGATCAGATGCAGCTTGGATCTGGCATTGCTGTAGCTGTGCTGTAGGCCAGAAGCTGCAGCTCCAATTCGACCCCTAGGCAAACTTCCATATGGAAGAGAAGAGAACTTCCATATGGAAGAGAAGAGAACTTCTATATGGAAGAGAAATTACATATGCTGTGGGGGCGGGCTTAAAAAGAAAAATTTTTTAATTTTAAAAAGAAAATAAAAGACTTTGGAATCAGTTTAACCAAGGAGATAAAATATTTGCAAACAGAAAACCACAAAACATTGCTGAAAAAAATTAGAGATAAATGACTGAAAAAAATCACGTGCTAAAGACTGGAAGACTCGATATGTTAAGCTGTCAATACTATCAAAAACAATGCATAGATTCAGTCCAATAGCTATCAAAATCCCAACAATTTTTTTTTTTTCAGAAACATAAAGTCCATCTTAAAATTCATAAGGAATGGTAAGGGACCCTGAATAGCCAAATAATCTTGAAAAAGAAAAACAAAGCTGGAGGCATCACACTTCCTAATTTTAAAACTTATTGCAAAGTAATCAAAACAGTATGGTACTGACATAAATTAAACACTTATCTTACACCACATAGAAAAGTTACATCAAAATGGATCAAAGACCAAAACTCAAGACCTAAAACTATAAAACTCTCATAAGAAAACAGGGGAAGGAGATTGGATTAAGATGGCAGAATAAAAGGACTGGAGCTCAACTTCTCTACCAAAAAACAGCAAAACTACAACCAAGTGCCGAGCAGCCTTCAACCAACTGGACTGTAAACTTCCAAAAAAGATATTCTACTCCAGAAGACAAAGAGGAGACCACATCAAGAGGTAGGAGGGGCGATTACACGATAGAAGCAACCCCATAATTCCTGGGTGGGAAGCCCCACAGACTGGAAAGTAACTGTATCACAGAGACTCAGCTACAGGACTGAGAGTTCTGAGCCCCACGTCAAAACCCCATGCCTGGGGATCGGGCACAGGGAGAAAGAGCCCGCGGAGCATCTGGCATTGAAGGTCAGCAGGGTTTGTGTGTAGGAGCTCCACAGGACTGGGGGAAACAGAGACCACATCCTTGAAAGGCACACACAGACTTTCACGTGCACTGGGTCCCAGGGCAAAGCAGTCTCCATAGGAATCCAGGTGGAACCTGACTGCAATTCTTGGAGGATCTCCCGGGAAAATAGGGGTGACTGTGGCTTGTTGTGGGAGAAGGGCATTGTAGGTGAAGCTCTCAGGAACATTCATCAGCCTGTATTTCTCTGGAGGGGGCTATTTCTGGGAAAATCTGGTCCCTCCCATCAGTGCTGAGAAGCCCCAGGCCAAACAATAATCCAGGTGTGATCACAGCCCCACCCATCAGGAAACAGGCTGCCTAAAGACCCCTCAGGCACACAGCCAGACTCTAATCTCATCCAGAGACAAAGCCCCACCCATCAGAGGGATAGGAATCAACCCCACCTACCGGTGAGCAACCATCAGTCCCTCCCATCGGGAAGCCTACAGCAAGCCCCCTCCATACCAACTTTAGCCACAGGGGAGGCAAATGCCAGAACTAAGAGAGGCTACAACTCTATTGTTGGCAAAAAGGTCACCACACCAAAAACCTATAAAAATGAAAAGACAGAAAACTCTAACCCAGATAAGGGAGAAAGAGAAAAGCCCAGAAAAACAGCTCACTGATGAGATTATCAGCCTCTCAGAAAGAGACTTTAGACTGTTGATGCTGAAGATGATGCAAGGCATTGGAAATAGACTGGAGGCAAAGATGGATAATTTACAGGAAACACTGAGCAGAGAAATACAAGATGTAAAAATTAAACAAGAAGAGATGCAAAATACAATCACTGAAATAAAAATTTCATTAGAAGCAGCCAACAGTAGAATACAGGAGGCAGAAGAACGAATCAGTGAGGTGGAGGACAGATTAGTGGAAATCACTAATGCAGAAGAGAAAAGAGATAAAAGATTGAAAGGAAATGAGCTGAGTCTCAGAGAACTCTGGGATAATGTTAAACGCAC
>PVHT020003785.1:14233160-14261520 GCA_004024745.2 Catagonus wagneri
AAAAAAAAAAAAAAAAAAAAATATGAATACGTGGAGACTAAACAACATGCTACTAAACAACCAATGGATCAATGAAGAAATCAAAGAGGAAATTAAAAAATACCTAGAAGCAAATGACAACAAAGATACGACACTCCAAAACCTCTGGGATGCAGCAAAAGCTGTTCTAAGAGGAAGGTTTATAGCAATACAAGCCTACCTCAGGAAACAAGAAAAAGCTCACATAAACAACCTAACCTTACATCTAAAGCAGCTACAGAGGGAAGAAGCCAGGTCATGGAAACAACCTAAATGCCCATCGACAGAGGAGTGGATAGGGAAGATCTGGTACATACACACAATTGAATATTACTCAGCCATTAAAATAAATGTAATAACAACATTTATAGCAACATGGATGGACCTAGAAATTATCATGTGAAGTAAAACCAGTCAGACAATTAGACAGCAACACCCAATGCTACCGCTTACATGTGGAAACTTAAGAGACACAATGAACTTCTTTGAAAAACAGACAATGACTCACTGATTTTTGAAAACCTTGATTTTTCAAATAAGACCATCTGGGGGGTAGGGGAATGCACTGTGGGTTTGGGATAAAAAATCTATCACATTGACTTGTGATGATCTTTGTACACCTATAATTGAAATAAAATTCATTGTTATATTAAAAATATCAACTCAAATACAACATTAAAGATAGTCATCAGACCACGAGAGGAGACAACAAGAGAATAAGGGAAGAAAAAAGAGTAACAAAAATCCAAAACAGTTAATAAAATGCCAATAAGGATATACATACCAATGATTACCTTAAATGTTAATGGACTGAATGTCCCATCCAAAAGACATAGACTAGCCGAATGGATACAAATACAAGACCCATATATATGTTGTCTTCAAGAAACCCACTTCACTTCTAGAGACACATACAAATTGAAAGTGAGAGGATGGAAGAAAATTTTCCATGCAAACGGGAATCAAAAGAAAGCTGGAGTAGCAATACTCATATCAAACAAAATAGAACTTAAAATGAAGAACATTTTGAGGGACAAGGAAGGGCACAACATAATGATCAAAAGATCAATCCAAGAAGATATAACAGTTTTAAATATCTACGCACCCAACATAGGATCACCACAATATATAAAGCAACTGTTAACAACCTTAAAAGGAGAAATCAACAATAACACAGTCATAGTGGGGGAATTTAACACCCCACTTACAGCAATGGATAGATCATCCAGACAGAAAATCAATAAGGAAACACAGGCCCTGAATGAAGCATTAGACCAGATGGACTTAATAGATATTCATAGGACATTCCATCCAAAAGCAACAGAATATACATTCTTCTCAAGTGCATGTGGAACATTCTCTAAGATTCATCACATCCTGGGCTACAAATCAAGCCTCAGTAACTTTAAGAAAATTGAAATCATATCAAGCATCTTTTCTGACCACAATGCTATACAACTGGAAATCAACAAGAAAAAAAAAACGGCAAAAAACACAAACACATGGAGACTAAACAACATGCTACTAAACAACCAATGGGTCAATGAAGAAATCGAAGAGGAAATTAAAAAATACCTAGAAGCAAATGACAACAAAGATAAGACAGTCCAAAACCTCTGGGATGCAGCAAAAGCAGTTCTAAGGGGAAAGTTTATAGCAATACAAGCCTACCTCAGGAAACAAGAAAAAGCTCAAATAAACAACCTCACTTTACATCTAAAGCAGCTAGAGAGGGAAGAACTGACAAGATCTAAAGTCAGTAGAAGGAAAGAAATCATAAAGATCAGAGCAGAAATCAATGAAATAGAAAGAAACAAAACCATAGAAAAGATCAATGAAACTAAAAGCTGGTTCTTTGAAAAGATCAACAGAAGTGATAAACCCTTAGCCAGACTTATGAAGAAGAAAAGAAAGAGGACACAAATCAATAAAATTAGAAATGAAAAAGGAGAAGTAACAACAGGCATCACAGAAATACAAAGGATCATAAGAGGCAACTTATACACCAATAAAACATTTAGAGAAGAGCTTACACCTATCCTTCTGAAACTATTTCAAAAAATTGTAGAGGAAGGGACACTCCCAAACTTGTTCTATGAGGCAACCATCACCCTGATACCAAAACCAGCAAAGATATCACAAAAAAAGAAAATTACAGGCCCATTTCACTGATGAACAGAGACACAAAAATCTTCAACAAAATACTAGCAAACCGAATCCAACAATACATTAAAAGGATTGTACATCACAATCAAGTGGGATTTATCCCAGGGATGCAAGGATTCTTCAATATCCGCAAATCAATCAGTGTGATACACCACATTAACAAATTGAAGAATAAAAACCATATGATCCTCTCAATATATGCAGAAAAAGCCTTCAACAAAATCCAGCACCCATTTCTGATAAAAACCCTTCAGAAAGTGGGCATAGGGGGATCCTACCTCAACATAATAAAGGCCATCTATGACAAACCCAGAGCTAACATCATTCTCAATGGTGAAAAAGCTGAAAGAAATCCTACTGAGACCAGGAACAAGACAAGGATGTCCTCTCTCACCACACTATTCAACTTAGTTTTGGAAGTCCTAGCCACACAATCAGAGAAGTCAAAGAAATAGAAGGAATCCAAATTGGAAAAGAAGTAAAACTATCACTAGTTTCAGATGACATGATACTATACCTAGAGAATCCTAAAGACTACCAGAAAACTATTAGAGCTCATCAGTGATTTCAGTAAAGTTGCAGGATAGAAAATTTATTTATTATTTTAATTTTTTTTGCATATGGACGTTCCCAGACTAGGGGTCTAATCGGTACTGTAGCTGCTGGCCTATGCCACAGCCACAGCAACACAGGATCCAAGCCACGTCTGCAACCTACACCAAAGCTCATGGCAATTCTAGACCCTTAACCCACTGAGTGATGCCAGGGATCGAACCCGCAACCTCATGGTTCCTAGTCAGATTTGTTTCTGCTGTGCCATGAAGGGAACTCCTGGATACAAAATTAATACACAGAAATCAACTGCATTTCTATATACTAACAATGAAAGATCAGAAAGAGAAATTAGGGAAGCAATCCCGTTTACCATCCCACCAAAAAGAATAAAATACTTAGGAATAAACCTCCCTAAAGAGACAAAAGACCTATACTCTGAAAACTATAAGATGCTGATGAAAGAAATCAAGGATGATATGAACAGATGAAAAGACATACCATGTTCTTGGATTAGAGGAGTCAATTATTATCAAAATAACTATACTACCCAAGGCAATCTACACATTCAATGCAATCCCTATCAAATTATCAAGGACCTTTTTCACAGAACTAGAACAAAATATTTTAAAGGTTGTTTGGAAACACAAAAAAACCCAGAATAGCCAAAGACATCCTGAAAAAGAAAAATGGAGCTGGAGGAATCAGGCTCCCTGACTTCAGACTCTACTGCAAAGCTACAGTCATCAAAACCGTATGGTACTGGCACAAAGACAGAAATATAGATCAGTGGAACAGGATAGAAAGCCCAGAATTAACCCCACAGACCTATAGTCAACTAATCTATGACAAAGGAGGCAAGAATATACAATGGAGAAAAGACAGCCTGTTCAATATGTGGTGCTGGGAAAACTGGACAGCCACATGTAAAAAAATGAAATTAGAACACTTCCTAACGCCATACACAAAAATAAACTCAAAACGGATTATAGATCTAGATATAAGAGCAGATACTATAAAACTCTTAGAGGAAAACATAGGCCAAACACTCCCTTACATAAACAACAGCAACATCTTCTCAGATTCACCTGTCAGAGTAATGACAATAAAAAGAAAAATAAACAAATGGGACTTAATTAAAAGTTTCTGCACAGCAAAGGAAACCCTAAATAAAATGAAAAGACAACCCACAGAATGGGAGAAAATATTTGCAAATGAATTGACTGACCAGGGATTAATCTCTAAAATTTACAAACAGCTCCTACAGCTCAATACCAAAAAAACAAACAACCCCATCAAAAAATGGGCAGAAAATCTAAACAGACAGTTCTCCAAAGAAGACATACAGATGGCCAAAAAACACATGAAAATATGTTCAGCATCACTCGTTGTTAGAGAAATGCAAATCAAAGCCACTATAAGGTACCACCTTACACCAGCCAGAATGGCCATCATCAAAAAGTCTACAAACAATAAGTGCTGAAGAGGGTGTGGAGAAATGGGAACCCTATTACACTGCTGGTGGGAATGTAAATTGGTGCAACCACTCTGGGAAACAGTATGGAGATTACTTAGAAAACTAAAAATAGAATTACCATTTGATCCAGCAATCCCACTCTTGGACATCTATCTGGAGAAAACCGTGACTCAAAAAGACACATGTACTCCAGTGTTCATTGCAGCACTCTATACAATAGCCAAGTCGTGGAAACAACCTAAATGCCTATCGACAGAGGAGTGGATTGGGAAGATGCAGTACATATGCACAATGGAATATTACTCAGCCACTAAAAGAAACGAAATAATAGTATTTATAGCAACATGGATGGACCTAGAAATTATCATGCGAAGTGAAGTCAGTCAGACAATGAGACACCAACATTAAATGCTACCACTTATATGTAGAATCTAAAAATAGGACACAATGAACTTCTTTGCAGAACAGATACTGACTCACAGACTCGGAAAACTTATGGCTTCCAAATGAGACAAGTTGGGGGTGGGGGGATGCACTGAGGGTTTGTGATGGAAATTCTATAAAATTTGGTTGTGATGATTTTTGTACACCTATAATTGTAATAAAATTCAATAAGCAATTTTAAAAAAAGTCCTGGAAATAGATGCAAAACATTATGAATGTACTTAACGGGTACTTTAGGATTTTAGGATTGTACTCCTAAAACTGGTACTAATTTTTATATTATACATATTTTACCACAATAAAAAATACAATTTCTAGAAAAATAAATTGAAATTTTAAAAATGATAAACTTGTTTTATGTATTTTATCACAATAATAAAAAGAATCATATGTCCAGCAAAACAACCTTTCAAAAATGAAGGTTAAATAAAGACATCCCCAGATTATTATAATTGAGAGAATTGGCTGCTAGTAGGCAACATCAAAAGAAACACAAAAAGAACTTTTTCAGGGTGAAGTAAATGACATCAGACAAATTTGAACCTACTCCTAAAAACAAAGACCAATAAATGTAATAATACAGGTTATTATAAAATACAGTGCAATTCAATTCAATTGTGTATTTGTTTTCTTTCTTCTCTTAACTGATTTAAAAGGCACATGGATTATATACATAACTGTATCATTGGGTCTATAACATAAAATATAATATGTTTTACATTTTACATTGTAAATCCTACAGCAAACACTAAGAAAATTATTCAAAATACAGCTCTCCAAAAAATCATTAAAAGAATGTAA
This sequence comes from Catagonus wagneri, assembly GCA_004024745.2. Taxonomy (NCBI): domain Eukaryota; kingdom Metazoa; phylum Chordata; class Mammalia; order Artiodactyla; family Tayassuidae; genus Catagonus; species Catagonus wagneri. Next base: position 14,238,619 of record PVHT020003785.1, read on the forward strand.
ATATTCCTCTAGAAAATATTTACTTAATGAAAAGAAATCAGTAATGGAAGAACAGAGGGGGAATAAAAGACACAAAACTTATAGAAAATAAGGAGTAAAACGGAAAACATAAATCCAACCACACCAATGATAGTACTAAAAGTAAATGGATTATACAATTTAATCAAAAGGAAGAGATTTTCAAGCTACATTAAAAACAAAAACAAAGTCAGACTATATGCTTTCTACAAGAGGCACAATTTAGATTCAAAAATAGAACAAATCAAAAAAATACAACAAATTCAGCTTTGAAAGTACAAGGCTGGAAAGAGATATATAACGTGAATAGTAACTACAAGAGAGCTAGAGTGGTGATGCTAGTATCAGACAAAATTGACTTTATGACAGAAAAAAAGTATTATTAAACAGGGACTTTTTTTTTTTGGTCTTTTTAGGGCTGCACCTGCAGCATATGGAGGTTCCCAGGCTAGGGGTCTAATCGGAGCTGTTGCTGCCAGCCTACGCCAGAGCCACAGCAATGCCAGATCTGAGCCCCTTCTGTAACCTACACCACAGCTCACGGCAATGCTGGATCGTTAACCCACTGAGCAAGGCTAGGGATCGAACCCACAACCTCATAGTTCCTAGTTGGATTCGTTTCTGCTGCGCCATGATGGGAACTCCTGAACAGGGACATTTTATAATGACAAAAAGGACAGTCCATCGGAAATATGTAACAATTATAAACATATGCACTTGTATCTTAAAATACATAAAGCAAAAACTGAAAGAATTAAAGGGAGAAATACACAATTCAATCCCTGGCAAAATTCCAACAGAATTTTTCACAGAAATTTTTAAAAAACATAAAATTCATAGGGAACCATGAATAACCAAAGCAATCTTGAGTAGAAAGAACAAAGACAGAGGCACCATACTTCTGGATGTCAAATTATATTACAAACTATAGTAATCAAAACAGTATGGTACTGGCATAAAAACAGACACATAGACTGATAAAAGAGAATAGAGAGTTTAGAAATAAACCCCCATATATACAGTCAACTAAGATATTAAAAGAGTGGAAAGAACACACAATGGGGAAGAACAGTCTCTTCAATAAATGATACTGAGAAAGCTGGATATCTACAAGTAAAAGAATGAAATTGAATTGTTATTTTACACCATATGCAAAATCAACTCAAAATGGATCAGACTTAAATGTAAGACCTGAAACCTAAAACCCTTAGAAGATAATATAAGCAAAAAACTCCCTGACATCAATCTTGGCAATGATTTCTGGGTAAGACACCAAAAGCACAGGGTGAAAAAAGGCAAAAAATAAACAGGTGGGATTAGATCAAATTAAAGTTTCTGACAGCAAAGCAAACAATTAATGAAATGAAATGACAATCTACTAAATGGGAGAAAATATTTACAAACCATACATCTGATAAGGAGTTAATCTTCAAATTATACAAGGAACAAAGAACTCATAGCACTCAGTAGCAACAAAAACAAAAACAAAACACCTAATTTAAAAATAGGCAAAGAAGTTCCCATTGTGGCTCAGCAGAAATAGACTTGACAAGTATCCATGAGGATGCGGGTCCGTTCCCTGGTCTCGCTCAGTGGGTCGGGGATCTGGCGTCTCCATGAGCTGTGGTGTAGGTCACAGATGCAGCTCCCCGAGTTGCTGTGGTTGTGGCATAGGCCAGCGGCTATAGCTCCAATTCAACCTCTAACCTGGGAATTTCTATATGCCGTAGGTACAGTCCTAAAAAGCAAAAATAAAATAAAATAGGTAAAGATTCTGAATACATATTTTTCTAAAGAATATATACAAATAGCCAACAGGTACATGAAAAGGTGCTAAACATCACTAATCATCAGAGAAATGCAAATCAAAACCACAATGAGATACCACTTCATATCTGTTAGGATGGCTATTATCAAAAGATAAGAGATCACAGGTGTTGGCCAGGATGAGGAGTAAAGGGAACTCTTGTACATTGCTGGTATGTAAACTGCTGTAGCAACTATGGAAAAAAGTATGGAGGTTCTTCAAAAAATTAGAAATAGAACTAACATATGATCCAGCAATCCCACATTGTGTGATTGCTTCCTTCACATCCAAAGGAAATGAAATCAGGATCTTGAAGGGATACCTACACGCCAATGTTCATTGCAGCATTGTTCACAATAGCAAGATATGGAAACAACTTAAGTGTTAATGGATAAGTGAATTAAAAACATGATATATATGTCACACACACACACACACACACACACACACACACACACACATACACACACACACACACACAGTGGGATACTATGAAACCACAGAAAAGGAAACTCTGCCATTTGTGACAACATGGATGAACCTGGAGGATACTATGCTAAGTGAAATAAGCCAGACATAGAAAGCAAATACTGTATGATCTTACTTCTACATGGAATCTTAAAAATTCAAACTCAAAACCAGAGGCAGTGGTGGGGAAAATCAGGAGAAGCTGGTCAAAGGGTATACAAGATGAATAAGTTATAAAGATCTAATGTACAGCATGGTGACTATAGTTAATAACATTGTTTTGTATACTTGAAATTTGCTAGCAGAGTAGATCTCAACTGCTATCACTGCACCAAAAAAATTTTAAAACAATACCCATGTGAGGTAACAGATGTGTCAATTGGCTGGACTGTGGTAATCATGTCACAATGTATACATACATCAAAACTTCATGCAGCACACCTTAAAAATTTGCAGTTTTTGTCAGTTATACCCTAATAAAGTTGGATATCTAGATATATCTATAGCTTTCTTTCAAGAAAAAATACAAAATATTCAGGAATAAATTCAATGAAATGAAGTGCAGTGAAAACTACAAAATATTATTAAAATAAATGATAAAAGATTTAAATAAATCATATCCCACATTCCTTGTTTAAAACGAAGTTGTTAAGATATCGATATTCTCCAAATTGATCTACAGTTTAAGAAGATCCCTATCAAAATCCCAGATTGCTGTTATTTTTTGCAAAAAACTGAAAAGTTGATCCTATAATATACTTGAAGATACAATGGAGACAAAATAGCTAAAATATTCTTGAAAAATAAGGAGCAAAGGCAGATTCATACTTCTCGATTTCAAAACTTACTATAAATTGTCAATGATTGATACAGTGTGGCACTGACAAATGACACACATATTGGTCAACGGAATTAAAGTCAAAGTCCAAAAATAAACCCTTACATTTATGGTGAATTCACTTTTTACTAAGGTGCCAAGGCAATTCAATGTAGAAAGAATCTTCTTTTCAACAAATGACTCCAGGACAACTAGACATTCACACCCAAAAGAGTGAATTTGGATCCCTGTATCACAGCATCCATCAACTTAGCAAAATTGACCATAGATCTAAATTAAGACTGAAATGATAAAATTCTTAGAAGAAAACCTAGGAGTGAATTTTTGTGACTTTAGCATAGGCAATAGTCTCTTAGACATGGTACTAAAATCACAAGCAACAAAAGAAAAAATATATGTAAACTGGGTTTACTCAAAATTAGAAACTTTTGTACTTCAAACATAATCATAAAAAAATTAAAAGACAACCCATCAAAGCAACAAAAAATCTATAAATAATAGAACTGATAAGGGGCTTCTATCATAACGAAGATATAAATCAGCTAAATTTTTAAAGGGTCAGAGATCTGAATATATATTTCCCAAAGATATACTAGTAGACAATAGCATGAGATAACATCATTAGCCACTAGGGAAGTGCAAACAAAATCACAATGAGATACCCCTTCATAAAGAATGCAGTGTGTTGGCAAGAATATGGAGAAAATGGAACTTTACACATTGCCAATGAAAACGTAAAATGGTACAACCACTTTGGAAAACAATCTGGCAATTTCTCAAAATGCTAAACATAATTACCATATGATCCAGCAATTTCCCTCCTAGTTATCTCCCCAAGAGAAAGGAAAACATATGTCTACAGAAAAATTTATACATGAATGTTCTTTTGTGTCCATCATCCAATGAATGGATAAACACATTAAAATGGAACATTATTCAGCAATGGAAAGGAATAAAGTACTGATACATGCAGCAAGGTAGATGAATCTGGGAAAAAAAAGTATACTAGGTAAAAGAAGTCAGTCACAAAAGGTCACATATTGTATGATTCCATTCATATGAAATGCCCAGAACAGGCAAGTCTATAAAGGCAGAAAATAGATTACTGTTTGCCCTGACTGGAAAGATGAGGGAGATAATGAGAAGTGACTGGTAATAGAGTGATGAAAATATTCTGAAATTGATTGTGGTGATGGTTTCACAACTCTGAATATTACTAAACACCATTGATTTGTGCACTTTTAAATTACTATATGGCATGCTAATTGCATCTCAGCAAAGCTGTGTAAAAAAGAGAAAGAAAGGAAGGAAGGAGAGAGAGGAAGGAAGGGACGAAAGAAAGAAGGGCAAGTGATGATGGACTTGAAGTAAGGGAGTAGATGATCCCACCCACATTAGAAAGAAATAACTCTAGCTAGAGAATTGGAGGACAGGATGGGAGGAAAAAATATATTTCCTTTCTTTAGGAAAACAATAACCATTTTCTTCTTAGATTTGAAGGGCAATTCTATAGCCATCCTTCACACCTTCTCCAGGGTTTCCTGGAGTATGTATTTTGCCTGGATCCCACTTTTGTGCCATCTTCATCTACCCTATCTCAACTGTGCCCAGAGTCTTTCATGTCCTACAATTTGATTCCCAGAGAATCCCTCTGGTGGTGTCTTCCGATAAATAAAATCAGTCCCACTGAAATCTGCCCTCACTTCCCACCTGTAGAGAATGGCAGGTAATCGCTCTTTCTCTGCCCAGAGTGGTGGTCCTGCCAGGCAGAGGAGGAAGCAGGGTTTGCCACCAGGAGGAGCCCAGGTTTTCAAAACTGGTGACTTGACATACCCACCATCTAACGTGGAAGTAACTTACTTTTAAATTTAGATCAACTCATTACTGAATGTGTACTATAGCCAGAAGCAGTTCAGGTAAAGGAGAGGGAGTGGGGGAGGTATAGACGAATATAGAAGACTTTGGGATCAGGTCACAACAGTTAGAAAGCTTACCGCCTGCAGGAAGCTTCTCTTGCACAAAGCCTGCTACCATCCCTCCCTGGCCTCTGGCCATCATCAGTTAGAAAACCCATCAATTACTCCACTAGGAAGCTGGGTTCCCAAGTACCAGCTCTAACTCCTGGAGCATCCTTCTGTGGACTCCACATCTTCTTCCCTAGGACTTCCTGCCATGGGTCCACTCCCACGAGCCATCTCAGAACAAGTTTAATTCCTTTCCCATCACACGCCCAGCATTCCAGCCCTCAGGTTTCTTCAATCCCTCACCTCTAGGAGCACGCAGACCTCCTCCAGACAGCCCCGTAGATTTCCAGATTCGGGTTTTCTCTTCCTGGCTTCCCTCTCTCTGGCTGCCCTACCTCCCACTGTCAATCTCCAGGCCTGAACGTGGCTGGCATCTGACTCACCTTTGCGCCCATTGCCTTCAGCCTGGAGTGACATTCAGCCGAGTATTCAGAAGAAGCCAATGCCCACAGAAGTCTCTGCGTGCCGCAGTACCAGCTCAGGTGTGGCCCCCTCCAAAAGCTTCCCTGACTCCCCGTGTGGGTTCCTCTTCCCGCTGCAGATTCCCAGAGCACCCCTGCTCTAAGTAATCACAGCATGGGTAACTTCCCCAATCACACGGCCTCCCACTCCCACTGGGTACTCGGTGGGAGCAGGGACTATGTCCGGTTTTCTAGGAGTCTTGAAGCCCTAATGCCTCTCAGGAACCTTGCGCCGAGGAAGCCAGGGAACCTGAAGCAGGAAGGAAGGGTGAAGGGTGACAACAAATGAGAAACTGAGTGAATGAATGAATGGACGGCGGGAGGAGGCGACAGCAGCTGAGGTGACCCCAGTCCCCCGACTGTTAAAACAGAAGCCAAGCCCAGGAGGTGAGATGCAGGAATGGGTGACTCTTACCGAGTTGGAGGAAGGTCCCCGGAGGTCAAAAGGGCAGGAGGGCGGGGCGGGGCCGGCGGGGGTGGGGGTGGGCCGGAGGGCGCGGAGGGGGCGGGGCGGGGGCCGAGGGGCGGGACTGGGGCTGAGCGGGCGGGGATGGCAAGGGCGACCGACGCGCGGAGAGAGGAAGCTGCTGTGCTGCGCAGGCTAGGTGCTGACGCGCGGACCCGCACGTCGAGGCTGCCAGTGCTCGCTGAGCACAAGACCCTCGCTGCCCGCCGCCATGCCCTCCTATACCGTCACCGTGGCCACCGGCAGCCAGTGGTTCGCGGGCACCGACGACTATATCTACCTCAGCCTCGTGGGCTCCGCGGGCTGCAGCGAGAAGCACCTGCTGGACAAGCCTTTCTACAATGACTTCGAGCGAGGCGCGGTGAGGATGCGTGTCCCTGATGGGCTGGGCAGCTGGGACCGGGTGCGGGCATGTCCAGGACCCGTCGGGGCAACTGGGACCCAAGTTCGGGGGAGGAGGTCTTCCTGGGTGAGCTCAGCAAGATGTTCCTGTCCGTTTTACCGATGGACTCCTCGAGCCTCTGAAAGGCCCCTTAACTGGGCAAGTGCTGTGAGCAGAGTTTCTTGTGCCCCACCTCATAGGGTTCCACAGATGGCACCTGGGAGTACCTCGGAATATGGGGAGAACACGCAGGTCTGGAGGTCCAGAGGCCTGAGTTCCATCTGGGCCTTACCACTAGCTTACTCTCGCCCATCTGTGGACTTCAGTTTCCCCAAATGTAAAGTGCAAGTGTTGACTTCAGGCTGGTTCAGGAGCCCGGATGAGCCCAAACCCAGCTGGTGGGCCAGAGTGGCACTACCTTATGTCTCCACACCTGGACAGCGCACATTCTCAGGACAGGTTCCCACAGGAATGCAGGGAAAAAGAACAAGAGAACCCAGACCAGGAGAAGCCTTTTGCAAACCCAGAGATCGTCACTAGCTCCCAGCAGGGTGTACAGCAGGGAACACTTCCACCCAGGGTGTGAGGGCTCAGAGGAGTAGACAAAGGAGGGCTTCTCCTCTGGCATCCTCACTAGAGACCCTGGAGACAGGGGCATTCAAGGATCAGAGGGAGCCAGTGCTTACTGCACCTCTAGTCTGGGGTGCCGGGAGCTGTGAGCCCATGCACAGGTGGATTCATTCTGAAGTGGGCTCCTGATACTGACCTGGGCATGAATTTGAGCCCCTTGGCTTTTTCCATGAGCATGGCAGGTCAGTCCCTCCTCCTTGACTGTTTGATGTGACGTGCTCAGTCCATGACTTTTAGGATAGTCCCAGAGCACTGCAGGTGCCCAGGAAATATCTATTCCCTTCTGCCACCCCCAGCTCCTGAATTGGACCCAAAACTTGTAGACTTCAAAAGGCTTTATCATCACCTCCTTGATTCTTAGTTTGAACCATAAGGAATTGCTCATAGTTAACTGTTTTTGACAGACAAAACTGGCAATTCCATATGGTTCAACCGAATACTTGTTGGGTAAAAATTGGGGAAGCCTGTTTTAGGTCTGCAGAGCCTAAAGTAAGCAAATAACAGTCTACTTCTCTTCCAGATTATAAACAAAGTGGGCCTGATTCCTACCCAGCAGCTTCAGAGCCTTGCTTTAAACCAACCTGGCACTTAGCCAAGTTTAGCACATTAACCTGACTTGAGCTCCCTTCTAGAAGAGTTAAATGTTGAGTTTAAGAACAACCTGCCATTGTTTGGTTTCCCCAACCAGTGAACTGGCCAGAGGATGGTGGTACAGAAAGGCTAAGGAGTCATCCATTTGGGACGATGACACCCTCCGCCATTTCTGAAGTACCATCATTTATTCCCCTTGTTTCTTGGATTCACCCAACACTTCTGGCAGGGGGGCATACTGCTTCCCCTTTATAAGTGGTCCCCAGTGGTTCCATTCTCCACACACCACACACATCAGTGTGCTCACACCGTGCACACAGGGCACCCCATGTTTTTTCTTCTTGGAGAGGAGACCCTGTGCTTAGACCCATAACAGGGTCATTGGAAGAAGGGTAAAATCATCCCTCTGTACGTTATTTCTCCGCCCTGAGAATTCATTCAAATGACATTATAATTGAACACCTCAGTGAGAGTCCCAGAAGCAAATTTCAGGAGAGATTTGCATGTCACATTTCCATTGAGGTAAGAGGCAGCAGGTAGGGAGGGGCTGCCACCTCAGGGGAATCATCTGGCTCCTAAAGGGTCTTTGAAAAGAACTGGCTTTTGAGAAAGTTCCTGTTGATGCAGAGTTACTCCACGCTTGGTCTTGCACAGCCCAGAGCTACTTCCTCATTCTGGCCAATGTCTCTTTAAGGACAGTCTGTCCCTTTTGGCTAAAGATGAAGGAGAAATCTTAGAGGAAATACTTGGGGAGAAGATAAGGCTATCCCATTTTAGCCAAAAAGTTTTACTGTCATTATAGGTAATAGCAGCAATGTTAACAACAAAAAAGACTATTTCTAGGCAGCCAATTCAGTCATTTCCAATTCATTGGCAAGTCAACACCACACTGCTCCCATGCAAAATTCAGTCCTGTAATGGACAAGACTAATTTTTTTCTCAACAAATGGGGTCACAAACCCCTGGTTATTCTCATCAGACTTCTGCAGAGTGATTCAGGACAAGACTGGGAATCAGGGACCTTCCTAAATGAGATTCTGTCAACCATCATGCCATCTGCTGGGTAGGCTCAGGCTGTGGGCCCACATAGCCCAGAGACTAGCCCAAGTCTGGGCAAATTTAGCAAATTGATTTGTTTCTTTGAGTCTATCGATTTAAAGTAATTCAGGTAGAATGGGATGACTTTCACAGATCCGAAGACTTCTAGGAAATCTTATTTGACCTTTTTCATTCCCTGGCAGCACTTTTAGGGAAGCGAAGGGCAATAGAGTGATGTTTAGTTCAATGTCCTTGAATGTACTCGGTAAGTGTGAACAAGTCTTACAACTATACTTACTTCTTAAATCTTTTCCATGAATGGTCTTATAATGTATTCATGAAGAATATATTCTAGAATACCGCCTTCTCAGAAGTAAGAAGTCTTGGGAGTTCCCGTCGTGGCTCAGTGGTTAACGCATCCGACTAAGAGCCATGAGGTTGCGGGTTCGATCCCTGGCCTTGCTCAGTGGGTTAAGGATCCGCCGTTGCCGTGAGCTGTGGTGTAGGTTGCGGACGCAGCTTGGATCCTGCATTGCTGTGGCTGTGGCGAAGGCCGACAGCTACAGCTCTTGTTAGACCCCTAGCCTGGGAACCTCCATATGCCACGGGCACGGCTCTAGATAAAGGCCAAAAGACAAAAAAAAAAAGGAAGTAAGAAGTCTTCAGTAATACCGAAGAATAAGTATTTCCTTGTGACCTTCATTCTCTGTCTCCCACCTTCCCTCTCTGTCCCATCTCTTCCCTACCTCCTGCCTCTTCTTCCTCCTTCTCTTCCTTCCTCCGCTCCCTATTCCCCACAATTCCCCAATGCCCCCCATTTCTCTCTTCTGCTCTGTCTCCAGATTACCCCAGCGTCCCCTGCTTCCTCAGTCTCCCTAACCATTGCCCTAGCCTCTCCCTTGTCCACGCCTTCATCGTCTCCCTCTCCCTCTGCCCCTCAGCCCCCTCCTCCCCCCTCATTAGGCCCCTCTGAGGCAGGCGGTCCAGGCTGGGCCACATCATGACTCTCTTCTGTCCTCTGTCCTTGCCCCAGCGGAGATCTGGGGCAAAGAAAAATGAAATCTTTCTCTAAATGCCAAAATAAAGATCAAACAGAAACTGGCCAACTAACACTTCGATGAAATATTCAAAAGCCTTAAAGCCCATATATCCAATGCAGAGTTGAGAGCAACAGTCAAAATCAGCAAATTGAAGCTTCTGAGAAACGAGGCTGGCGAATACCATGTTTCCCTGGCTCCATGTCCCTCTCTGGCATCTGACCGCTGCACCTACCACCTCTGTGCCAAGGAACTCCACGCTCCAGCCTCCTCCTCCAGCAGGCAAATTCCCCACCTCTGTGGTCTCTTGTTCTCTAGATCCCAAATGCCCTGCCCATCCCCCCTCCTCTCCACTCAGCTCACCTCTGAAATCTTAGCAACTCCCAGGCGCTGCCTCAAATGCCTTCTCACAGGAAGCCTTTCCATGTCGTCCGCCCCACCCCACTTTGCCCCTTCATACTCCGAACAGGGGTCGAACCAGGGCTCAAAACCAAATCCCTCGTCTCCCCATCCAAGGCCGTTCCCACAGAGGGGCCATGAGGAGCAGTGAGAGGACCCCAGGCTGGGCCATCACACAGGTGTAGGTTCTAGTCATGGAGCCACAAATTACTCACTGGCATGGTAATTGGTGACCTCTCTGAGCCTTGGTTTCCATCTGTGAAATGAAGTATTCATCCACTTAGCCACACACATGGGCTGTATTTATTTATTTATTTATTTATTTATTTGTCCTTTTGCCTTTATGTGGAGCCGTACCCGCGGCATATGGAGGTTTCCAGGCTAGGGGTCTAACAGGAGCTGTAGCCACCGGCCTTCGCCACAGCCACAGCAACGTGGGATCTGAGCCGCGTCTGCAGCCTTCACCACAGCTCATGGCAACGGCGGATCCTTAACCCACTGAGCAAGGCCAGGGATCGAACCCGCAACCTCATGGTTCTTAGTCGGATTCGTTAACCACTGAGCCACAAAGGGAACTCCATGGGCTGTATTTATTGAGGGCCTATTTTGCACCGTCTACTGCTGATACTGTACATTGGGCAGGGCAGACATGTGATGTTAACGTGTCAAGGCAAATAGTCCACAGACCCAGCATCCGCCCAGCGTTCTGGCCCAGAGAGAGGAAGAAAGAAGGTCATCACACCCTGTAGCTCTTTGTGCCTTCCTGAGACCTGACTGCTGTCTGACACGTGGGACCCTGAGGTCTTCCCGGAGACCCTTCTCTATCCTCTTTGACTTTCTAGCAGTGGCTCCCTTGGATGCCAGAGCCACAGTCACCAGACTCTGTCCCTGAGACTGCCTGAGTTAGGTGGAACTGAACTCCTCCAGCCCTGGTTTACATGCTGTAGCACCGGCCTGAAGCCAGGGCCAGCCAGAGACACACTGGACTGGCAGGTGTGTCCCTCTGCCCCTGCCAAAGATCATCAGATGGCAGATTGAATCCCTGTAAGTGTGTCCAGTGATTTCATCCCAAGTGAAACTCCAGGGCCCTCTGCCAGGCATCTGTAGGGACTGTAGGGAAAGAGGGATCTGTAGAGGGTCCGTTCTCCTGTGACTGCCTTCCAGGTGTGCCCAGGGTGATTCTGTCCTCCCCTCCCTCAGAGAAGCTGTTCCATCTTCCAGCTGGACACATGACCCTTCTTTTGAGAATTGTCCTGTCCTAGAGAGACTCCCTGAGCCCCGTCTCCTTCCCTCTATGGCCCAAGGTCCTGGGCTCCTCCTTCCCATGAGAGTGGCCACCCCAGAGGCTCATGGCCCCTGTTACTTGAGAGTGGCCATCCTCTGCTGCTTCACCTCAGCCTTCCTGACCTCGGGCTCCCAGACACCTGCAGCCCCCTCCAGCCCTTCAGAGGCAATGGAAAGCCACTTCCCCTGGAGGAGTATCCCCAGGCAGGTCCCAGGCCTCACCATGCACTGACTTCTCTTTGTTCAGCTTGCGCTGCCCAGCAACAAAAATGCCTTCTGTTCTTACTTGGCCTCAAGGCCCCTTCTCCATTCTCACAGAGATTACTTCCAGGTTTTGAGCCAAGATGTTTCCGCTTAGGCGCTCAATTTCTTCCTCCCATCTCTACTTCTGGCTGCTCATGGGCCTCAGTGCAGGGGCCCACACCAGCTCAGGGCTACTCGAGGCAATGTGGGGTCTGCTGACCCCTGGGAGCCAGGGAGGGAGGCCAGGTGGTTCTGATGCACTCAGCAGCCGGCAGCCTGAACCCTTGGAGGAAGAAGCCTACGCACATCATGTCATCTGGATTTCTCAAAGGACCCCAGGCTAAGCGTTATCTCCCCTTGATAGATGAAGAAACAGAGCCTCGAGGAGTGAAGCAATTTGCTCAGGCTTATAGTCTGTCACTTTGGAGCCAGAATGTGACCTTAAAGGCCCCTGAGGCTGGCCGACCTGCCCGGCTCACCTTGCCTTCTGCATCTCATGGTCCTCGATGGGAATCTCTGTCTTAGTCCCGCAGGAGGGCCCTGATCTCTGCAGATCCCCATGGAGGTGGGACCTGGAGTAGGGTTGGTCCACCCAGTCCCCACTCTGCTTCTCCAGATGGGCACTGGGCCTCTCGTTCCATCAAGATTTTCCTGCCCTGGCCTCCTGATGCTTCAGTTCAGGGCTCTCCCTTTCCCCACCCCCTGGAAGCCACCCAATAAGACCTATGTCCTTCCTTTCCTCCCCCCACTCCCAGCTCCTCGGGTCATCCAACCCCTCACTGGGGCTCTTCTCCCAACTCTGTGCCCAGGCCCTGCCACCTTCTCCCCAGAGATCAGCACCCAGCAGTGTGGACAGGACCCCTGCCTGAGGTCCCATGGGACCTGGGGATCAAGGCTCTCTGGAACCTCACCTGTGGCCCCTGCTTTCTCACAAGACATGCTTTGGGGCAGAGAAGTTCCTTTTGCCTGCAGGATGGAGCATCTGGCAGAACAGAGGTGCTTGCACACCTGTCAGGGACCCAGCACACAGGTTGGCTCCTCTGTCCTCAGAAACTAACTGAAGTCCTCTTACCGAGGGCCAAGGCCTAGACCACAGGACAGTAGGGGGAGGCTTCCGCTTTCTGACCACATTCGTCTGGCATTTGTGGCAGCCAGGACATGCAAGCTGCTCACTGTGATCAAGGCCAAGGGATTTGCTGAAAATGTCCAACTTCCCACTTCTCTTAAGAAGTCCTGCCAGGGGTCTCCTGGATGCTTAGAGGGAGAGGGATGAAAACGGGTACACAGGGAGTCATGTGCAGGATGAACACCCTCCCCTCCACTTAGTTCACTATTACACTGAGAACTCTAAGTTCTGCACCAAGGAAAATTTCAAGGATGGGTGAAATCCGGCTTAGAAAGTGCCTTGGAGTCCAGGGCTTCCCAAACTTCCTGGTCTTTATGCATTGCTGAGCCCCTGAGCTGCAACACGCACATCATCCAGCAGCATGGAGGGGTTGCTTAGCACTGCCTTTGTGCCAGCCCATCTTCTGGGGCTCAGGAGCCCATCAGCAGCCTGGGAAGCGGCACTGCACACGGCCAGAGGTAGCACTATCCAGCAGCAAGGCCAGCTCCAGACCAGCACTGTGCCTTGGATGTGGTGGGACATGTTCATCCGATTTTCTCAGCATCACTGTGGTTCCGTGAACCACAGAGGCCCTCAGACAACTTGTATCTGAGCCTCCTCCTTTTCACTCAGTTATTTGCCACACGGGGAATGAGAGAGAGGTGGAAAGGCCTGGAACTGGAATTCCAGCTCTGCCAGCTAATAGTGGAAGTGGGTCTTAGCTTCACTGTTTGCATCTGAGACACAGGTCATAACTTCCCTCTCCTCCCAGATTGTTGTGGGGTCTGTAGCAGTGTCAGCGAGCCCTCTGCAGGCTATAAAGGGCTGCCCCTGTGTGCAAGGGTCAGTTTGCCCCCTGTAGGGTAGCAAAGCCAACAGCCTTGCTGCCCTCGATGTGAGGGGTCAGCTGCAGAGGCCCTTCCCAAGCTCGCCTGTAGAGGGGACCCCTGCGTGGAATCTCCACCTCCAGCCTCCAGCCAGGGCCCAGTGCAGACAGGAAGAGGTTCCTCTCTAAGCGGTGCAGACTCTGACTCACTAGACTTCCGTCTCCCTAAGGGTAGAGCTGGGGAATTGGCCATCTCTGTCCCCCAGGGTCCAGGGCTGAACCATGCCAAGTGCAGGCATTGGATAGTCCTCTCGGCTAAATGAAATGAGCGGGATTCAAAGGCTCAGGAGCCCCCAGATTGTCTGATTTGCTTTTTCGCCTTCTCAGGTTGATTCTTATGATGTGACAGTGGATGAAGAACTGGGCGACATCCAGCTAATCAAAATTGAGAAGCGCAAGTACTGGCTTCATGACGACTGGTACTTGAAGTACATCACGCTGAAGACGCCCTGCGGGGATTACATCGAGTTCCCCTGCTACCGCTGGATCTCGGGCGAGGGCGAGATTGTCCTGAGAGATGGACGAGGTGAGCAGCTCAGGCCCCTTCTACTCCCTGGGAGCCAAGAGGGCTTGCGGGCCCTTCTTCCTCGAAGAGCTCTATTCACAGGAATGATAACAGTGCCGTCTGTGGTTGAGCACCTGCTCTGTGCCTCATGTACCCACAAGAGGTGTGACCTTCCTCAAAGTACTAAACCAGGCTCAGAAGGTAGCATGACTGACTCACAGCTCCATCCTGCCATGTCCCCTCTGTGCTACCCTCCTTCAAGGGAGGTCATGCCCCCTTTTTGCCAGAGGGTAACTGGGGTCCCTAGTAACACGTACCCCTGGGATGGGCCCCTTGATGGGCTGTTCTCCAGAAGAGTTCTCAGCTCTCGTCTCTCTTGGGTCACAGTAGAGCTTGGGCTCCCAGGACACCATGCAGGCGGGGAAAGGAAGGAGTTGAGGAGGAGTGCCTGAGTGACAGCTCAGAGGGGCCAGGGGCAGGCCTGGTGTTCACGGTCACCAGTTATTAAACCTGAAGTCCCTTGTCGTTCCCATTGTGGCTCAGCGATAACAAACCCAAGTAGTATTCATGAGGACACAGGTTCAATCCCTGGCCTCGCTCAGTAGGTTAAGGATCTGGCATTGCCACGAGTCGTGGTATAGATCACAGACGAGACTTGGATCTGGCATTGCTGTGGCTGTGGCGTAGGCTGGCAGCTGCAACTCCAATTTGACCCCTACCCTGGAAACTTCCATATGCCACAAGGGCAGCCCTAAAACAAAACAAAACAAAACAAAACAAAACCTGAAGTCCCACTTTTTGCTGAAAGAGAAAAGACCCTAAAATCTGCCCTCTTAAGCAAGCCCCTCAACCGTGCAGACCCCCATCTGGCACTTCCTCGGGAGGCCGTTTTTGCTGAGAGACATGCAGTTGGCAAGGTTGGAGGAGGAGAGAGAAGCAGAGGTGGGGAGTCAGCTAAGGCCACTCTCCCTCTGAATGATCCCCCACCCTACACACGAGCTTCTTAGAGCGTGTGAGCCAAACCTACTCCTCAGCAAAATCCTGCCTACCCTTAGTAAGGGTGCTTCAGTTTGCTTCCACTTGAAACCTGGAATGGTCTCTTGCATCCACTAGAATAACGAGGAGGGGGCCAGCTGCTTCTTCCAGCGGCACTGTTTAACACCTCCTAGTTGCCAAGGCATTTCCCATCACTAGTTCATTTGCTTTTCCTAGAACTTCGGCAGAGTAGGTAAAACAAGAATGATTATTTTAGCTCAGAACACATAGATGCTGGAGGAAAAAGTTCTTCTCGACCTGGTGTTCTTAAACCTCAGGCCATGTCCCATTGTTTCCGACATGGAGTTTAACTTAAGAAACAAAATCCCAAGAGTATTTCTGAACTAACTGATTGGGGCTAGAAGGATTTTTACCCCCTGTTCTCACAGGGGTAAAAGATTACAAAAGTTGCTCTGTCGTATGATGGCTAGCATGCAAAAGTTTGCAGACAGGGCACTTCTCCTTTACGAGGATTGTGAAAACACGAGCTCCACTTCTCCCTCCTGCCCCTCCTCCAACCCGAGGTCTCGGTTGTGCGGTCCTTCTTCCCATGCTCCCCCAAATCTTTGTCCAGCACAAAAGCATATGACACATTCAGACTGGGATGTTTAGAAGGTGTAGCTAGTGTGCAGGGCCATTAGCACCGCCGATCTTGGTGGGATGAGGGAGGGAAAGAATGCCAGGATAAGCCAGAAGGGAGTGTCCTGGGGGCCAGAGCTACCTTGGGAGGAGCTGCGGCCCTCTGCAGAGATGCAGACAGCCCGGGGAGACACTGCACCTAAGAGGGGCTAGGGAAGAAATGTCCCCTCCTCATTGCCCCCTGTCCTCCACTCTCTGGTCAGGGATCTCAGGGGCTCAGCCCAACGTGAAGGGCACGTGTGCACTGATCAGGGACCTTCAGGGACAGGACAAGGTGAAGGGTGGATCTGGAGGGACACAGGGAAGCCATCCAGCATGTTCCACTTGTCGATTTCTGTGTAGCAATTTTAATGGCTTAAACAGCCATTTTTGGACTCATGATCTTAGCAGTCAGGAATTGGGAAAGGCTCCCCAGGACGGTTCCTCTCTGAGCTATGGGGCATCCACTGAGCCGGGAAGAGCTGGAGGATTCACTTCTAAGGTGATTCTTCTCTCACGTGGCTAGCGCCTTGGAGCTCTGTGGCTGCTCTCTCACTCCACGTGACATCTCATTCTTTAAGGCTTTAAGGCGTCCCCGTGGAGCTTGGGCTTCTCACAGCCTGGTAGTCCCGGGGTAGTTGCACATCTCATGTGGTGACTGGCTTCGAAAGCAAATATTTTAAGAGACAGCGGAGGATGCCAATTTCTTCGTGCCTGGCCCTGGAAACTGGCACCGTGTAACTTTACCAGATTTTATTTAGTGACAGAGCCCACCTAGACTCAACAGGGACATAAATACCACTCTCAATGGGAGGAATGTCAGAGAAATTGTGTCTATGTTCATCTTTGGTCCACAAAATGGCAAAATGGCAAGTCCTTTGGACAACGTGGAAATGATGGGGGGGTTGCAGCCCACAAGGAGTTCAGTCATTCACCACATAATTACCTCTGAAATTTAATATTTCACCATGATACCTAGAGTGACCATAAAAGTTAGAGGGCTGTCACTGTGGTCCCAAGGATCCCAAGCATCCGTGTTAAGGGACAACTTTTAAGACCATATCAGTCTTTTGGAATTTGCCACCCTGAATTCTGCGGTGTTTAGTCCAGTCCAGTCTCTATCACCTGTTGTATTCCCAGAATTTCCTTTAGTCAGTGGGGTAGAATCTTCCAACACCCTCAGGGCCAGATAAAAAAGACACTGAAGCCATTTGAAAGTCGGCATGTTGCAATTCTCCATGTTCGGACTTACTCATACAGTGAATTTGAATAGATTCAAGTCCTCAGAGCAAGGTGCTTGAGAAATAGGCAGAGGCAGGTTCACTAAGGTGGATTAGAGATGACGAATGTGCCTCCTACAGCCAATGATAGCTGTTGTTACAGTTGATAGTCACCTTGCCTCCAGTGGCCTCAAGCCTCCCCAAGCTGCTTGGCTTTACATCTTCTCCAGAGAAGCCAGCAGTATCCCATCGATCTTCCTCTCGGGGCACCAGGCAGAGGTGCAAGGATCAGACAGCTCTGAGTGTACCTCAGAAGTATTGAGTGCTGGTCTGCAATGAGGTGCAGAGATTGAGCCTACGGATTTACAAACTTAGAGTAACTTGCTAAAATTCTCCTGTGATTGCTGTACCTGATAAGAAAAACTGGGCTTTTTTTTTTTTTTTTGGAATGTCTTTGGCTTGTTTTTTATTTCATTTTCTTAACAGTTAATTTTTATGGTATTTTTACAAAAATGTCAGGGGAGTTCCCTTTGTGGTTCAGCAGGTTAAGAACTTGACTGGTTCAATCCCTGGCCGTACTAAGTGGGTTAAGTAAGGATCCAACATTGCTTCAAGCTGTAGTGTCAGTCTCAGATATGGCTGGATTTGGGGGTTGCTGTGGCTGTGGTATAAGCTGGCAGCTGTCGCTCTGATTGGACCCCCTAACCTTGGAACTTACATATGCCGCAGGTGCAGTAGCACCCCCCCGCCCCCGACAAAAGTCTGTCTCTAGTGGAGTGGAAGTTTTAAAAACCTGGCCCTTAACCACAGAGAGCCAGAGAAGCTCTCTTATAGGCCCCCCTTTCCATGAAATGCTCTAGAATCCTACTAATCAGGGCTTCATTGACTGTGTTTGCTGCATTTACCTTGAAAATAGTGTAATGGAATCATGATCTGACCTCTCCTGCTCTAAAGACCCTGAGAAGTGTGGCCCTGCCCTTAGACACTTGTCCCACTCCTGAAATGAGAGATGAGACACTTTGAAGTCTGGTTTAGAGGGAGGAAGAGGAAGCCCAGGTCCATGATGACCACAGGGACAGCAGAGGTAACTGCTGTTCCCATTTACTGGGCACTTCCTACACTTCCTAGTATCGAGCACGGTGTGGAGTGCTTTATAGCAATCTCAAACTAAATCCCCACCATGGCCCTAGAAAGAGACATGATTATCTCCATTTCACATGGGAGGAGGCCCAGGCAACTTGCTCAAGGTCACACACCTTTAAGTGACACAGCCCAAGTCCAAACCCAAACCCAGGAACTTCTCTTCTAAAGCCCACACTCTAGGACCTGACAGACTGATTTAGAATTAAGCTTCATTCTAAACCCTCTGGGAGGCACCACCAGGAATTGGATGGTGGCAGCATCTGTATGTTGAATCTTAAGTCACATATTTCTGCAGGAAGCAACCAAATGGACTTAGAAACACTCTGCTGCTATCTCACGCAGCATGCTTCCGCCAGTTCTGCTCTTCAGGAGAAGTGCAGGAGTGAACTACTCTTAAGTGACTCAAAGAGATCCACCAAAGATCAAGAAGTGCCTTTCCCCTGGAGTGTAAAGGCAGCTCTGTACCAGGGAACCCAGGATTCTTGGCAGAGGCAATGTCTTTGGGAGCCGAGTGGAAGGTTAGAGCCCCAGGTGGAAATCCACAGGCAGGACAGAGATGGGCATGTACCGTGCCTCCCAGAGAGAGGCAGAGATCATTGGCCTGCCTCCAGAAAGTGTGGCAAGAACCAAACCTGGATTACATATCTGAGTGAGGTTCTGGGAGCCCTGAGGTACAGAGCTGAGTGAGCAGGCAGGAAGAACTGGATTTGTCTTTTATAAAGAGAGTTGGCTAAGAGCACGGGATTTATTGAAAACCCACTGATTAGGTTTCTGACCTTGGGCAAAGTTCAAAGGCAAATCTCTTCAACCCTTCCTGTGCCCCATTGCTTTGCTATAAAATGGGGGAGTATTCTGAGGCTTAAATGAGATGATTCCTGTGAAGTACTTGGCACAGGCAGAGTGTATGAAGGAAACCTGAATACCGGACATTGTTATTGTGTTTCCTCACAGCAAAGCTGGCCTGCGATGACCAGATTCACATTCTCAAGCAGCACAGACGTAAAGAACTGGAAACACGGCAAAAACAGTATCGGTGAGTTATGGCATCAGATCAAATGGCCATGGGGCCATGGTTTCTTCTGTCTCGGGGCTCAACCCTGCCCACAGCTTATGGATCAACACTGCTGGTAATTGAGCACCAAGGCACCAGCTCCCTCCAGTGCTTCTCAGTCCCCAAGCTCCACATTACCACCACTCCAGGCAGAGATGGTGAAAAACTTGGTATCAACCATACTGGCATTTAGGAGAAAAAGGGCAGCAAAGACCTGAATTTACCTTGGTGCTTTTCCACTTCCTATTGCAGGGATTACCCCCCATTTTTTATATCTTCTTAAAATAATTCAGTTATAAACATGATGCATGATCTACAACAAAACTGACATATCTTTAGCTAACAGACTAAGAAAAAAAAGGGAGGATTCAAATTTTTAAAATTAGGAATAAGATAGGGGACATCAGTACCAACCTCACAGAAATTAAAATGAATGAAAGGGAAGAGCATGAACAACTGTACCAACCAATTAGATGACTTAAATGAAACAAATTCCTTAGACAGACAGAAACTGTCAAAACTGACTCTAGAAGAAATTATCTGAATAGACTAATCATAAGCAAAGAGATTGAATATTAATTTTAAGTTAATTTTAAAGTTTCCTGCGAAGTAATTTTAAAGTAATTTTAAAACTTCCTACAAAGAAAAGCCCAGGCCCATATGGCTTCACTGGCAAATTCTACCAAACATTTAAAAAACTAATACCAATCCTGCATAAATGTGTCCCAAAAAAACAGAAGCAGAGAGAACATATCTCAACTCATTGTTTAAAACCAGTATGATACCAAAACCAAAAATGTCGTAAAAAAACAATATATCAATATATCTTATGAATATAAGTATAAATATTTTCAACAAAATACTAGCAAACAAAATCCAGCAGCACATAAAAGGCATCATACAATATGACCAGGTGAAATTTACCCAAGTATGCAAAGTTGGTTTAACATCCAAACATCAATTAATGTAATATACCACATCAATAAAGAATGAACAAACACAGTCATCTCAATAGACACACTAGAAAGCATTTGACAAAACCAACACCCTTTCATAGGAAAAAAAAAAAAAAGGAATTGAAGGGAACTTCCTCAATATGATAAAGCTTATCTACAAAAAACTCACAATTAACATCATACGTAATGGGGAAAGACAGTATGCTTTCCTCCTAAGATCTAGTTGCCACTTTTACACAATATTGTACTGGAGATTCCAGCCACGGCAATTAGGCAAAAGGAGAAAAAAGCATCCATATTGAAGAACAATAAGCTATTCGCAGATGACATGATCTTGTATATAGAAAATCCTAAGGAATTCACACACAAAAAAATCGGAACCAATAAACCTGCAAAGTTGCAGCATACGTAATCAATATACAAAATTCAGTTGTTTTTCTGCATGCTAGTAATCAATAAGCAGAAATGGAAATAAGAAAGCAATTCCATTTACAATAGCATCAAAAGAAAGAAAATATTTATGAATAAATTTAATGAAAGAGGAGTTCCCATAGTGGCTTAGCAGTTTAAGGACCTGCCATAGTCTCCATGAGGATGTGGGTTTGATCCCTAGCCTTGCTCAGTGGGTTAAGGATCCAGCATTGCTGCAAGCCACAGTGTAGGTCACAGATGCAGCTGGGACCCAGTGTTGCTGTGGCTGTGGCATAGGCCCCAGCTGCAGCTCCAATTCAACCCCTAGCCTGGGGACTTCCATATGCAACAGGTGTGGCCCTAGAAAAAGAAAAAAAAATTTAACAAAAGAAATTTAAGACTTCTGCAATGAAAACTACAAAATGTCATTGAAAGTAATTTAAAAAGATCTAAATAAGATGAAAGTCATCTAATGTTCATGAAACAAAGGACTTAGTTTAAATATAATACTTAGTTTAAATATAATACTCTCCAAAGTGATGTACAAATTCAACACAATCCCTATAAAAATCCCGGCTGACTTTTTTGCAGAAATTGACAGGCCGATTCTAAAATTCACTTGGAAATACAAGGAACCCAGAGTCAAAACAATCTTGAAAAAAAAAGGGAAAACAAGTGGGATGATTCACACTTCTCAATATCCAAAGTACTACACCACTGCAATAATCAAGACAATGTAGTGTTGGCATAAGAAGAGACATGTACATCAAAGAAATAAAGCTGAAAATCCAGAAATAAGCCCTTACATTTAACAGTCAATTAATTTTCAACAGAGGCAGCAAGACCATTCAGTGGGGAAAAAATGTCTTCAACAAATGGTGTTGGTATGACTGAATAGCCACATGCCAAAGAATGAATTGGAACCCTTACCTCACAACACATACATAAATTAATTTAAAATGGATTAAATACCTAAATGTAAGAGATAAGACTATAAAACTTTGAAGAAAGCATGGGTAAACTTTCATGACCCTGAATTTGGCAAATAAATTTTAGGTGTGACCACGGAAGCATAAGGAACAAAGGAAAAATAGATAAATTGATGTCATCCAATTTTAAAACTTTTATGTTTCAACGATTCCATCCAGAGAGTGAAAAAACAACCCACAGAATGGGATAAAACATTTGCAAATCATGTATCTGACAAGGGTCTTGGATCCAGAACATATGTAAAAACTCTTACAGCTCAATAATAAAAGACAAATGATCCAGTTTAAAAATTGACAAGGAAGTTCCCACTATGGTGAAGTGTTAGGTTAAGATCTGGCATTGTTGCAGCTGTGGCATATGGCCTGGGAAATTACATATGCCATGGGTGCAGCATAAATAAATAAATAAACAAACAAACAAACAAGGACCTGAGTAGACACTTTTCTGAGGCAAATGTATAAATGACCAATAAGCACATGAAAAGATGTTTGGCATCGTTCATCATAGCAACACCACGGTGAGATATTACTTCACACTCACTAGGATGGCTAGAATAAAAAGTCAAATAATCACAAGTGGTGGTGAGGATGTGAAGAAATCAGAACCTTCCTACGCTGCTGGTGGGAATGTGAAATGGTACAGCTGCCTTGGAAAACAGTCTGATAGCTCCTCAGACAACTAAACAGAGAGTAACCATACAATCCAGCAATACCATACCTAGGCATATATACCTAGACATATACTCAAGAGAAATGAAAACATATGTCCACACAAAAATACCTGAGCATGAATGTTTATATTTTTAGCAGCATTACCCATAATAGCCAAAATGTGAACACAAACCAAATGTTTTTGAACTGATGGATGTCAGGGATATATCTGTATAATGGAATATATTTTGGCCATAAAAAGAAATGAATAAATGCTTCTCCAGAGAAGATACCTGAATGCCCAATAAGCACATGAAAAGATTCTCAAAACCATTAGGCATCAGGGAAAATCAAATTGAAAGCACAATGAAATACCACATAACAAACACTAAGATGGCTAGAATGTAAGATGGGCAAACAGGGAGCTGTATTCAATAGTTTGTAATATAGAGGAAAACATAGGCCAAACACTCTCTGACATAAATGATAGCAACATCTTCTCAGATCCATGTGTCAGAGTAAGGACAATAAAGAGAGAAATAAACCAATGGGACCTCATTAAACTTCAAAGTTTCTGCACAGCTAAGGAAACCCTAAACAAAACGAAAAGACAACCCACAGAATGGGAGAAAATATTTGCAAATGA
>PVHT020003785.1:14262520-14295693 GCA_004024745.2 Catagonus wagneri
ATACAAAATCTGTAAAATTGACTTGTGATGATATATGCACACCTATAAGTGAAATAAAATCCATTAAGAGAAAAAAAAATAGTTTGTAATAAACTACAAAGAAAAAGAATCAGGAAAAAAGACAGATAACAACAAGTGCTGTGAAGCATACAGAAAAACCAGAACCCTTATGCACTGCTGGTAGAATTGTAAGCTGATGCAGTCGCTTCAGAAAACAGTTTAGCATGTCTACTCCTAGTATCAACACAAGAGGAATGAAATCGTATTTTCCCCCCAAAAAGCTTTGTAAGAAAATATTTATAAAACCATTATTCATAATAGCCAAAAGGTGGAAACAACCTAAATTCTATTAGTCGATGAATAGATAAATAAAATGTCATATATCCATACAATGGAATATTATTTGGAGCTAAAAAGGAGTGGACTATTGGATACATGATAAACCGTGGATGAACCTCAAAAACATTACACTAAATGAAAAGGTAATTTACAAAAGGCTACATGTTGTGTGATTCCATTTATACGAAATGTCCAGAATAGGCAAGTCTATGAACACACATTAGCAGATTAGTGGTTGCCTAGGGCTGAAAGTTGATGGAGAATGCAGAGTGACTATTAATGGGTACAAAGTTTCTTTTGAGGATGAAAATTTTCCAAAATTATAGTGATGGTTGCACAACTTCATAAATATACTAAAAATTTAATTTACTTTTGGATTCTTTTAAAGGGTGAATTTTTGGTATGTAAATTATATCCAGTACAGCTGATTTTAAAAACAATACACGATCCAGAGTGCTCATCTGGAAAATGATGATCAGTGGGTTATACTCAGCCTGCCAGTGTGTTTGATGGGTTATTGTGGAGTTCTGAGCAAACAGGGCTTTTATTCTCCAAGTTTTCCCAGTCCGATACCTGTCTGTTATCTATATCAAGGCTTCTCTCATTTCCTGCTTTGGCCCCTGGAGACATTTGAGTTTGAATTCCTTCCAAGGGAAAGGCATGGAAGGCGTCATGCTAAACAGCCAGCCTGAGCTGGGAGAGGGTGTCTGGGGGGAGAGATGACTAATACACTTTCCGTATATCCAGCTCCAGTTCAGTTCCTAAAAGGAAAATGTAGGGAGTTCCTATCATGGCTCAGCAGAAATGAATCTGGCTAGTATCCATGAGGACACAGGTTCAATCCCTGGCCTCGCTCAGTGGGTTAAGGATCTGGTGTTGCCTTGAGCTCTAATGTAGGTAGCAGATGTGGCTCAGATCTGGCATTGCTGTGGCTGTGGTGTAGGCCAGTGGCTACAGCTCCGATTCAACCCCAAACCTAGGAACCTCCATATGCTGTGCATTTGGCCTTAAAAAGACCAAAAGGGGCAGGGGGGGGACCTGTAATATATCAGGTGTTTTTTCAATCTGGTAAAGCAAGAGAAGGGGAATAATGTAGAAGCAGAACAATACCTATAATTCATCCACTTTCACTTTACTTATTTGAGGTTATACTGTACATACAACTTGATAGCTTCCTCTTTTCCCTTAGAAGTTGTAGCAGAATCATTTCCTCATACTTTAAAAATCTCATCACAAGCGTTATTCTAGTTTTTATATACTATTTCATTATATGGATGCACCATACTTAAACACCAGCCTGACCAGACATTTAGGAGTTTTCTAATTTTTTTATTTTTAAAAACAATGTGAAAACATTTCCACTGAATTTTTGTGCATTGTTAAGTATTTCCTTGGGATAGATGCCCAGAAATGAATTACTAAATCAAATAACAGAAATTATTAGTATACATTGACAAATTTCCCTGCAAAAATCTTTAACCAGTTTTCATGATCAATGTGTGGGAACCCATTTCACTAACACCTGCTGTAACTAAGTAGTATCTTTTATTTTTTAACTTTTCTAATTTGTAATGGCGTCTCTCATTTCTTAGTTCCTTATCCTCTCCTCCCCCAACTCTCAGGGACCCACTGCTGTCCAGTGGTTGACAGCAGACCTCTGATTGTCACAGCCCCAAAGTCATCTTTAGCTCTCTCCCCACTTCCTTCCAAAACTTAGGTTTCCACGGAACAGAATGAAAAATAAGAAACAGATGCAGGGAGTTCCCACTGTGGTTCAGTAGGTTAAGAACCCGACTAGTATCCTTGATGCCCTAAAAAGCAAAAGAAAGAAGAAGAGAAAGAAAGAAAGAAATGAAAGAGAGAGAGAGAGAGAGGAAGGAAGGAAGGAAGGAAGGAAGGAAGGAAGGAAGGAAGGAAGGAAGGGAAAGGAAAGGGAGGAAAGAAAGGAGGGAAGGAGGGAGGAAGGAAGAGGAGGAGGGGAGGGCGGGGGAAGGGAGGGAAGGAAGATAGAAAGGAAGAAAGAAACAGATCCACACATGGATACCTAATAGATTACAAAGGCACTGACGATGAGCAGTTTGGGGTTACTGGGCATCCATCCAAAACAAGAAGAAGGAGAAAAAGATGAAGGAATTGGACTCTACTGCATATTATTCAGAAAACTCATTTCAGTTTGAATAGACTTAAGCATTAAAGTAAAACTATAAAACACAGGTTCTTCTTCATGATCTCAAGAAAAAAAAAAGATTTTTCAAACAAGATTCAGGAGTTCCTGTTGTGGCTCAGTGGTTAACAAATCCAACTAGGAACCATGAGGTTGTAGGTTCGATCCCTGGGCTCGCTCAGTGGGTTAAAGATCCAGCTTTGCCATGAGCTGTGGTGTAGGCTGCAGAAGTGTCTCGGATCCTGCGTTGCTGTGGCCGTGGCACAGGCCAGCAGCTACAGCTCCGATTAGACCCCTAAACTGGAAATCTCCATATGCTGCAGGTGTGGCCCTAAAATGACAAAAGACCAAAAAAAAAGCAAGATTCAAAATGCACTAACCGTAAAGGAAAAGAATAAGCTCCCCATTCTCAAAGTGAGGCACTTCTGTTCACCACAAGACACCACAGAGAGAGTGAGGAGACTGTTCATAGGCTGATGGATAAGAATTATTACTCATGATATAACAAGGACTCCTACAAATCTACAAGAAGAGGATGTCAGTTCAGGAGAAAAATGGGCATTGCAGTCACTGTATAAAATACAAGCAGTGAGTGTTCCAAAAATGTGCTCATCCTAATTTGTAATCAGAGAAATGAAAAGTAAGGTCACAATGGGAGTTTCTTGGTGCCCTAGAAGTTAAGGATTCAGCATTGTCACTGCTGTGGCTCGGGTTTGATTACTGGCCTGGGAACTTCCACACGTCACAGGCAGAGCCAAAAAAAAAAAAGGAAAGAAAGAAAGGTCATAGTGAATTGCTGCTGCTACACACACACACACACACACACACACACACACACACCAAATGCACAAAACTGAAATATCCTGACAATACCCAAGTATTAAAGAAGGTATGGGAAAGTGGGAAGACTCATGCACTGCTGAGAGGGGTATAAATTCAAATAACCTCTGTAGAACCCAATTTTCCAAAATCTGATGAAACTGGAGCTACATTATGATCTATGACCTGGAAATTCTATTAGATACAAGTCCCTGTTGCAGGTGCACCTGGAGTTATGTATACAGATGGTCACAGCAGTATTATTTACGAGAGCCAAAATTGGAAACCATCCAGTGTCCATCTATAGTAGACGAATAAAAAACTGATTATTCTACCCTGCAAGTAAGAGCAGTAAACTGCTGGTACCCAGAGCAACATGGATGAACCCCACCAGCACAGTACTGAAGAACATAAGCCAGACATGTGTCTGGCCAGTCCATGAGGTTTGGAATTACATTGTTTAGGGAAACTGGTATAGCAGTGGTGCCACAGACAATGTCAGGAAATGATTCTCACAAAAGCGAGGTGATTGGGGGAGGTCGAGTGGGCAAAGGGTTTGAGGGTCCTGGCAGCGTTCTGATTCTTGACCTGGATGTTGGTTATACAGATGTGCATTTTTCTGCATGCATGAGTGTGTGCATATATACATATACATACATACATATTTACATGTTCTATTTCATAATAAAAATTGTAAATGAAATTTTTATGGCTTTAGCACCAGAGAGAACAGGCTGATTATACAGTGGGTAATGTTAAGGATCTATGAATTTGTGATTTATTGTAGAATGTTTGTGAGTAAGCATCTCAGCTCAGGCACTTTATGATGTTCTAGACCTTTGTGCTTGATGCAGTGCACAAGGCATTGTCCAAGAGCTCTGCACCACCCACTCCCAGCCTAAAGGGCTGGTGTTCAGATGCCCCTTTCTTGACTTTCCTCCCCCACTTCAGCCGCCCATGGCAAAGTCCCTCCAGTCAGCACTCCATGTGCTGTTGGCCTTGTGGAAGGAAGGAGTCCTAGACTGTCGTAATGTTATACAGATTTCAGAGAATCAGGCTAGTTTGTTTCCTGTTAAGAGAGTGGACAGCAAGTCGTACCAGTTCCGCTAATTCAGGCTAAGATGTTAATGGCTGATAAATTAAATCAGTCTTACAGGCATGTCGCCTTAACGCAGTATTTTCCAAAGTGTGCCCTGGATCATTGGTCCCAAAACTTTCTCCCCCGGAAAGGGTCCCATAGTAAACAAGTTTGGGAAACTATCACATCCCCTGTCTTAGAGGTTCCCAGTGCACATAAGCACTAAGGATTCTGAGAAGTACCGGGGTAATGGACCCTGGTTTAAAAAAAAAAAAAAGTTTTAATCCAGTGTTTCCCAAGAGAACTTGACTCTTAACCTCCTGCGGAATGAGTGCTTTGTGCAGCATTGTCTGGGAAATAACCCTCGCCCAGAGAGAGGTGGGTTGAGTGGTCTGTTTGCTCTACAGAGATGGGGCTTTTGGCAGGGTTTAAGGAGATGAGGCATAGGGTTTTCTGGTGAGAGAGTTTGCCCATTTCTTAGATATAACTGTTGTTGTTTTTCTTCCTCCTACTCATCTGTTCTTTTGAGACCTCTTCCTTTGCTTCCGTTCAGGAAACACAGAACTTTGCACGTCTGCATATTCTTCTAGTTCCTCTTTCACATGGACTCTCAGGCTTCCAGATCAGAGTTTGGAAGTCGAGTCACAACTAAGAATAGTTTCCAGTATGTCAGAAGCCGGCAAGTCCAGCTGGCTCTCACCATGCCACCAGCCAGGGAAGAAGAAGGAGACATTCACACAGATCGTAACCCAGTCCCCGTGTTCGCTCCCTGTGACTGCATATTCCCATGTGGCAGGCACACGTGCGCGCGCGCGCACACACACACACACACACACACACACACACACACACACACGATATGTGGTGTGGTGGATTTTCGCTACATCATTTAATCTAATCATCCTGTGACTTGCTTTTTTCACTTGTCCTGTTTCCAAGAACAGCCAGTTGACACAGATAAATGTCCATTCATCTTAGCTTCTGTACAGTGCACCATCGTGTAATTAACCGCTGTGCCTTCCCACTCCCCTGCTGGTGGACATGTGGGCTGTCTTTACTTTCACAAACTGCCCAGCTGGTCTCCTGGTGCTCCCAGGAAAGAGGTACACAGGGAATATCTCGAGGAGTAGACATGCACATTTGCAGACCACATGTTCCATTTTCTAATTAGTGCCGATTGTTTTCCAAAGGGGTCCTGCCAAGTTTCGCTGTAGGAGCTGTTCCTTGCTCTGTCCCCGCATCATGGACCACTTCACACCTTGAGACGTCTTCATTCTTGTTAATCCCATGTGTGTGCATCATCTCACTGTTTCCCTTGGCCTTAGGTTGCCACATGGTTCTTGCTTTACATGAAGGGACCATAGCTTATTCAGCCATTCTCCTATTGATGGACATTCAGCTTGTTTCCCATTTATATACTGGGAACATATATATATATATATATATATATATATATATATATATATATATATATATATTGGGAAACATGTATTGGAGTATTTGGTTTTGGTATTAAAAGCAGTGCTGCAAGAAAGAACTTTGTACAAACATCTTGATTACTGGTACTTTAATTACTATCAGGTTAATTTCTAGAACTCAAAGTCCTAGATCAACTCAGCATTTTTCATTTTAAGAAATACCAGCAAAATTCCCTTCCCAAAATTTTAGAGCAATTTTCGACCCCACCAATGTAATATCAATGAAAATATCCTGTTGCTCATACCTTTGCCAATACCTGATGACATTGATCTTGTGAATACCTGGCAGTTCAAAAATCCTTAAGTGGGACCCTGATGCTCACTGCATGCCCCTGACCGCTGGTAAGTTAAGCCTCTCTACATTGCTCCTTCTTTGACTTACCTATTTCTGTGCTTTATTTTTCTGTGGATTTCTTTTTAACCTAAAGGAGCTCTTTATATATTAGGATAGTATCCCTTTGTTATATGTATAGTGTGTATCATTCTCTTGCTTTTTTCACAGATTTTACTTCTTTATTTTCTTAACAATATGCATTCTTTTTCCTTTGTGACTTTTGGGTTTCCTGCTTTGCTTAAGAAGGCCCTCCCCACCCCTATGTTCCTTAAACATTCATATTTTTGTCTAATATTTTTATAATTTTGTTTTTAACTTTAGGCATTTAATTCACGTTCTGCGTATTTTTATACATGAAGTGTAGGGATCAAATGCCCCTGGTGTCATTTATTACAGAGTAAGTTTCTTGCTACTGCTTTGGGATTTCACCCACAGCTCAGAGAGCTGGCATAGGGCGGCAGCCACATGCATGGGCTCTGAAGCCAGTGCCTGGGCTCGGTCTGCACTTACTGCCACTTACTCCTTCTCCTGTGCAAGTTGTTCATCTCTCCGTGCCTCAATTCCCTCATCTGTAAAATGCGGGAAATAATACTACTACCTCATAGAGTTTTTTGATAGAGTTATGTGGGTTAAACCATGAACACACATTGATAAGTATTCAATAAGCTAGTTTCGTATTATATT
The DNA here is from genome assembly GCA_004024745.2 of Catagonus wagneri. Taxonomy (NCBI): domain Eukaryota; kingdom Metazoa; phylum Chordata; class Mammalia; order Artiodactyla; family Tayassuidae; genus Catagonus; species Catagonus wagneri. Next base: position 14,269,417 of record PVHT020003785.1, read on the forward strand.
CACATAGCATCTTGGCTCTGTTTTTCTTACTCCACAGCCCAGCACCCATTTTTTGGTTATCAGAACTTTCTAATAAATGTTAATAGCTGTACTGTATTGTTATCTTACTGTTCTTTTTAAAGTTTTTCGTAATGAGAATTGCCTTGGGAGTTCCTTGGTAGCCTAGCAATTAAGAATTTGGTGCTGTCACTAGTGTGGCTCAGGTTTGATCCCTGGCCCAGGAACTCCCGCATGCCACAGATGAGGCCAAGAAAATAAAAATTGCTTTGAATTACATATAAATGTGTCCTGTACTGGCATTTTAATGATATTTTATCTTTCCACCCATTTAGATCTTATGTGATATCCTTCACTAGAATGTCTAGTTTTCTTCATGATGATCTTTCACTTTTCCAGTTCCTTTATACCAAGGGAAACTGTAGTTTTTACCATTCTAAGAGCGTTTTTTTTTTCTATTTATAAATGAATATTGCTGGATAGTGCCCTTGAATGTCACCTCAAATAAATGAGGTCGCTGATGTTCTCTGTATGCACCAGTGCACACCTACCATTCACCACCCCTCTGCTGTAAGCCCGGCCTTGGGTTTAGGGGACCTCAGACCTCCCATTGTGATGCTCAGGGCACAGCAAGGTAGGGGCTCCCAAACCTTGGGAGCCACCCCAGGACCTCACTGGGCACACGCTCAGCTATTGCAACGTGGTGACCTCATGGAGAGCACATCCTTGGACCACTCGGGCAGCCTTCAGCCTGAGGGGCTGACCCACAGGCCAGGCATTTAACCCAGTTTTCTTCTCCTTCTTTTTCATGCTTAGGTGGATGGAGTGGAACCCTGGCTTCCCCTTGAGTATCGATGCCAAATGCCACCGGGATTTACCCCGAGATATCCAGTTCGACAGTGAGAAAGGAGTGGACTTTGTCCTGAACTACTCCAAAGCGTAAGTGTATGAAAACTCAAGGATGCTGGGCAGCCCTCGAGCTGCTGGGCCCAGAGATGGGACCCTCCCCACATCGTCAGGGCCTGGGGCTGGGTGATCAGCTCAGCGGAGCAACTCTTCCCAAATCATTTGACTGTGTCTTGGCCATAGCCTGGACCCTTAATGCACAATCACAGGGAACCTGTATCTAAGCAGAGTTACCACCTGGAGGACTCCAGACACCAAACGTAGCTATGTTGTCAGCCCAGAGTGAATGTCTTTACTTGCAGCTCCCCATCCCCACCCACAGCTCGTCCCCTCTTAGGCCAATACAGGCGTAGACAGTGTCCAGGCTGTCACCTGGCTGGCAGGACGCAGCGGTAATAAGGCCAACAGACCTGTGCTGATCGGCCACATGCCTCCCCGTCCACCTGTCACAACAGCTCCAGGAGGTGGGCACAGTTCTTGTCCTCATTCTGCAGTTGAGGAATCTGGGGAATGAGGAAATCAAATGCCGTGCCCAAAAGCCCCTGCTGATAAATGGCAGAGACCAGAGTTCTGTGCTCCTTCTTGGTGGTTGAATTACGGCACGGTTTTCAAAGACTCTCTGGGTGCGTGTTCCCAACCTGGAGCCGCAGCTGCATCCCAGGGGCTAGTGGAGGGACCTTCGACTGTGTACACTGATGCTTTGGGGGATTCTCACAATCATGCAAGTGTGAAAAACCCTAAATCAGTGGTTTGCAACCTGACCAAGCCTTGGACTGCCCTGAGAAGCTTCGGCACCTCCCAATGCCATCCCCCACCACCACCACGGCCAGTGTGAGAGTCTCCTGGTGGCACCTGGCCTTAAGAAGGCGTAACTAGGAGGCAGACATATAGAGAAGCACTGGCGCAGTCAGTCTCTGGCAGCATTTGCTCAGGTGCATAGCTGCTCCTCTCAAGAAGGTGCCTCCTTTGGTCAAACTTTCATAAAGAAAGGGTAGCAGGCTTTCCTGACATTTGAGAAGAACCCTACACACACACACACACACACACACACACACACACGGCCTCACAATCATACACCGCAGGAATCCCTTCACATCAGAGAGACCAGGCATCTTTGTCTCCCTGAAGCTGTGTATGAGTGAGAAGGAGGAAGCAGGAAGAGCCTGACAGTTACCAAGCCTCTACTAGGTACCAGGCTCTAGGTGGGGGTGCTTCTATGTAGAATTGTCGGCTTTAAGCTTCACAGCAACCCTGGGAAGTAGGTACTGTTCTTAACCATTTCCAGGTGAATAAACTGAGGCTCCTCTGGGTCCAAGTCAAGGAATTTGTCTGAGGTCATTTAGGCAAAAATTGGCAAAAGCAGAATTTGAATCCAGGTCTATTTGGGTCCAAAGCTGGGGATTTTTTTTTCGTCTGCTACTATCAAGATCAAATGGAGAGAAAAATTAAAACCTTTCCCTGGATTAGTGATGCAGCAGTACCCAGCATCGGGCTCCTTGGAGGCATCGGGATGATGAAATGTCCCACTTCCCACCCAGGGATGGACATTGTTGAGTCAAAGGCATGAGGCTTTAGTAGAACAGAGCCCAGACCAGTATGGAACAAGCAAGACAGAAGGCCCTTGTGAAAGGGACAGTTTGGAGAAAAAACAATAATGATTAAGAGGCAGTGAGGTCAGAAGAGATGATGCTGCTTTGAGGAGTAGTGCTTAGTGATGGTGGAGGGACGGATGGTGGGTGGAAGGTGCTGGGATGGCTGGACAGCTGGTGAGTGGAGGGACAGATGGATGGTGGAGGAATGGAGGATGGTGAGAAGGAGAGAAGAGACACAGCCCCTGCATTTGAGGAGCGTGCAGCCTGAGTCAAGGGGACCAGACCTCAGGGAAGCATCTCAGAGAGTCCCAACCCTGGGAGATGAGGGGCACATGGGAGAGGGCTCTGGGCTGGTGAAAGATGAGCCTGGGGAGGTCGGCTAACTTCTCTGATCCTCGGTATCTTCATCTGAAGAATGACACCATAGCTCCCACTTGAGGCTGTTGTGAGAATATTAAGGGACCATCTGTGTCAACCCTGCACAGAGACGTTTCTTCCTAAAGACACCATTAGTCCTCATCCATTCCTGGTAATGGGGTCAAGCCAGCCAGCACCCCCTTCTCCACCAACACCTACTGAGCCTCAGATGTGCCTCTGCCCTCGGGGGCTCATAGGACCCTCGCTCTGTCTGCTGTTATCTCATGGGGTCCAGGAGGGCTTCCCAGCAGAAGGACACCTGGCCTGGCCTTGCAGCTGGTGGGACAGACAGGTGGGGGCCTGGAGAAGCAGAGTGAGGATGCTGCAGCAGAGAGGGCATCACACATAAAGGTTGGGTATTGTGAAATTTTCTGGTGGTGTCAAAAGAGCAGCAGCTGGAGTACCCATTGTGGCGCAGTGGAAACAAATATGACCAGTATCTATGAGGACGCAGGTTCCATCCCTGGCCTTGTACAGTGGATGGATTAAGGATCTGGCGTTGCCATGAACTGTGGCATAGGTCGCAGACGCGGCTCAGATCTGATGTTGCTGTGGAGGTAGCATAGGCTGGCAGCTACAGCTCCGATTCGACCCCCGCTAGCCTGGGAGCCTCCCATCTGCTGCGGGTGCGGCCCTAAAAAGACAAAAAAAAAAAAAGCGGCAGTTTATTTGTTTATTCACCACTCACCGTTTGCAGCCTGGAGCTTTGATTGCAGGAAATCCGCAAGGCTGGCAAGGTTATGTCCTCTTCAAAGGAAACTGAGAAAGAGAGCTTTGTTCCCAGTGTAAGGGAACAGGGCAGAAACGTGACTGAGTTTGGGGATTGGTGACCAGCCTGGAGCAAAAACCAGGGTGCTCAGACCGTCACCCACCACGCACTCCTCATCAGAGGAGATTGGGTGGGGGCAGCCCCTTGAAGGGTACCCTTCCCCTTGGGGTCTGGGCCTGCAGTATTTGATAAGTAGCGAGGAGATGTGACAAAAATCAGAGCCACTTTGCAGAAGCTTAACCTGGCAGCCTCTGAGGGTCAGATGAGCCTTCCCAGAGATGCGGAAGAGGCTGAGCAAAGACAGGGAACAGGAGAGCAGGAAGGACTGCAGGCATGGATGCACTAGGATCCAGCTGGAATTCAGGTCAAAATGGGGACAGGCTGAGGGGAGAACCCAAGGCACCCTTGAGGTTGTACATCTGGTAGGGTGACCATTGAAAAGGAAAGCTGGAGGAGTTCCTGCTGTGGCACAGCGGGATCAGTGGCATCTCTGCAGCACCAAGGATGCAGGTTCAATTCCCAGCCCAGCACAGCAGGTTAAAGGATGAAGCGTTGCCGCAGTTGCGGCATAGGTCAAAACTGCAGCTCAGATCTGATCCCTGGCCCGGGAACTCCATAAGCTTCGGGGTGGCCAAAACTGGGGGAAAAAAGTTTGGGGGGGCTGGTGAGATGAATCCAGTCTGGGGGCAGGTTGAGATTGAGAGCCTGTTGTGGGCTTTGGTGACCACATGACCAGTGGGACGTGTAGGCTGGGGGCTACGCGGAGGCTTCAGGGAGCATTGAGGCCAATCAAGGTAGGGAGCCCGGCAAGCAACAGGGGAGAGGGGTTCGAGAGCCAGAGAGAGGCTTTGTTGGGGGGCAGGGAGAGGAGTGTGGTCTGAGGACAATAATTTCTTCCACCCCTGCTCCCAGCCCCACAGACCTGCCACCCTCTGCTGGTCTGAGGTCAGGCAAAATTACATAAATGGCAGCTCCTTGAAAGGAGCGGGTGGTGAAGAGAAGGAAAGAACAGGACCCGAGATGAAGGGCAGGAGGAAAGATGGGCTGACTGGGTGGGGCAGGGGTCCCATGGAGGGAGGAAGAGGCCTAAAGCAGCGTGGCAAGGTCTGGGGTGTGGGGCCCTCTGAGGCGGGGTGGGAACAAAAAGGAGTGAGATGAAGGCACAGGAGCAGGGAAGCTGAGGGAGCCTATTCTCCTGATTTTGGAAGCCACAGTCACAAGAGTTTGCGGGAAGATGTCCCCACAACCCTCTTACTGCCACCCCAGCTCAGAACAACTTGGTTCCCCAGCACCAGAGCACTCATAGAAATAGGAGTCTCCCCTTTACTTCACAAGTGCTACCCTAGTCCTCTGATCTTCTTGGAGACTTTTAAAGTCATCTCCTCCTTGTCCTATCTGTTTCCTGTCTGTATATCAATCATTTTTGCCTCTAGTGAATTCTCTTATAAACTCAGAGGTAGCCCATTGGAAAATAAATTTGTTGGGGGAAATATAGGAGGGAAAAAAAGACTCCCATCTAAAAAGTAGACAAACCTGGTATGTTTAATTATAGTCGCTAAAGTAGCAGGGTTTTTTGGTTAAAAATGGGTCATAAACATAAGTTAACACCAGGAGTTCCCATCATGGTGCAGCGGAAGTGAATCTGACTAGGATCCATGAGGACACAGGTTCAATCCCTGGCCTCACTCAGTGGGTAAAGGATCCGGCGTTGCCATGAGCTGTGGTGTAAGTTGAAGACGCAGCTTGGATCTGACATTGCTATGGCTGTGGTGTAGGCCGGCAGCTACAGCTCCAATTCAACCTCTAGCCTGGGACCCTCCACGTGCCGCAGCAAAAAAGCAAAAAAAAAAAAAAGATATGTTAACACCAACCATAAAGTATTATTTCCTTTAAGAGGGGTTTGTTCTACAGTCAGATTAGTTTGGAAAACCCTGCAACCCCTCTAGCTGTGGTTCTCAAATTATAGCTTGCATCAGAAGCCCCTGGAGGTCCTGTCAAAATCTGGACTTGTGGACCCACTCCCAGAGTCTGATTCAGGAGGTGTGATGTGGGCCTGAGAGTCTGCATTCCTAATAAGGTCCTGGAGGTGCTGATGCTCCTGGTCCACAAGCCACACTCAGGGAAACAAGGTTATACTTTGCTCTCCTGGAAAGAAAAATCTGTGAATCTATTAAAATTACAGTACCAAGTATCAATTCATCTCTAATTACCCTTTAAAAGCAAAAGGTCACCTTATTCAGAGCCTGGTCAGCGGTGCTTGTTTCAAACTCTGTGCCATCTTGGGAGAGTTATCTAAGTTTTCTGACCCATGTCCTTTCTATAATATGTGGCTGATGCTGCCTAGCTGCTAGAATTGCTGTGATTTAAGTGAACTCATGTAGGCAGTGCCCCTATGGTGAGGTGTAGCACACTGCTGGTGAGTTCCCTCTTGTTTCTCCATTCTGGGTACTTGGGAGGACTTTCTCCTCATTCCAGAGTCCTTATTCCAGAAGGGGACTGGCCAGGAAGCTATCATCTCAGGCTCTGTCATTGCCTGTTTACTGGCTTTTATGGTATTCTTCCACTCCCATGGGAGCTTGTCCAGAGGAAGCTGCCTGCAGCTGGTCCTTTGACAAATGCTTATTGAGCTCCTGGGGGCTAGGGACCTGAGATGAATCAAAAGTGGACCCTTAGTCTTGACTCCAAGAAGCTTACAGTCTAGTGGGGACCGAGCTGTGGACAGCGTATCACAATAGCGTATGGTAGATATTCCTTAAGAAAGGAGCACTTGAGGCAGGGAGGAACCTCTGAGGAGATGGCATCAGGAAAAAAGTTTTCTAAGAGAGAAGCCCAACTTGGGCTTTGAAGGATGCATAGGAGTTCACCATGCTGATTGGAGGAGCAGAGGGGATGGTATTTCAAGGCAGTGAGAACTCCATGATTGAGGAGGACCAGAGTGAGGGTCTTTGCAGGGAAGTGGTGCCGAGTCTGCCAGTGCAGGGAACTGGGCAAAGATCTCAGCCTTTACGAGGGTGGGGGTGTGGGATCATGGGGGTTTGAAGCATGAGGTCCATGGGGCTCTGCATTTTAGTGTCAAGAAGAAGGGGGTTGGCTGTCAGATGCTTCAGAGAGATCAGAGGAATTTAGAGCTGCCGTTTTGGAGAGAGCCACTAAGAAGTCACCAGTGCCCTGGGTGAGGACACGTGGAGCGGCAGAGAGGGGAGTACGTAAAGCGGAACCTGTAAGTAAATATTCTTCTGTGAATTGAATGTGAACGAATAAGGGGACTGAGTGAATTAGACAGAAGGACCTGGGGAGGCAGAAAGCAAAGTGCTGTGCTGTAGCCTGGATTATGAACTTGTCCTCTGGTCTGCCCAGAACACCACGGCCTAAGGCTGCAGACTTTACTATTAACAGTAAGCGATAATCATAGTACTAGTTGCTCATATTTTTTGAACTCATTTTACATACCAGTGCCTTCTCTATCTCATGTCAGCCCTGTGAGGCAGGGACAATCACTGTGCTCATTTCATGGCTGAGGAAACTGAGGCACAGAAGGTTAGGGATTTGGCCAAGGCCAGGTGGCTAGGAAGGGATAGGGCTGGGATCTTAGGCCAGGCCCTTAACACTCTTTACTGACCTGCCTCCATTTCAGCTGCCCTCTCTGGCCTTGGCCTGACCTTGTGTGTGGCCTCCCAGCCCTATCCAGGACGTTTGTGTCCAGACCCCAGCACAGGAGCCGGGGCTCTGACGCCCCCTAGTGGTATGATGGGGAAACAGCGCCTACCCTGTTCCTGGAAGCCCTTTGGCACTGAAGGTCCCTGATAGAAAAAAGCCAGATCCAAGACCAAGGCCCCCACCATTGCAGTTCTTTTCTGCCCAAAACTCAACTCAGGCTGCCTGTGGAAACTGAAACTCGGGCCAGAGATCACCAGAGGCTTTTCCCCTGAGCCTCCGCCTCTGGGCAGCTTGGTTTCCGCACTGCTTCTGGATAACTCTGGCCACCTGCTCTGCCTGGAACAAGGCCTGCCCTCCAATAAGCCTCGCCACCCATGCCAAAGAGCAAAACCGGGAAATGGTAAATGGAGAAGCTGTGAGAAGAAGGAAAGAGGCAAGGGAAGCAGAGGAAATAGGGGCTCCCGCCTCTGCCAGCACAGGGCCAACAGCTGGTGCCCAGTCCAGGTCAGCCACTCCGTGTGGCTCTTGCCTGACTGTGTTCTGTTGTTTCCTGGCTGCGCCATTCCCTGACCATGTTGTTACCTGGCTATGAGACCTCAAACAAGCCAGGTGCCATCTCTGGCCACAAGTTCCCCTTTGTGTGGTAACAGATCTTGAAGTCCCTAATATTCCAGGTGTCTTTAAGCAATATTTTTTATGTACCAATATTTTGCCTCCAGATGACTTGCAAATATGTTCCTCCTAACTCCACTTCTTCCGGGATCTGTGGCTTCCTCTGAGTACTGCCACACCCCACCCTGGTTTTGGTGCCAACCTTCTGTTTTGAAGTCAAAGAGACCCAGCTGAGGGGACCGTGACCTACACGGGGCTGTGACTCACTCCCGGTTCCCCACAAGATGCCTGGGGCATCTGGTGCTGGGCCTCCTCAGGGCCAGGAGGACTGAAGGCCTAGGAAGTCCTCTCCTCTCCCAGAAATAAGTCCTTTTCCACACCAGACACTGGAGGCCACGGTGAGGTTTAATCCTTCACCTTAACAAGGGTTTCTGACCCAGGACATGCAGCCTACAGGGGAGGTGGAGGAGGAGGGCTGGGAAGCTGGGCGAGGAAGGAACTAGCATGGCTGATAGAAACTTAGCTGGGGGCATCCCTGGAGGCCTGCCCAGCAGTGGTGAGGCCTCAGCCAATGTGTGTAAAACAAGCATGTGTGGGGAGTTCCCCTCGTGGTGCAGTGGTTAACGAATCCGACTAGGAACCATGAGGTTGCGGGTTCGATCCCTGGCCTTGTTCAGTGGGTTAAGGATCCAGCGTTGCTGTGAGCTGTGGTGTCGGTCACAGACGCAGCTGGGATCCTGCATTGCTGGGGCTGCGGCGTAGGTCAGTGGCTACAGCTCCGATTAGAGCCCTAGCTTGGGAACCTCCACATGCCGCAGGTGCGGCCCTAAAATGACAAAAAAAAAACAAGCATGAGTGTAGAAGCTCTTCTTTCCCCGAGGGTCTGGGACAAAACTGATGATGCTTCCAGCCACAGAAAGGTTTGTGCCAGTGTTTCTTCCAGCTCTGAGGTACTGAGCACCTACTGTGTGCAGTCACCACTGCCTAGGCTGCATTCCACCACATTCCAGGCAGCTGGTTCCTCCAGCTCACAGAGGTTGCCAGCCTCGTGGTCCCAAGACCCTCCCTCAAGAGCAGCGCGGCTCCCAGGGGCCCCCTGGAAGCTGGTACAAAGGAGAGAGGCACTCGCTAAATTGAGGCAGGACCCGAAGGGGAGTCTTCAGGCAGGCCCGTGTCATTTTCTGTACCAGGTGCCTTTCCCATGCCTGGCGGGGTCAGAGGGGCCCCAGCGTCTCCAGCTTGTGTGATGAGTTCCCCTCTTTGGTCAGTGGGGCTTGCTGCCTTCATGCGTGCTCACGGGTGGCGCCCCTGGGATGCCATAGAAAGCCTTCTGTCCCTGTCAGCTTTGTACTTTATCTGCCATCAGTGCTGCAGAGCGAGCATCACAGAGCCTGGCGTGGGGGAAGGGGTGGCCTCATAAGATCAAAGGAGAAGTGGGGTTCACTAGTCGTGCCCTCCAGATACACTCACCCCATATGCTCAGGAGGAGAAGCGGGGGCACAGAGGGAGGGAACCACACATGCCAAGGCCCCCAAGACAGGACCTACAAGAGACAGAGCTGGTGGGAAGCCCAAACCCTGGAGGAGAGGGCAGCAGGTCCTGGTGGTGGGGGTGGAGACAGGACGACTGCCTCAGCTGTGTGCGTCAGAGAGGGAAGCCGAGGCAGAGGCTGTCACAATGAGCACTGGCCAGAATTTCCCCACCTCCATCCCACGCCTTGCTAGGGTTATGGAGGGAAGCCTGGAAAGCCTCTTCTGCCTTCTCCACCTTTCCCAGACCCATCCCATACCTGTCTCCTCCAGGAAGCCCCCAGGGTTGCTCAGGCCACTCAGATCTGACTCCTTATTGCCGGCAGCCTGCATTCTGGATTTAGCAAGTTCCAGTCCTGGGTTATTTTGCTTTCTTGTGCAATGAGTATTTGGAAACTGTGCCATCCTTGGCACCAGGCACAGAGTCAGGATTAGGCAGAAAGCAAATGAGGGATAAACTCCACTGAACCGCCTATCCTCCCAAATCTAAGAAACTCAGGAGAGCCCCTTTGTAAGCTACAGCACTCTGTCCCTGGAAGCTTGCATTGACTGGGTGCAGCAAAAATTTTGATGAATGAACGAAAGAAGGCATGGATCAGGGCATGCGTACAGAACACCCTGGACTGCCAAGAGCAGACAGCCAGTCTCTTTCTTAGGGAAGGTGCAAAAGGAAGAGCATGGGTGTGGGTGCCGTTTTCTGTCCTGGTTCCACCAAGTCAGTCAGCTGCCCCCTCGGAGTTGCCCCAGGTTCAAGTCCCTGTGGCCCTGGGGGTGTTAGAGGCGCCCTGAGACCCGGATGCGAAGGGCCTTGGCTGGGGGAGGCAGAGGCCAGAGCAGCACATGTCTCGGTCTGCAGGATGGAGAACCTGTTCATCAACCGCTTTATGCACATGTTCCAGTCTTCCTGGAGCGACTTTGCCGACTTTGAGAAAATCTTCGTCAAGATCAGCAACACTATCTCTGGTGAGTGTGCTTCGGGGGGGCTCTCGTGGTGCTGGGGAGCCTTGCCTGGGGAGGGGAAAGGGCTGCCCCACCTGCTCCAGCACAGGGCATCCCGGCACCACCTGCACCCACGCAGTGCGCCCCATGGGTGATCACCCTCAGAGCCAGAGGTTTCTCCTCCTGGAACGTTCCAAGCTGAGCGCCCCCAACCTTATTTCATCATTGAAAATTTCCCAAATATTAGAACAACTTCTCTACATAAATCCATCATGTATGATGCTTCTGAAGAGAGTAAAGGCAGAAATTAACTTGTTCTTTAAGGCTTTACACGAAAGCAACAATGGGTTCCTTTGGACGAGGGTGTGTTTAGAGCCTCCTTATCACTGGGAAGGGCACAGGGAGGAACACACAGACAGTACGGAAACCGGCACTGGGGGAAACTGCCTTCACAGACTCCTGCCGAGTTGGCCCCTGCTCCCCTCCTTCTCCCTCATCCTGGGGCCCCTCCTTCCTGCCTGGGCACAAGGACATGGGTTCTTTTTTTTTTTCTTCTATAGGTACAGTGTTGTACAGCAGATTTCCAAAACTTATTCGTCTTGCTTAACTGAAACTTTGCACTCATGGGTTAATAACTCCCCAGTCCCCTGCCCCAACCCCTAGCAACCTCCTTGCTATGCTGCTCTTTGCTTCTGTGAATTTGACTAATTTAGACTCTTCATATAAGTAGAGTATGATACGTGTATTATGCATACAAATACATGTAGTATTTGTCTTTCTGTGCCCGGTCATCTCATTTAGCATAATGCCCTCCAGGTTCATCCATGCCATCATGTATTGCGGGACGTCCTTTTTTTTTTTTTGCCCTTTGTCATTTTAGGGCCGCACCCGCGGCATATGGGGGTTCCCAGGCTAGGGGTCTAACAGGAGCTGTAGCCACCGGCCTACGCCACAGCCACAGCAACGCAGGATCCGAGCCGCGTCTGTGACCTACACCACAGCTCACGGCAACGCCGGATTGTTAACCCACTGAGCAAGGCCAGGGATCGAACCCGCATCCTCATGTGTCTCCTGGGATGTCCTTTTTTAAGGCTGAATAGTTTTCCTTTGTATGTAAACACCACATTAGCTTTAGTCAGTCCTCTGTAGATGAGCATTTAGGTGGTTTCCGCATCTTGGCTGTCATGAATTGTGTTGCAATGAAGGTGGGAATCCAGATATCTCTTCGAGATCCTTATTTCAAATCTTTGAGATAAATATCCAGATGTGGGGTTGCTGGATCACAAGGTAGCTCTATTTTTAATATTTTTAGGAAGTTCCAGCGCTTCTCCACACTGCATATCCTGCATTCTCACCAACAGCGCACAAGGGTTCCACCTTCTCCACAGACTCGCCAACACATGTCTTTTTTTTTTTCTTTCTTTTTCTTTTTAGAGCTGCACCCACAGCACATGGAAGTTCCCAAGCTAGGTGCTGAATCACAGCCACAGCTGCTGGCCTATACCACAGCCACAACAATGCCAGATCCTTGACCCACTGAGTGAGGCCAGGGGTCGAACCTGCATCCTGATGGATACTAGTCAGATTCACTTCCTCTGTGCCACAATGGGAGCGCCTTTTTTTTTTTTTTTTAAATAATAGCATCCTGACAGGTGTGAGGTGATATCTCCTATGGTTTTGATTTGCATTTCCCTGATGATTAGTGATGTTAAGTATTTTTTTCATATACCTGCTGGCCATCTGTGTGTTTCCTTCAGAGAAATGTCTGTTAGAATCCTTTGCACATTTTTTAATCAGGTTATTGGTGTTTTGGCTGTAGAGTTCTAGAAGTTCCTTGTATATTTTGAAGATTAACCCCTTATCAGATATATGCTTTGCAAATATTGTCACCTGTTCTGTAGGTTGTCTTTTCATTCCGTTGATTGTTTCCTTTGCTGTGCAGAAGCTTTTGAGTTTGATGCAATCCCATCTGTCTATTTTTGTTTCTATACTTGAGAAAGGGCTTCCCCACGAAACTTCTGAGCCTCCAAGGGTCCGAACTAGTGGTCAAGCAGTTGGGCATAGTAGGCTGTCCAGTGAGCACCTGGGAGATGGGACCGAGCAGGGACTCTGGCTCTTGGCCAGCATCAGGAGGGCCTCGGACCGGCTCAGAGCTCACGCTGAGCTGCAACTCTCTCCCCCATAGAGCGGGTTATGAATCATTGGCAGGAAGACTTCATGTTCGGCTACCAGTTCCTGAACGGCTGCAACCCTGTGTTGATCCGGCGCTGCACGAAGCTGCCCGAGAAGCTCCCGGTGACCACAGAAATGGTGGAGTGCAGCCTGGAGCGGCAGCTCACCCTGGAGCAAGAGGTTAAGGTAGGACTCGCTTGGCTGGAGATGGTAGCCCAGGCCAGAGTCAGCTCAGATGGCCAGGTCCCACTCTATTGGGCAGAAACCACTTCCCAACGGCCAGTGCTCGCTGGTCCTCAGGCCGCTGTCTCCAAGCTCATCTGCCTAGCTGATGGTGAGACTGGCCGCCCTCAGTGGTCTCTTCCTTTTCCTGAGCATTTAGGAAAACTGTCTCGTCCAACATAGGTAGAGGAATTGAGAGTGATATTTCTCCATGATGCTCAATTCTGAGAGCATAATATCAATATTTTCAATATCGGTACCATAATTAAAAGGCCTCTCTCTCATGAGGGGCCTGCAGTGGGCCAGCATTTTGGGAGATGTTTTACACCCTCCCTCTGCCCTGGCTGGCCAAGGGCACCCTAGCCTCCTTCCCCGACCCTGTGCCACATGCCTCGGACAGATTGCTGAGACAATTGCTCAGACTGGCGTCAGACAACTGAGGAAGAGGGTGGCCAGTCTTTGGGCTTCTCTGGTGGTTGGTCCCCTCAGTCAAGGTTCCTGAAGTCCGGGCGCAGTGGCCACGGCATGCCCTCTGTAGGTGGAATCGTGAACACTCAGCTCGCTTGAGGACCTGTTGACCTGCCTCTGCCACACTGCAGACCCGGATCCACTTCCCTGGCCTGACTGAAACCCCTCCCTCTATCACTTGCTTAAAACACGAAAGGCTTTAGAAGAAATACCTCTTGTCCTCTCCCTGAATTCTTTCAGCTGTGGCCTGAGCAGGCCCAGCCCTGTGAAAGGAGCCCTCACGACACTCAGGTTAGGCTCCATCAAGGGGACTCAAGCATAGTCTTGATACCGGAAAGATGATATCGGAAACCGGGTTCCTATACACGGCAGTCCAAGAATGAACTCCGCGAACACACAGGCAGCAAGCAAGCAAAGTCTTTATTAAAGGAAAGCAAATAGCTCCCAGGGCTGCTGGGAGAGGGGAGAAAAGCCCCCGTTCTCTATTGTCCAGTAGGGGTTTTTATTCCTTAAAGATGGGGGGATACCAACATGGGGTCCAGAAGGATATGGTTTTCTCCCATTGGCCTTGCTCAGTTACCTGTATCAGTCCTTGTCTAGTAGGGGTTTTAGGGGACAGAGATGTCCCATAAATTTGATGATGTCTTTGTCCTTCTCGTCCCTTGGACTAGGTCACTATTCCTCTCATTCCTTTTCTATCATTTGAGGAGTGGGTTAGAGATTATGGTCTGTCTGGGGGAAGGCACCTTTTCTATAGTAAACAAGGCCTGTGGGGAATTCCTCTCTGCAGCCCTTAAACCATAAATGTTAATCAAAGGCCGTATCAGAGAATGCATCAAAACCCATGCTCCTGCACTGACTATTTGAGTTAATGTTCTGTCTCAGTCTGGGAAGGGCTGCTTTCTACCTCCCCCAAATCCCAGGTGCATTTCGAGTTTATGTTGAAGTATATTCATAGAAAAGGGCACAAATCAGGCGTGACAACAGGTTCAGTGAATTTATAACAAGTGACCTCGCGATGTCACCAGCCTCAGACCAGGACACAGAACAGGCCACCCTGGCAGTAGCCCCCCAACCCGCACAGGTTCCCTCCAGCCCTTGCAGACATTTCTCACCCCTGAAGATCCACCCCTAAAGACCTCCCCTGGCCCTGAAGACCGGCTCCTGATCCTGTGGACACCTGCCTCTGTAGGCCCCACCCCTGCAGAACTTCCTGCCTGCAAACCTGCCTGTCTGTTTCATCTAAACTCTGTCTTCTTTGTTCTTAAACGGTCACTCTGGGTGGTCTTTCAACATCTTTCGTGAGGGTCAGGCAGACGTCAGGTTCAGCAAATGCGGAAGTGGCCTCTTCCATTCCTTCATCTACTGAACCCCACCACCAGCCACAACTGTGGAAACTGACATCCATCAGCCTTTGAGTCAGAGGACAGTGAGCAACAAGTTCCGAACCCTGCTGAGTTGCCAGGGCCTCCAGAGCTGCCTGTCCCTCCCTCTGGGCCTGAATCGTGGGTCCCTCTCTGGCTGAAACTGATTTGGACATATTTCCTCCTGCCTACTGCAGCAAGGGAACATTTTCATCGTGGACTTTGAGCTGCTGGACGGCATCGATGCCAATAAAACAGACCCCTGCACTCTGCAGTTCCTGGCCGCTCCCATCTGCTTGCTGTACAAGAATCTGGCCAATAAGATTGTCCCCATCGCCATCCAGGTAGGCTGCCCCACCCTGTTCTCTTCCTGGGTGGCTCCAGCCTCCGAAGCCAGGGCTCAGGGGAGGATTTCCTGGGTGAAGAGAATCTAGGGCTTTCTGGAGTTCCCACCGTGGCGAAATGGGATCTGCGAATCTCTGGAGCTCTGGAACGCAGGTTCAATCCCCGGCCAGGCACAGTGGGTTCAAGATGCGGTGCTGCCTCAACTGCCATGGAGACCGAAACCATGGCTTGGATCTGAGCCCTGGCCAGGAACTCCATATGGCCCGGGGTGGCCAAAAAAGACAAAAAAAGGTGACTACAAATAGGGTTTATTTCTGGCCTCTCGATGCTGTTCTGTTGATCTAAACCACTCTGAGCCTCAATTTCCCCTCCAATGTGAAATGGGAATGGCAAGGAATACCTGCTTTGCAGGGCCAAGGTGAAGACTGAGAAAGCACAAATAGAGCCCCTAGCAGGCAGCAGCAGGTCTCCTTGTCTTTAGAGCACACACCAGAGCGGAAGTAGGCATCCTACCTGCTCCGCAGGGAGTGTGGGTGGGGCCAGGTTGTTAGAGCAAAAGAGCAAAGAGCAAAGCACTGGGAGGGGCGGGGCAGTGCGAGGGGGAAGTCCAAAGGGCAAGGGCGGGACAATAAGAGGGGAATGACAGGGGGTGGGCGGGACAGTAGGAGGGGGGACAGTGGGGAGGGGCCCTAGGGGAGGGGCGTTGGGAGGGGCGGGGCCGTGAGACGAAAAGGGGCTGGAGTGCTTTCATTGGTCACAGAACTTGATAATTTTACAAGAAAACCTGTTAATCCAAATCGTTATGTGAAATGACTGATATTTAAAGATTGACAGCCAATTGCATTCATAAACAAACAAACAAGAGTATTGTGCAGGTCAGACTTCGCTTCTCTCCATGCGCTGCTCTGTCCTGGGTGAGCCCGAGCAGGCAGGAGCGGGCTGACCAGAGCCGCTCTGTCCAGTGTGGGAGCTACTGGCCACCCATGACTCTGGAGGCCTTGAAATGTGGTTAGTCCCAACCAAGGTCTCTGTAAGTGCAAAACACACGTCCAGATTTTGAAGACAGAATGAGAAAAAAAAGAATATCAAATATCTCAATAATTTTGTTATTAGTTCCATGTTGAAATGGCACTTTAGAGATATTGGATAGATTACAATTGCATTATTAACATAAAGTTCACCTGTATATTTTTACTTTTATTGCGGTGGCTGTAACTGAGCAGGACCCTGTGGGGCCTCCCTGAGACAGATCCCACCCCTCAACCCCGGCCACGTCCTCCGCCTCGAAAAACTGTCTTTGAGTTTACTGACGTATTAATATATAAATAATGAGAAGCTTCCTGGCAGGAGCCTCCCGGCTGTCTCTGCTCCAGGTGAACACTGGGGGGCGCGCTGCGCAGCAGAGCACAAGGCGAGGGCCCGTGGCGGCTGCGCGGCTGCGGGTGCCGCTGGTTTGGCAGCTCCTGGTCTGGTCACCAGCAGGCGTCCGCCGCGCCCCGGTGAGATCCGAAGCCCAGAGCGCGAGGGCTGCGCTGCTGCTCTGCGGCCCCTCCTCGAGCCCATGCTGGATGGGGCGCTTTTTACCCCCACGGTGCTTCTTGTGAGTGGGCCAGCCCTTCCTGGCACTGGCGGCCCCAGAAGCGAGCCACCTGGCAGCACCCACAAGTGTTGCACTCCCTGAGCTTCTTCTCAATCATCACATCTTTCACAGGAGGACATGGGGCTGTGAGGCTGCAAGGCTGTGTGGGGCGCTGGGGGAGAGCCCCAGGAATGCTAGAGGCTGTTGTCACGGGCAAAGCTAGGGACCAGGGGCTGGAGGGCAGGGAGGGTGGAACATGGGGATACATCAGAGGACAGATTGTGGAGTTTGGGGACCTTATTTTCTGGCATTAAGAGTGTTTTTAAAGAAGGGATTGACCTGACATGATTTGCATTTTAGAAAAAAAAAAAAAAATCACCGTGGCCTCAGTGTGGAGTTGAACTGGGAAAGGGGAAGACAGGCCAGCCTCTACTGTGGAGGCACCTGGCCGCAGGTCTGGGCTGGAGGGACAGTGACCTGGGACACTGCATCATGCCAGCCCCAGAGCCCTAGGAACAGGAGGAGCTAACCGAGGGCAAGAAGGGAATTCAGGAGCACCAAGACAGAGCCTGGGGCACAGCAGCATTTTGGGGCCAGCAGAGGAAGGCAAAGTTGGGAGATCAAAAAGCAGCAGCAGAGAATCGGGTGGAACCAGGAAGGAGGAGCAGAGACCAGGATCAGATGGAGTACCAACCTCAGCACCCCCTTCACACGTGGCCACCTTGCTGACGCCTTCGTGCCATTTCATTCAATCCCCTCTGTAACTGTGAGGTGAGGAAACACTGACCCCTTATAGCAGATGGTGAACCCAGAGCTCAGAAAGGCTGGGATAGGAAATACCAGTCCTGGGGCTCTGCCCTCCTCCACGATCCGCTTGTGATTCAAAGGTCACTGTTTAAGGAATTTGGATTCTCCTGGAATTTCCTGAGAGGTCAGTCTCTCCCACGAAATATTGCGATGTGTTTTCTCTCTCCAATGCATCAGCTCAACCAAGTCCCGGGAGATGAGAACCCTATTTTCCTCCCTTCGGATGAAAAGTATGACTGGCTTCTGGCCAAAATCTGGGTCCGCTCCAGTGACTTCCATGTCCACCAGACCATCACCCACCTTCTGTGCACACACCTGGTGTCTGAGGTTTTTGGCATCGCCATGTACCGCCAGCTGCCTGCCGTGCACCCCATTTTCAAGGTACAGCAAGCTACTACCTCACGTGGTTGGAGAGGGTACTGGATATGGGGGGTGGGGGACAGGAGGGAGAGAGGAGGGGTACTGACATCCCCGCGGGACTGTGGCTGGAGGTGGCCAGAAGAGACCCCGCAAGAAATGCTCAGGGTGGGGGGTTGGGCAGGGAGGTACCCCGGGGAAGGAAGCAGCTCCGAGCCTCCTGGTCCCTGAGGACGTGGGGCCTGGGCCTGGGGGAGAGTTTGAAGAGGCAAATGAGTTCAGCGTGACCCTGTCTGATCCCAGGTGGCAGTCCCCACTGTCACTGCCCTTCTCTCCTCCTGAATCCCACTGGCACTGACCACTGGGGTGACTGCAGGCTCAAATTACCTCTGTGTGCCTCCGTTTTCCCATCTTCAAAGCAGAGATCAAATAGCACACCTGCCTCCTAGGATTACCGTCAGGGTTAAAATAGTTAAATTCGGAGAGCTTTAAACAGTGCCCACTGCATAGTTAACGCTCCTTGTAGACACAGACTCTTACCATTTTTATCATGATCGTTATGGCCAAAAATCAAAGCTGCACCCCCCAGGCCCCTGGCAGCTTCGCAGCAGTGAAGGTCAGCATGCCAACCTTTATCCTTCCCTGAGCCCTTCCACAGTGGCCAGGGGTGGGGGTGGTGCTGAGGGGCCCCGAGACCTCCAAGGAGATGCAGAACTGGTCAGGAGGCCCCGGCCAGGCCTCCTCTGAGGTCTTCTGCTGTCCCTCCACCAGCTCCTGGTGGCACATGTGCGGTACACCATCGCCATCAACACCAAGGCCCGGGAGCAGCTCATCTGCGAGTACGGCCTCTTTGACAAGGTGGGTGCCTCCTGCCCGCCCAAATTGATGCCTGGAAGAGCCCGGCCCGACAGGCACCCATTTCTCAGAACCTCGGCAGATCCCACCCTGACCTGAGGTCCAGATGTCACCTCGGGAGGCCGGCGCCCTGGGCACCGTGGGGGTGGAGGCCTGGGAAGGGTGGGAGCCTGGAGGTCCTCGCAGTGAAGGCACCCAGGCTCTCTGGCCGGTGTCTGCACCTGCTGCCCAGCCTCTGGACCAGCATTCCACAGCCGCTTCCCAGCACCACCTGCTCTTCTTCCTGCCACCGTCACCTCCCTGTCACCTCCCACCGACCCTCCCCTCCCCATCCTCTGGCACAAGGATGTAGACTCTGCCTCCCGGCACCTGTTCCTCATCTCTTAGACACTGGGACCTGCATCTCCCCTCCCTCTCTGCCACCCATCACTCTGAGCACAGCCTCTCACCCGGTGCCCTTCCAGGCTGTCAGCGCTCCCAGCCCGCTCTCCCCCTCAGCAGGGCCCCTGGCCCCCACCAGCCCCTCACATCCGCTCAGGCAGCACCCCACCCTGTTGGGACCCACCTCCCCAGGAGCCTTACTGAGCCTAGACCCTCCCGGCAGCCCTCCCCCCAACTTTTCCCACCTCCCATAGTTAGCTGGCCAGATGATCACTAGGGCTGAGCCACTGTTTGGGTGGAAAATGACAAAACCCTTCTCAGACCAGCTGCAGCTGGAAAGAAAGTATATCACATCATCCACCTGCACGTGGATCATTCAGGGTGTGGGAGCCTCCGCTCGGAGCCTGATTCTAACTCAGCATTTCCTTGGGCAATGCTAACCTGTTGCCTCCACTTCAGCACCTAGTGTCGGGCCCAGAGCCCTCAAGCTACCCCTGCCCACCAGTATGCCTCACAGGGACAGTGCAGGGACCAGGGGCTCAGATAGTGTCCCCAGGTACAAGCCCGCTGGCTGGCACTGTTCCTCTCTTTAAAACATGCTGTCTGGAGTTTGTTCGTGGCTCACCAGGTTAAGGATCCAGCGTTATCACGGCTGTGGCTATGGCTGCAGCTGTGGCACGGGTTTGATCCCTGGCACCGGAACTTCCCTGTCCTGTGGGCACAGCCAAATAAAACCAAAACATGTTGGCCTCACTCTCCCAGGAGGGTTTTGCGCGTGCGTGCAGGCACACACACACACACATACACACACACACACACTCATACACACCCTACTAGGATGTCGTCACAGTGGCTCCAAGCTCAGGTTCCCACACAGAGACTGCCACCTTCCATCCAAAGAGAAAGTACTGGGGAGCAAGTCTCTTGGTCCTGCTTAGGTCACATGCCCACCGTGGACCAGTGTCTGCCCCCACCCCCCATCCAGTTCCTCCTCTAAAGATCCTGTCTCCAAGTGCCCAGCCACAGTGTGGGTGCCTGCCTGCAAGCACGGGTGCCTGCATCTCAGGACTGGCCGGGATGAGGACAAGCACCCCGCCTTGTGTGTCTCTCCAGCCTTCATCTAGGCACCAGCAGAGTTGTGTGGGTGCTGGGAGCGCTATCTGCCTTGGTCTTGTGCCCAAAGATCAGGTCCCTGAGCAGTGCTTGGGCTCTGGGCATCCAGTACTCAAAACTAGGGCAGGCACGAGGGCCGTTCCCACCCTGCCAGCTGTCCCCAAGGTCCTATTCCGGCTGGGACCTTGTCCATCCCCGCCCCCCCCCAACCCACAGCTGCCCCCAGACTCTGCACCTCAGCTCCTCACACTGGAGCAAGCAGAAGCTCTTCCATGTAACCTCCTTGTTGGGCTGCCCTTGGCGTTCTCTAATTTAAGTGTCACCACCACCCCACCTTGTGGGACATGGGTTTGCCTTCTGCCTGCCTAGCCAGTTTCTCGTGCTGAGCTTTAGGGCTGGAAGGCTGGAGAGGCGGAATGGGCCTCGGCTCACAGTGTTCTCGCTTCCCTCCTGTTCAAGGCCAATGCCACAGGGGGCGGTGGGCACGTGCAGATGGTGCAGAGGGCCATGCAGGACCTGACCTACGCCTCCCTGTGCTTCCCTGAGAACATCAAGGCCCGGGGCATGGACAGCAAAGAAGACATTCCCACCTACTTCTACCGGGACGACGGGCTGCTGGTGTGGGAGGCCATCAAGACGTGAGTGCCAGGGCTGTGGGACCCGCTCTGGCGCTCTGGGCGGCAGCGAGGGGTCTTACCGGAGGAGTGGGCTTGGGCGTTGATGGACCCAGCCGGGCGCCTGGCTCGCTGGGGCCTGGCTCCATTGTCAGGACACAGATGGAGGAACAGGAGTTTGCCTGGGCAGTGGGGGCGGGGAGTGGACCTGAGTCTGGACATTAAGGAGTAGGTGACAGAGTCACTGATGGGGCCCTGCCTCGGGGCCCAGGGGCACAGCTCTGCAGACCCCATCCTGGTCACACACTCCTACCTGGGCCTCTCCTCCTGGGCCAGGTTCACAGCCGAGGTGGTGGATATCTACTACGAGAGCGACCAGGTGGTGCAGGACGACCAGGAGCTGCAGGACTTCGTGAAGGACGTTTACGTGTACGGCATGAGAGGCAGGAAGGCCTCAGGTAGGAACCGCCTGGTCCTCCCCTTCTGCTCTTCCCGGCACAGCGAACTTTCCTGGGCAGTGGTGGCCTCCAGCTTAGCGCCTGGTGCTGGGCCCTGAGAGCCCGGGTCAGAAACAACAAGGGACACCGGACCAAGCGGCTGTCCCTCCCAGTGTGTTGCCCAGCCCGGGCCCTCCAGCACGTGTGTGGGGGAAACTCAGGGAGCCGGTCGGAGGAGAGGGGGTGGGTGTCTGCCGATCCCTTCCAGCATCGGGGCCTCAGCTAGCCTGGGGCTCTGCCTTAGGCTTCCCCAAGTCAATCAGGACCAAAGAGAAGCTGACCGAGTACCTGACCGTGGTGATCTTCACAGCCTCAGCCCAGCACGCGGCTGTGAACTTCGGCCAGGTGGGTGAGAGCAGGGAGAGCCCTGCGGGCGGGAATCCCAGGGGAGGACCTTAACTGCCTTTGAGGGGGCCCTGGGGCCGGCAGAGGCCGGGGCGGAGAAAGGTTGGGCAGCCTCAGGGCCAGGAATCTAATCCGAGGCCCCTGGCGCTGGCCTGGGGGAAGGGGCGGGGCCGCTGGAGCCCCGGAGGAGGGGGCGCAGGAGGCAACGGTACAGCCCCGCGTTGCTGAGACGCCCCCACGTGTCGGTGGCTGTCTCTGCAGTACGACTGGTGCTCCTGGATCCCCAATGCCCCCCCAACCATGCGTGCCCCGCCGCCCACGGCCAAGGGTGTGGTCACTATCGAGCAGATCGTGGACACGCTGCCGGACCGTGGCCGCTCCTGCTGGCATCTGGGCGCCGTGTGGGCGCTGAGCCAGTTCCAGGACAACGAGGTGAGACTGGCTTGCCCTGGTTTAACCTCAGGGCCTTGTGATTCAGAACTCAGGCTGGAGCCCTCCTAGCCAGGAAACCTGACTTGCAAGGCTGGAGTGGCCCATAGGGTCCTCAGGCCCTGGCAGGAGAGCAGGGGCCAGGGCTGCACTGTGACGCTCCCCACAAGGGCGCACCCACCACCCCTGCTAGTGACTGAGCTCTTTCATGTGGGTTTCTTCCAGACACCCCTGAAGTGAGGACTGAGTTTCCCGGGCATCCTTTGCAGCATTCCCAGGCACATACATCTTGTTGAACCTGGTCCAGAGCCACTCTCAGTAGCCGTAACCCCCATGGCTTTGGTTCAGAGCTGCTCAGAATGACCGGCTAGTTCAGCCAGCCCCAGACTCATGGGCATTTGTTGGCACCTGAGTAGCTTTGGGGCCTTTGCTAATGTGTTGGTCCCTCACCAGCATCTTTGTATATGGGTCTTGGCACATGTGTTCAGTAGGACTACAGGGTACATTCCTTGTAGAGGGAATTTCTTTGTCAAAGAATGTTGAGGCCGAATCACCCTCCACAAACGGAATCCAAAATCCCATCCATAGCATAGGCTGCTTCTCCCGCCTTTCCCAGCCCTGAGTGTGAAACAGTGTCAGTTCCATCGTCTCATTGTGGATTAACCTGTGTGTCTGTCCGTGTGTGGGGCCTCAGCTGTTCCTGGGCATGTACCCAGAGGAGCACTTCATCGAGAAGCCTGTAAAGGAGGCCATGGCCCGATTCCGTAAGAATCTCGACGCCATCGTCAGCGTGATCGCCGAGCGCAACAAGCACAAGAAGCTGCCCTATTACTACTTGTCCCCAGACCGGATTCCCAACAGCGTGGCCATCTGAGTGCACGCCCGAGCCAGTCCCACTCCAGGGCAGCCTGCTGTTCGAGGCACCCTGACTCCAGCCCTCCCGATGGGCAGGAAAGACCTCGGGATTTCTGGGGATTCCGCCCGCAGGCCCCAGGCTACTGGCTTCAAACCGAAGGCTCCCCAGGTTGAACCATGCTAGAGCTAAGCTTTGGCGCATTTCCCTGTTTCTTCCTCGATCATTAGTGAATCCCATACTTTGATCAAAGTGTGTAAACACTGCA
This sequence comes from Catagonus wagneri, assembly GCA_004024745.2. Classification (NCBI taxonomy): domain Eukaryota; kingdom Metazoa; phylum Chordata; class Mammalia; order Artiodactyla; family Tayassuidae; genus Catagonus; species Catagonus wagneri. The sequence goes on from PVHT020003785.1 coordinate 14,292,504, forward strand.
GGGGCCTTTCCTACACAGAGCAGGACTGTGTAGCTCCGGCCCGACACCCAGCTCAGCGCTTCTGCAGGCAGCAAGAGCAGGTCAGCGTAACACAGAGGCGCTTGTTCTTGCTGGAAACGGGAGGATTATTTTCTGTTCTATTTATGTTCGGTCCAACTTCTTGCATACAGTAGGTACCCAAATAAATTCTTGTCGAATGAATTAAGAATTGGCTGCCATAAAAATAAAGGAGTTCAGGAGTTCCCTCTGTGGCGCAGTGGGTTAAGAATCTGACTGCAGCTGCTCAGGCACTGTGGATACGCCGGTTAAATTCTCAGCCTGGTGCAGTGGGTTAAAGGGTCCGGGGTGGCCACAGCTGCTGTGTAAGTCACAGCTGCACCTCACATTCAGCCCCTGGCCCAGGAACTTCTATATGCCGAGAGTGCGGCCATAAAAAATAAATCCATTAATTTTATTAAATAAAGGAGTTCTTTTAAAACAGGTTTCCGCTAAGTGAAGTAAGTCAGAAAAAGAAAGACAAATACCATATGATTTCACTTATATCTGGAATCTAATATAGGGCACAAATGAACCTTTTCACAGAAAAGAAATCATGGACATGGAGAACAGACTTGTAGTTGCCACGAGGGAGGGGGAGGGACTGGGAATTTGGGGTTAATAGATGCAGATTGTTGCCTTTGGAATGGATAAGCAATAAGATCCTGCTGTACAGCACTGGGAACTATGGTCACTTGTGATGGAGCATGAGAATGTGAGAAAAAAGAATGTATACGTGTGCGACTGGGTCACCTCGCTGTGCAGCAGCAAATTGACAGAACACTGTAAATTAGCTATAATGGAAAAAATAAATATCATTATAAAACAGGTTTCTTTCTACACACTGCATTCCAGTCACCCCACACACACACACAAAGTCACATCCTTGCAATCCCATCTAGGCAAAAGCCTCCCCCAATCCCTAGTCTGGATAAAGGGGGCTTTCCTCTTCTTTGCCCAGAAAGTTCCTATTCTTCCTTCAGAACACATCCCACATGCCATCCCCTTGGGGGAGGCATGCTTAATCACCCAGATGGAGCTTCCCTCCACTCTGGGCCTGTGTCCAAACTTCTTTTACCCTCCACTGTGGTCGCTCCCTGGGCACCAGAGCCCCTGGCGGACAAAGAACCCACCTTACTTATTTCTGTGCCCTAGTGGTGGCCTAGGGCTGGCATAAGGTACCAGCCCCCTGCTCCCTCATTTTCTTCCTGGCCGAGCTCCTCACCGACAGATTCCTGGCATTGTCTTGGAAGCCGGGGGCCGTTTTCTCCTATGGCACAGGACCCAAGGTGACTTTAAAAAAAAATGCATTTTCTTTCCTCAGGCCCAAAGAGCAGAGCCGACCCCAAACTTGGGGATGGTGATTGTGTCTCCTCTACACACACACCCAACCTGCACCCCAGGCCTCAGCTTTAGAATTGGGTCAGCAGGGCGCTGTGGTAGGCCAGCCACCCCAGCCATCTGGTCAGTTCGATTTTAGCCCCCGGGGCCGTCTTCTCACCAGCCTACACCCCAAGTAGTGAAGAGCAGCGAGTGCATCCTTGGCCAGAGCTGGGCTGGGCTCCCCCACCTTTGGGCCCTTGGTGTACCCTCCTACTTCCCCGAGCAGTCGCACAGCCTGGAGGTGGATCCTTTAAAAAAGGAAGTTCAGGAGTTCCCGTTGTGGTTCAGCGGGTGAAGAACCTGACATAATGTCCATGAGGATGTGGGTTTCATTCCTAGCCTCGATCAGTGAGTTAAGGATCCAGCATTGCCGTAAGCTGTGGAGTAGGCTGGCAGCTACAGCTACAGCTCACCCCCTAGCCCAGGAAATTCCATATGCCGCATTAAAAAAATTTTTAAAGCAAAGTACAATGATTCATCAGCACTGCCTTGATCTCTAAATCTCTCCCTGAAGGGGTGAGACAGGGAGGGTCAGTCCCCAGTCCACAGATGAGGGAACTGAAGCTCGGCCAAGACAGGAACCCCTGGGAGGCCGTGAGCTGGAGGGGAGCTGAGCCTTCCAGTACGAACCAGCCCTCTGCTGGTGCGTCTAGATGATCCAGAGTAACTTTCATCGCCAGCATTTTTTTTTTGCTTTTTTCTAGGGCCACACCCACTGCATATGGGAGTTCCCAGGCTCGGGGTCAAATCGAAGCTACAGCTGCTGGCTACACCACAGCCACAGCAACGCGGGATCCGAGCCGTGTCTGCATCCTCCACCAGAGTTCATGGCAACACTAGATCCTTAACCCACTGGGTGAAGCCAGGGATCAAGCCCACATCTTCATGGACACTGCTAGGATTCATTTCAGCTGAGCCACAACAGGAACTCCCATCATCTCCAGCATTTTAAGAGTTTACCTCAAGTGCCTCTGAAGGAGCCCGGCCTTTGCCAGCAAGACTCTAGGGGGCAGGACTCCAACAGAGAGAAGCTGGGCAGATAGCTGCTAACTCAACCCATGTCCTCCCTCGCTTCCTTCATCTTAAGTGGTGGGATGAGCCCCGAGCCCAACCCCATCTCCTGGGCCTGGGCCTCTCTCTGCAGGGCAGAATCAGAGTGGGTGGAATAACTAGAAATTGACTGTGTTTCCTCCTAGTTACCCCAGAAACTGGCTGAGAGCTCTCAAGAGTGGGTTGGGAGGACAGCCCTGAGTCAGAGGGGTCTCCGTGACACAAAGCAACACCCGCCCTGGGCCTCAGATTCCCCACTACCCACAGGGGTCAGACTGCAGTAGCTGTTCTTAGCGTTGAGTGAGGGACGCTCCTGTGGAGAAGAAACACAGACCACCCGGAAAATCGGGTAAAGGCTATGGGCATTCCCTGGGAGCTGTGACTGGGACACTCACGCAGCCCTCAGGGGACCACACGCCTCCTATGGCGGAGGAAAGAGGCTACGGCTCCCAGATGACTAGGTTTTATGGACCAGAAAAGTTTTGCAAGAAAATCTGGAGGGACATTTATGTCACCAGGTTTTTGTTGGTATGAACCAACCAGTCTACAAAAAGCACCCCTGCCAAGAGCTACCATCTACTCTCGCCACCACTGCATCAACAGTAAAGCAGGAGAATAAAGATAATGGACAACTGGACTCTTTCTCACAAAAACCTGTGTTGCCTTTCCTCATCTCCCCTGGTCCCCTGCAGGCTGCCCCAGCAATGCTGGGAGCCACCCC
>PVHT020003785.1:14296693-14328775 GCA_004024745.2 Catagonus wagneri
CAGTTCTGGGGACCTCTGCTCCCAAGTCAGGCAAGGAGGATGCTTGGCAAAGCACTTAATCCCCAGTGTCCTGGCAGCCTGCTGTAGCACCCTAACTTGTGGGCGGGTTCTCCTGGGTCACCAAGGACAGATGGTACGTCAGGGCCATCCTGGGCTCCAACCTTCCATCTCGTGCATACAGGAAAAGCCTGATGCCCACCCTCGGCTCTCACAGCCCCAGCATGGTTTGCAGTCCTGAGACTGGAGGATCGATGGCCCAGCCATTCCTCAGGGAGGCCCTGTCAGGACCAGGAGATGAGTCAGCCTGAGCTATTGCCAGCCATCCTGCCGGCCTTTCCTGGTTCCTTCTCCAGCAGGGCTGCGGTTCAGTAAATACTTGAATAGATAAGACCAGTTAAGCCATGGGCCACTGCCGTGCTCATGCTGCCATGCACACCCTGACCTTGAGTTTGGCTTCTCTCAGGGTGGTGAGTCCAAGCACAGCCCGGATGTTTGAAACAAGCACACCTGTGAGAACTTCAACTTTCACTCCCATGCCCACACACCCTCCTGCCCTTTGCCCGTCAGAGCCTGGGGGATCCGTCCTTGGGACAGACTGAGGCTGTATGATTTTCTCCCCTGATGTGCAAGCCAAAGGAACCCAGAAAGGGGATCAGACCCCTGGAGTAGCTGCCAATGTTCCCAGCCTCCTTGCAGGAAAACGCTTTCATGGCAAAATGCCTTTTTAAAGAAATGTTTTATTGCTGTAGACACTCCTGTGTATAGCACAAACGCCCCCCCATACAGAGAATTATTCAAGCAATAATACTGAGAAACAGTGAAGATACACAAAAGGATACAAAACTAGACATTTAATCACCTAGAAATTTTCTAAGTTAAGAAAAACTTCAAATGTGAAGTGCTTTTTAGAAACTACACCACACATGCCAGTGTAAATTTGGTCTTTATTAACAATCAATTTTCTATAAACATTGCATCTAAACAGGTGATGCATTGCAAAACAAAGACAAATGCTTTTATTTCCCTATGCTTCAGTCTTTCCTCAGGCTAGAGATGGAAGCTGCATATTTCAAATCAAGAGGAAAAGTATCTCAAAAATGTATCTGCATTAGGCTAGATCCCCAGCATGGTGGATCTTCACCCTTCTGGGCCCAGTCCCCCTCCAGCTCTACAGCTGCGCCACCAGGCAGAAGTGGCAGCTCGAACCCTTTCAGGCCCTGAACCACTCAGCTGCCTGGGGCCTGTATGTCTGCAGCCAGGTAGGGCACACTCGCAGGTCTGGAAACTGGACCCATAACATTGAAAAGAGTGGACTGAAAAGGAAGAGACATTAGAGGCCTGAAGTAGGAAGAGACCTTCTTCGGTTTGCAGGAAAATCTTAAACAAACTCGGGGACAAAAGCCCTTCAGCTGAACTGTAATCCGAGGGGTAGCAGAGGCCAAATCAGAAATGGCTGGCTGGTGACACCCCAAGGCTCTTTCCCTCTCCGCCTTGCCTGGCCCACAAATACCAGCCCTCCTGGCCCTCCCTGAGACCTGCAAGTTCATCCCATGTTTCTATGTGGTTCCGCCAAGTGCCAGCTTCCCACTAAAGCCAGGTGTAAAATGAGCAGAAAATGGGAAATAATCAACCCCACAAAAAACCTAGAGGGTGAGTTCACGCAGACTAAAGGAAGGCCTGGCAGAACTTTAGCTCCCGCTAGAAGACAGGGCTTCACACTCCCCTGTTAGTCCCTGTGTGGGAGAGATTAGCTCTGAGGCTAAGTATGGGGTTCGGAGGTGCTCCGCAGAGCCTTTGAGAAAAGAGGAAGGCAAGGGAGGAAGGCAAGCTGTGTACCATCCCAGGAAAGAAGAGACGGTCGTGGGGCAGACTGTCCACAGGCAGAGGCCTTTAGGAGTTGAGCTGGAGGTGATGAGATGGTGTTAGGCCCTTCTTGAAAAGAGGTGAGGGTTTCCCATGTGAGTCTGTTTGGGCATGGCAGCAACACGATCACAAAGGCACCTCTGCCATAGGCGGTGCCAGCCACAGCGAGTGGGCCGCCCAGGAGTCACCGCACCTACGCACACTCTCCTTTCTACAGGAAGCCTCAGTGCTTTTCAAGTGCAGCATCCAGGATTCCGCTGGGGGAAAAGCGAAGGATTCCCACTTAAAAAATCTATCCCAGTCTTTCCCTGACCACTCATGCGCCGTGAGAGGGGAGCAGGGACAAGCGACCTTGCCTGGGCAGTTCCTAAAGGGCACAGGCCGGGCTGACCTGGGATTCAGCTCTCCTGAGTGGACAGTCTGTAGCTGCTCGGTGTCCCCAGGCTCAGAAGGGGTGTAGCTAATTGCACTTTGGGGCACAATGAGCACAGGCAGGGGCTGGATGTAGCCTGGGAGACAGAGAGGGCTCGCTGGCCTATTTCCAGGGGTCAGCTGTGGCTGGACCGGTCCTGCCTGGCCGGAGAAGCTGGGGCAGGGCAAAGCCCTCCCCCACAGCTTAGAGACCCTTCAGCCTCAGCCTGGCTTTCAAAACAAACCCGGGGGCTTCCACTCTGAAAGGCAAGGAATCATCTGGTGTGTGCTTCATCCTCTTTTTAACAGATGGACGAAGCACCTGCGGCTCAGAGGACTGAGAGCTGGAGCCCCGAGCACCTCACCTCCTGGAGAGGAAGCACCCCCGACACTCACGTTATACTGCAGACCCCCTGCCTGTCTTCCTGGAGTTGACTCATTTGCCTGGTAGGATGAAACTGGTCTTTAAAAACAGAATTCCAAGCATATTCGTTAAAGGGGAAAAGGCCATTTGATGGTAGAGATTTTGGTTTTAGGAAAAATGGTACAGGAGATAATCCCTGATGGCAGAATGGACTGATGGCAGGGCCAGGGGCCCCTAAAGTATCCTCTCTGCTCAGTCCAGTTAAGGCGATAAATGGGCAGAGGTGTGGCTGGGGGCAGGGACACAGCGGACCCCGGCAGTGTGTGCTGCTCACTCCTGGCCCGTGCCCTGGAGCCAGCCCGCCTGCCTCTCGGCCCTGGGCGGTGATGCACAGAATCTGCAGGAGCAGGGGCTGGCTGAGCGGCAAGCACCCAGGAGCACCTGCATGTGCGCCCCAGCCCGAGGGATGCACGCTTACCCCTTCAGCGTGGAGCCAGCACAAACCGGAGAGGTTTGTCTGTAAAGGAATAGTTTTTACATATTCAGTTTTGGTCTAGTCACTCACTTCCTTGCCTTTCATTTAGATCCTCATGAACCCTTCCTCTTCAGGGCTGACCAGAAAGGATCGTTCAGTGCAGGCCTGTGACACGAAGACTCAGCATGAAACAGGCCATAGGCATTACGCTCAAGTTGCCCTTTAGTCTCCATTAATTCCCATGAAAAGTCAGTGAAAAAGCCTCAGATCTGTTTGTCCTGCTTTATAATTACAAGTCCCTTTTGATGGACACGGAATGGATGCCACGTTTCTTAGCATATGTAAGGCAAAAAGGGCCTCAGATCTATTACAACGTGAAAGAGATCATCGGGAAAGGAAAGGTTTCTACATGAGATGTTCTTTTCCGTGTCAACCTCACGGGACACCCTTATTACAAAATAAAGATTCTCTTTTTGTAAAGTGCTGTTTGCTTAGTGAATCGGCACACACAGAGCACCACAGCCCCGTCCGCTCAGGAACCATCAGCGGCGGCCACCCCGGGCCCTCCTTAGTGAGGGGGAGGCCTCGCCTCCTGGCCGGATGTCCCCAGTACAACACTCCGGGGCCCAGGCGCCACCTGCTCCTGCTCCTCCCTTCGTCTGGCATCTTACTCGCTCGCCCTGCTCACACTGCGGGCCAGGACCCAGCTAGCCTCCCAACACGCTGTCACGGGGTCCTCTGCGCTCCCTTCCCGTAGCCGCGCTGGCAGCAGCTGGCAGCAGCGGAAGCCAGCCGTGCGCAGCTGACGTGAGGGTTTCCCAGGAGAGTCACTAAGGAGGGTTCAGAAAAAGAGAAGCCATTAAAAATAGTCCCCTGCCCAGTCTATGCTATTAAAGGACATAAGAAAAGGTACACGAGTGGCAGTAAACAATATCCTTCGGCTGTCCGTGGATGTCCAGGAGAACTACGCCCTCCACAGTCAGACGTGAACAATCTCTGCTCCAGTGTCTTCGGGTTCTGTGCAACAAGAAGAGTTTGTGTCGGAATGACAGATTCCACGTCCATCTTTATTTTCAAAGTTGGGCTCGGTTAGTGCAGATTTTTCAAAAATATTCTTTTTGCTCGTTTCTGGACAATTCTGAACATAGATTACTCTGTTATAAGCCTTGAGTCTCTTCCACAACTGTACATACACTTTGCACTGAACGTACATAAAAAGAAGTCCACCAGTAAAGCCGATGGCCACAACCACCAATTTAGTCCAAAAGGGCCACTCTAGGATTCCTAGAAGGGAAAAAACCTGGTGAGCCTATTAGCAGACCGTATTTAAGATCTGAAGTAAAGAAAAAGCAATTTCTAAACTTCCCATGTGGATTCTTAACTCAACAAATCCTGCTTCACTGGAGGAGGCGTGGAAGACAGTGTTCACTCCCACAGTCCTGCTCTTCCAGGGGGCAGCCTGGACAGTCCTTCTAAGATTTGATCTCTCTGACTGGGTTTTTTTTTTTTAATTTTAATTTTAATTTTATCTTATTTTTTGTCTTTTATGTAGAGCTGCACCCGCGGCATATGGAGGTTCCCAGGCTAGGGGTCTAAATGGAGCCACAGCTGCCGGCCTTCGCCACAGCCACCGCAACGCGGGATCGAAGCCACATCTGCAACCTACACCACAGCTCACGGCAACGCCGGATCCTTAACCCACTGAGCAAGGCCAGGGATCGAACCTGCAACCTCATGGTTCTTAGTCAGATTCGTCAGCCACTGAGCCACGATGGGAACTCCTGGGTTTTCTTTTTTTTAAATCATTCTCCATGCTCTATTTTATTTTACTTTATCTTATCCTATTACTTTATTATGTTTTTTATTTTATTTTATTTGCTGTGCCCTCGGCATGTAGAAGTTATCAGGCCAGGGAGCGTACCTGAGCCACAGTAGTGACAATGCCAGACCCTTAACCCTCTGGGCCACAAGGGAACTCCTTGACTGGGTTTTAAGAATGACTACCACAGCAAAAGAAACATCCAAAGGGGATGTGTGGTGCCTCATAACTGACGCCTCCCTCCAGAAGCCCAGACATTTGAGGTCTGACTTGAGAATCAGTCTGGAGTAATGCGCCAGTCCTCAGGCCTAGTGTGGCATCCGGGGCCTCCACGCCGGGTGCACATCTCCTTCGGGGCACATACCTGTTGCCTGCCCCTGCTTGATCTCCTCAGCAGTGCGATCGATGAGCACGTACAAGGACCAGACCACACAGGTGATGGCGATGACATGGAACGTCACTGAGCACATGATCCTCCTGCGCTCCCTGGCTGTCATCTGCAGCATCTCCCACTGGAAAGACAGCAGGCAGAGCGTGAGACGCAGGCTCACGGACGTCAAGTGCTGTGATGGGATGAGGGGCTTTGTTGATGCTAAGATCAGCTTTCCCTCCTCCCTCCCTCTTTCCCGAGAGGAATTTCCCCCAAACACCCGGAGTAGTTCTCTTTCAAACCACCTGGCTTCAACTAGGTACCAGGCACTGGTATCCTGTCGACAGCCAACTTTTTATGTGATGAAAAGAAGCTGGGATCAAAATGAGCTATGAACCACCACCAGCAATCCCCCTGGCTGCTTATTTTTGCGAGCAGGCATTAAATGACTTGATAAAAGATCACACGGTCCTGGTCCTGATGAGAAGAGCGTGTTGGCCCAGGACCCAGGTGGCAGGGTTTAAGTTTCCTTGACTTGCTGACTGGCATGAGGGAAGGGAAGAAGGGGGTTGATGACACCATGACACACTAGCGGATGGGTCACACTACATCGTGAAGGTGATGGCGGAAGGCGCTCACTCTTTGATCCTCTGCTACTGTGGCAGCAACGCCGTGAAATCGATGCTAAGGGTTCCTGGTACAAGCAGTCTGAGCCAGTCCCATCTCCTCTAGGAACTCATTAATTTACTCCAAATAGCCAGATTTTCATTTACTGGTTTCCGAATCGGAAGAAAACACACAAAAAAAAAAGGTAGAGAAAAAGAACAAGTATAAACACTGCAAATCCCCTGCCAGCCCTACTCGCAGCCTTTCCAGATGGTTCTATGCAGGGTAGGCTGAAAGTAGAGCCCCGTGGATTATATCTATTGGTCAAAGTGCCATAAGACTCATTTGAGAGATCAACAGAGAGTAGATACTCAATGAATTATAAGGTTTTTAGGGGGCAAAACATTTTTTATGTAGCCTGTCCCTGCCCTCTCTAGCACCCAGGTTACTTTCCGCAATGGTGTTGACACAGCAGCTTCATCTGGCTTCCCTCCTAACATGCTCCCCAGATTTTCTAAGACACACTCAGTTTAAGCCTTTCATACTCCCCTGAAATGCTTGCCCTTTTTTTTATTAGGATGTGAAAGTTTTTTTGTTGTTGTTGTTTTTTGGATACCCCGAGGTATATGGAGTTCCCAGGCTAGGGATCAGATCCAGATCCAAGCCACAGTTGTGACCTACACTACAGCAACGGCGGATCCTTAACCCACCATGCCAGGCCCGGGACTGAACCTGCGTCCCTGCACTCCAGACATGCCCCCGATCCCGCTGCGCCACAGCAGGAACTCCTCACCCTAGCTTTTTAGTGGATGCTTTTCTCCAGAGACAATCTGACTTTTCTAAACTCCTTTCGCTCCCCCTCTAAATCCCACTGATCCTTCACGAACTGCTTCTATACCCAACCAGTCTATGACGCTACCACCACTCTGCTTCCCAGCACTCTAACTCAGTCTGAATGACTCCGTATCTGAATATCTGATACATGTAATCGCCACGGAAGTTAGAATCAGCAGCGTCCAGTGCTAGTACCTGATCATGTGATTCCTCTTGCAATTACGTATTAAAGTTTTCAGATAAAACAAGTCTTTTATTATTCCAAACAAAACCTCTCCATGTGCTGGGCACAGAGACACATTAAATAACCACGTTTATACAAGAGGGGCATGCTGGATGAGGCTCTTCTCAGAGGAAGCAAGGACATGGGACCTGACTTGCACTTCATGTAATGCCTGTGATTCCCTTCTTTTCCCATCTGCCCCCACCCTCTCATCTAGCAAATACTTATCACAGGTACATAGAAACAAATGTTCTATATTAAGTCGTGCTCTGTGCTGGGGAAAGATACTAATCTCTACTCTGTGGTCCTAATTAGAGGCAAAGCATGAATAGTTAATACATATAAATTTATTTTTTTTAATTTCTATTTTCTTTTATTTTACCCCATTTGTCTTTTTAGGGCCACACGTGTGGCATATGGAAGTTTCCAGGCTAGGGCTCTAATGGGAGTTGTAGCCGCTGGCCTAAGCCACAGTCACAGCAACACAGGATCTGAACCACGTCTGTGACCTACACCACAGCTCACAGCAACGCCGGATCCTTAACCCACTGAGCGAGGCCAGGGATCGAACCCATGTCCTCATGGATACTAGTCAGGTTCGTTAACTCTGAGCTATGTCGGGAACTCCTAATGCATACAAATTTAAATGCTGACTAAGATGTCACAAAACAGTCTGTAGTCAAGGGCCAAATGACTGACACAGATGAGTAAGCAGTCTTGGTTTGCTTTTTTTTTTGTTTTGAGGCTTTTTGGTTGTTTTCTTAAAATTTTATAGCCATGCACATGGCATATGCAAGTTCCCAGGCCACAGCTGTGGCGGTGGATTCTTAACAGACCGCACCACCTCAGGAACTCTCCAGCAGTCTGGTTTTAAGGAAAAAGGAAACACTATGACTGAATGGTCAGAAAAGAGCTTCTTCTTGAGAGGAGAGACTTGGTTGGAAATCAGTACCAGAAACATGAAGGCACACACCGGCCCCTGCTTCTTAAAAAAGTGGACGCAAGCCGAATGTGGCCCCACTCAGCCAGCCAGGTGCTAACTTGCACATACTTTTCTCAGAGGCTTCTGCTTGGTCTCCATGATGAACTCGAACTTGCACAGCTCACAGCAGCGCGTGTCGGAGCTCTTGATCCACTGCTGCAGGCAGGCCTGGTGCACGAAGTGGAGGCTCCCCGTGCAGTGGCATGGGGTGATCAGAGGGCTCTCATCATCCCCTTCACAGTGACAGATCCTGTGGCGGAAGGAAAGCTGGTCGTTACAGGGACGGCCACACCACGACAGGGAAGATGACACTCCAGTGGAAGGTCAGCCTCCCAGGGAAAACTTCAGAAACAAATATCACGAAGTGACTATGAGCACAAAAACACACAGAACACAAATGATAACAATGACTACAAACTAAAAGTTTCTAGCTTACCGCACCAACATGGAAAGTCGGGATGGCATTTGGCATCAGAGAGGAATAAATGATACATAACAAATGATAAAGCGGCCATTTTAGGTAAGACTTTAAGAACTGCACTAAATGATGAATTTAAGGCAACATGGAAGCATATTCTAGAACTTACGATGTTAAAATAATCAGAGGTAAAATTTCGTAAAACAAAACCAGCACTCTACTTTTCCAAAATGCCAATGACTTGGAAAGATGATGAAATCTGCTTGTCAGTTATAATCACTGACCTCACCTTCACACACCACAACTACACACGTCTGTCCTCTGTCTTAGAGTAAACAGAAAAACCACAGTACCTCTCCTGAACCTGAAAAACCACTGTAAGACGCTGCAATTTCATTTCTTTTCTCGGGACCACTCAGCAGTGAGAACTTTGAATCATTCATTATTTTAAGGTGCATGCAACAGGGTGTTAACTACTAACCTCAAGGAACTTAACAGACTTTTAAGAAACAGAAGGGTCTCTTCCAGTAGCTGAAGAGCAGGTGGGGACACCTGGCCTGAAAAGGAGCTGGGCTCGGGCCAAGGCCAGGCCCTCAGCTGTTTGTTTCTGTGAAAGGGGTTTCTGATCCAATTGTAAAACAAATGGTTAATAGCTAGCCCTGAAGAGGGGCCACAGGGGGAAGGTTGGAATGGGGAAGGCAGAAGAATGGTGACAAAAGTGAACTCTGGAAGATTCTGGAGGCCTGACAAGGATGCTGCACTCAGGAAGATAAAGGAGGGAAGAGGAGTCAGGACCTGGGCAGAGGTGGCGGCATCCAAGCTAAAAAGAAGAAAAGAAGGAGACGCCAAGAAGAGCCCCACCCATGCACAGCGTGTTGCAGGTGCAGCAAGGGGTAAAAATGCGGCCGGGATGGGCAGCCCATGCTCAATATCTAGACCATCAAGCTGGCAGACTGGAGATGCTATTTTCTTTCTTCCAGTTTCTTTATGCAAGGGCTTTATATTTTTGGTTGAGAAGAGTCAGCTTGACCTTTAATATGTGTAGCTTCTTCCTCTTTTATCATCTGTGAAACTATCTTGCAACACATGTCATAAAAATTGCTATCAATACTCTACTCTTCTGGAGACAACTCTTAATCCGTAATTGTCTACAACTGCCTATTTGTTTTCCTGAAACTTCACATATTAAAGCAAGATGAGGCCGTGGAGGTGTGGGGAGCAGAGATGGCCAGGATGGTGGTTCTTGGCAAACCAACCTGCAAGCGTCCCCTGACGTGGACACAGGAGAGATGGGGGGGCACTTTTCAGAGAGAGGGGAAGGACAATCCAGGTCACTGTCCTTCTCCACTGAGCAGAGGGGCGCCCGCAGGACCTTGCTCTTCAGTTTTGCGGACAGGCTGTCCTCAAAGACATCGTCGTCGCCCATGTCGTCGGAGCAGAAACCCACACTCCCCGCCAGCCCGCTGGACGACTTGGCGGGGTGCAGGCCAGGGGTGCAGCTCTGCAGCTCGTGGAACCGGTGTAGGCTGCTGGTGCTCGAACCGTGAGAGAGCGAGAGCAGGTACCGGAGCAGCCACCGGCTTCTGGACTCGGCCTCGCCATCCGCCTTCTCGTCCAGCAATGGGACGTGTATGCCCGCCTTGCCAGCACCCGCCTCTGAGGCCGCTGAACGGTTGGCAGAAAGCGATGAAACACATGAACGTTTGGAACTGCCAAGAGGTTTGCGAGTCAGCGTTCTTTTTTCTTTCTGGTGGAACCTGTTACCTCTGAGACACGAGTCTTGAGGGAGCACCAGCTTCCCTTCAGAGCAAGTTCTCTCCACATAGTCGAAACTTGCCAGAGTGTCCTGGGCTTTCTCACCCACATCGTTTAGGGATTTTGAGAACTTCAGTGTCCTTCTGGCCTTGGTATTCTTAGTGGGCTTCAAGGCCTGGGCCCACTCTGAACCACAGGAATTTCTCTTTGACACCTGTACTGCGTCTTGACAAACAACTGTCACAGTGAGCCCTTGCGTCAGAGGACTCTGGCATGGAGGAGCTTTCAAGACAACAGCAGACTGCACGGGACTGTGGTGACAATACTCAGAAAACACTGCACTGGAACTGCATGCAGAGAACAGTGGGATAAAAGCACAGAAGGTAAAAACAATTTTAAAAGAGAACAGACATCAAAGTGAAGAAATGAGACTGGTAACCTCGGTGAGCAAACAGCACATAAAACCGGGTTGACTGTTTAGAGCAGAGGCTTATGGAAAATCAAGAACCTACAGACACAAATGCTTATTCCCAGGATGCACATGAGCCACCGCAGCATCTGAAGCAGAGCGTTACCTGCAGATGTCCTGATTGGAGGGCGTGACAGAGGTGCGAGAGAAGGTGGACACTGGAGCGGATGCCACCGAGGAACCCCCAGCCTGCAACAACACACCTCTGGTCAGTTTTCAGGAAAAACCCAGGGGACCGCGAACACCACCTCTTCTGAACGGCAACAGGTCCGCTGTTTCCCACCGCTCAGTGAACAGCATGTATCAGGCCCCTACGATTTAGGTAAGAACCAATCAAGTGGCACTCTTCTTGCCTCAGATGAAGGTAAAAGTGTAGCCAAGAAATATTTCAGACTCTGGAACAGCACCTCCAATGTCCTGTAGATTCTGTGGTCATTTATTTTCTGAGCAACTAAATGTAATTCATACATTATGTCAAGAAACCAAGCACCGTGAGGCCCATGCAAATGGAAAAGACACGTGAAGCACCTTCACTGGCGGCCTCGCTTCCCCGCCCAGCACTCTGTAGACTGGTACCTGGCATAGCCCCGTCAAGGCTGGCGGGAGGTGAGAGCCCTCCTCCCCCAGCACCTGGCGGCTGGTCCAGGAACCCTTGCCACCCTGCCAGCAACTCTTCCTACTGAGGGGAGACACCTGAGCACAGGGCCACCAATCCACAGCTTCATCCCGGGCCCAGGACAGGGCTGAGCCCAGAACGGAGCAAGACTTCTCATCTTGGATTGTGCACTGAGAAAATAATCAAGCACATGTAAAATTTGAACAACAGCAAGAGGTCGTGAGATAGAGCAGGGGCTCTGGGGAGTCATGAATAAGCCAAAAGTAGAAGACCTAGGAGGGGAAGGAAGTACCAAGGTGGGAGAGAAGTGGAGGAGGGGAACAGGAGTAAGGAGAGAAGCTGAGCTGAGGATGCGAAACCACCGCTGGAGGGTCCCCCCACCCAGACCCCCGCGCCTCCTACTCCAGCCTCTGTGGGGCTCTTGCTAGGCCTCATCAAGACAGTCTCCTGCGTTTCCGTGGCCCTCAGAGCACCATGCATGTTCTTCCCTCCTTAAGACGGTCTGAGCGAGCATCTGCAGCCCCGACAGCCATGTGAAGAGACGCTACTGTGAGCCTGTCATCACCGAGAGCAGGCCAGCACCACCCGCCCTGCCCGGCCAGGACCACTCCAGCGGCCCTCGGTCCTGCTCCTTGATTCTGGGGAGCCCACTCCGGCCGCTATTCCCAGGCTGAAGCCTAGCCCCCACCCTTGCTAAGTGCCACCCCAGGGGTGCGCTCTCATCCTGGCACTACAGCTGTGGGACCCCTACCCTGTGTCAGCCACCAGGACCACTTTCCGCAACTCGCCTCTGCAGCAAAACACAGCAGCCTGGGAAGAATCACAGTCGCACTGTGACTGAGGGGTTTGGACGGCTACTCTTGCTCCCCAATGTGGGGCCGAAACATCACTTAAATCCAACTCAGCCTAAAGAAACTCGACCCAAGAAGTTATATGTTATCATGCCACACGTATACGCTAAAATCATGCAGCATTATTCAACGAGCACATCTTCTGGGCCACATTTATTTTCTAAGTGAATGTGCATCTGAATACTGGGTGTATTTTCTGTAAAAGCATTGCTGGTCAAAGTTCTTAAGAATCTAAAGTTTATTTGGGGAGGAATTCCTGTCATGGCACAGCAGAAACGAATCCGAGGAACCAAGAGGTTGTGGGTTCGATTCCTGGCCTCGTTCAGTGGGCTAAGGAGCTGATGTTGCCGTGAGCTGTGGTGTAGGTCACAGACGTGGCTCGGATCTGGTGTTGCTGTGGCTGTGGTGTAGGCTAGCAGCTGTAGCCCTGATTAGACCCCTAGCCTGGGAACCTCCATATGTCGCAGGTGTGGCCCTAAAAAGCAAAAAATAAAATAAAGTTTATTTGAGGACATGAAAATGACATCCCCCAAATAACCCTGCACTACTTGGTCACGATTCTTTCTAAAACAAAATGAGGAGTGGCTATAGGGATGTTGTGTCTCAGCTTTACACTGCTACATTCCCACTGCATGAGCCACCCTGACTCTGCCTTCTCCTGTGTCCTCCTCCCGGGCAGCCGTCATGGGCTCCCCTGTCTGCTCTCCTGAGGTGAGCACTGTCCGTCACTGCAGGGAGGCAGGCTGAGGACAGCCACACTAACGTCCCCAGCTCCACCTGCCTGCTCTCTCATGCCCAGTCCCACGCTGAGATGGAGAGCCTTACTGAACTTCTCCCTTCTTTAGCATGTGAGGGAGACCTGCTGTGCTCAGCATCCGTAGGCCAGGCCAGCAGCCTATCCTGCAGGCCACAGGCTGGACATGGTGTAGAGACGTGAGCTATGTCGCCACGACTCCCCAAGCAGACCTAGGAGAGCAAGAATGGAGGTGCACGTCCTTGTCCCCTCACTGCCATGAGGTCGGCTCTCCTTTTTTTTTTTTTGGTCTTTTTGACTTTTTTATGTAGAGCCGCACCCGCAGCATATGGAGGTTCCCAGGTTAGGGGTCTAACAGGAGCTGTAGCTGCCGGCCTTCGCCACAGCCACAGCAATGCGGGATCCAAGCCGTGTCTGCAACCTACACCACAGCTCACGGCAACGCCGGATCCTTAACCCACTGAGCAAGGCCAGGGATCGAACCTGCAACCTCATGGTTCCTAGTTGGATTTGTTAACCACTGAGAAACGAAGGGAACTCCCCAGCTCTCCTTCTTGACTCCGCATTGCGGAGTCAAGTTTAGTGACTGGGAATGAATTACAGAAGGACATGCCCTCCCCACACAAGGACCGGACAAGCGCTCTGTTCCCCCCAGAAGACAGGGCAGCATCTAGTTATCTTCCCAGGACAGGAGCCTCTGGAAACCATGTATACTTTCCTGGATTTTGAAGGGAGGGCAAACCATGGGGAAGGACAGTGGGGTCTTCCTGGGGCCAGGGTCCTGAGAGGAGGCAGGCCTCAAGGGGAAGCTGAAATCAAGATAAAATGGCCTCTCACTCCTGTTCCGAACCTCAAGTATTTCACGTAGGAAAGGGAAGTCCGGGGTAGCAGTCACATTAGCTCAGGCCCGTGACGTGGGCGAGGCTCAGCCACAGGAGGGGAGAGCCTCAGAGCAGAACAAAACCTGCATCAAGGTAGCAGCCAGACGATCCACACACTCGACAGGGCCTGTGACCCCTTCCCCGTGAGGTCCCCGTCTCAGGTTGTCACAGGGACTTACAGGGCCATGTCTGTACTTGCAGCAGGCAGGGAAGCCTGCGGGACAGCGGCGGCCCCAAGCCCCGCTCTGTTTATCTAGGCCACAGAAGCAGTCTCAGCATCCTCTGGTCTGTGCTCCTCCCTCGCCTCATCCGCTCCAGTCCCACAAAGAGCATCACGAGACACTCTCTGCAGGTAACATCCAAGCCTCCCCATAACAGAGAGAAAGACTCCCTTCTTATCAGACCATTAGGAAAGGTTTTAGATCTACTTACTGTTGTTTTACATAAATACAAATCAACAAATGCCTTCTCCTGGATCCTCCTCCTTAAGAGTAAGAAAAACACGCTGAAGTTCAGGACCAGTCTGCAGGCAGAATGTTCACCAAAGCACAGTGTCAGCAACTTTAAAGAGCTTGACTTGTCATTGGTATCAGGCTGGATAATACCTATCAACCCACCAACAAGGATTTAAAAGACTGGCCTGATCAGTGATGACGAGAAAATGAAGCCAAGAGCTTCAACCCAGTCCCAGGGTCCAACCAGGGAAGTTGAAGTAATACAAGTGGCTGGCAGTCCCCTCTCGGAGGCTCAGGGCACCTATAGCTCCCCATAACCTCCTGAGAGCAGCGGGCAGGTGACTTGGGAGAACCAGGGGGCAGCCCCCAACCCCAACAGCTCCAGAGAACACCCTCTCCCTCCCGCAAGGGGCAGAGACCACGCACAACTCAACAGTTACTGATAAAAGGGTAAATATCCACCATAAGGAAACTCAAATGAGTCAAGAAAACTTAAGCCCCCTGTTTCTGAAGTTCTGTTCCTGAATCAACAAATGAGAGGCATTCCGGTCATAAAAAGGAATGTAAACCAATCTCATTGCAAAAATATTTTCATAAAAATCCCCTTTTCTTAAGATGTTGTAATCATTATGCCAAAACAAACTTCTGAATTCTGTCTAGGCCCAAGCCCCCGCTGCATTTATTTCTTAGGAATGACAAGTTTCCTTTGCTGTAATCAAGTCACTCTGGTTGCCTTTCCTATCAGATTTAGTGTTTTAAATGACCTTCTCAAGGCTGCCTAAAACATATCAGGAATAGAAAACTTTCCATACATCCTTGCTGAAATGGGCATGCCCCCTTTCTCTGTCTCCTTTTGAGAAAAGTTACTACCTTTGGGAGGGCTGTCATAACAGACTCATCAAGCAGAGTTCTCAGGCCACGGCAGGAATTAGCAATTTTACACTTCCCCGCAGGACGCTAGCTGCACCTTCCCTACCCTGAACCTTCCCTACCCCAAACGGTCCCTAGCCCAACACTTTCCCACTTGCTTTTTGCCTCACTTGCTTCCTTTGCTCCTTCCACTACATTCATTACTTTCCAACCTCCCCCCTTGGCCACTTTCTCCTTCTCTGTTGCACCACTGGGCCTCTTTTCGTTAACCAGCAAAGTTACTTTTGAAACCTTTTACTTCCTAACTAAACTGAATTTGCCCATTTGATTTTAACTAACTAGGACAGTAAGAAATGGTATGGTTGGGTTTGTTTACTTTTACCCAGGAGGAACCTTTTTTTTTTTGGTAAGGGCTGCACCCATGGCATATGGAAGTTCCCAGGTTAGGGGTCGAATCAGAGTTATAGCTGCCGGCCTACACCACAGTCACAGCGACGTGGGATCCGAGCTGCACCTGTGACCTACACCACAGCCCGCAGCAATGCCGGAGACCCAACCCACTGAGCGAGGCCACGGATCGAACCCACATCTGCATGGATACTAGTCGGATTTGTTTCTGCTGCGCCACGGTGGGAACTCCTAGCCAGGAGGGACTTAAGGAAGGACTGGATAAGGACAGCAAGATGCAAAGAGGGCTCATGTTTACAACTGACCTCAGATTACTGTATATCAAATCAATGATTTCATCAAAAAATGAGAAATATAGATAGATGGCTCTTAAAATATGAGAAGATGCTTAACCTCTTTCACAATGAGAAATACAAATTAAAACTCCCATGAGAAACACCATCAACAACAACAAAAAAGAGTAAAAAAAAACAAAAAAACACATATTGGCAAAACTATGGGATAACAGGCCTGCTCACACATCGCTGCTTGGGAAAGAAACCCAGTAAACCTCCCTCCTAAGGAGATTTGGCAGTTTCCCTCAGAATTACAAATGCACGTACACTTTGTCCCAGCAGCTCTTCTTTTAGGAATTCATCCTCACACATATGTACAACGAGGTTTGGGAGCAAAGGGCTGGCATAACCTCATTGCCCATGGCTTGGATCTGACTGGGTCAATACTGGTACAACAACAGAAAGGAAAAGAAACTTCAAAAGAAGCCAAAGCTCGTTCTGCGTAGTAATGGGTATATGGAGGGAGCAGACAGAGGGAAGAGCCATGCTGTGCATGCTGGCACATGCAAACTATCTGTCAATGGCTCCCAATAGTGGCTTGCTGTGAAACAGGAAGGAGAGCAGGGACCTGGACAGCAGAGACACTGACTTCACAAAGACCCTTCCCAGCCTTACACCACTTAACCATGAACAGGTATTTCCTAAACACAAATGTATTTTTTAAATAATGAGAGACTGAGAGTCTCAGAAGTCAAAATGAAACTGTACAACCAACTGTAATGATTTTCCAACTTTGGGAAATTTGGCAAAGAAACTGATTTCATGGGTCATGATCTACATTTTTAAACTATGAAATAAAATACATGTCAGAGTGCATCCGACATGATGATTAAGACTTTTGGGGGATTTTTTCTTTCAGTTGTGTGTGTCAATGAACCGAGTTTCGATGTAAAAAACTCTTACAAAGGATCGTAGCCAACATAATTTCAAGGTCATTGCACTACCGCAGCTCTAAAAAAAAAAAAAAAAAAAAAAAATCACAGACCCCCAAATCAAAATAAGCAAAAGAAAAAGAAAGCAGCTAAACCAAGAAAGAATGTTATACTGTCAGCACAGAGATTTCGGAAGTGAAGAGCTCTGACAGCTACCAAGAAAGAGATCTTTTCTTTACAAAGATGGCATTTCCCACCTGTATTCAGTTTCTATTACTGTGTTAGCAAATTATCACAAACTCAGTGGCTCAAAACCACAAACGTATCCTCTGCCACACAGCACGAGGGGACCCTCTGCTCAGGGTCTCCCTTCTCTGCGGAGGCTCTGGAGAAGAATGCACTTCCATGTTCATTCAGGTTGTTGGCATAAGGCAGCTCCTAGCAGTTTGAGGACCGAGGAGACCCTGTTTACTTGCCAGTTGTCAGCGGGGGCTGGGGGGGGGCTCCCTTTATTTCCCAGGCATCCCTACCCATCTTTGAGCCACCCTTGCTTCCAGTTTCTGCCACCAGCCAGAGAAAGCTCTGTGCCTTTAAAAGCTCAGGTGGCTCCATTCATACAAAGATCCTATCAGCAATTTCTCATCATAGTCACAGGTTCGGGACATCAGGGTGGGGGACACTTTAGAAATTCTGCTCACCATACCACCCTACCTCTACTTCCTCCTCAGGAGGTTCCTACTGCCCTCTGACTCCCAATCCAAGAGATAGTGACCGGGTCCTTATTGCCAGCTCAGCAGGCCTGACTTCCCATAATAAAGCCAAATAGAGTCTGTCTTGATATTTAGGCACTGCAATGTACAGACTGGGATTGGATTTCAGCAAACTTTCTGCTTAGCATTGAAGTTCTTCTGTGAAAACAAATGCTTCATTATCAGAGATTCTGATTTCTAAAAATAAACACCCAATTGTATTCAACTTCAAAAATGATCTGCAATTAAAGAAGGAGAGGCCAGTTCTGTGGCTGTGCTGATAAATACATGTTGACTCTTGATGAAGGGCTGTGCCAAGAACGAGCTTTCACAATAGCAATTAATTAAGACTGACCATTAGAAAGTAAATATAGAATACATACAATACGGAATTCATGGAGGAGAGTGTACAATAAAGACCACTTAATTCTACAATGATTTCCATTGTAAATGACTCTCAGCATTGCCTAGTGAGTAGCGCTAACTAACACTGGTGGCCTTTGAGAGAGAGTTGGAATTACATGAATAATAATATATCTGTAGCATAACAAGGGGCATATATCATAGCACTGCAGGAGCAGACAGTGCTGAAGCGACTTTCTCATGGCTCGTCTTCCGAAGCTGGGCTTTAAACCACTGTTGGGGACCTTGCAAATATAACTTGTTTTCAATAAATTACATTGAAGGCAATGATTTCTGAGCAGAGATGGTTTCACATTCCCAGAAACAACAAGTATAACTTAAAAAAGACCCCAAGTCATCAGAAATACTGTGGTGAAAAGGGTAGGTATCTGAGTTATTTACCACTCAAAAGGACACTTTACTATTAGTGACTTCTTTTAAGTATTTAACTTTTCAAATATAATTGAGATATATTTTTATTCCAATAATTCTTCTTTGAGAAAATTCTGAGGTGGTAGCAGTAGCCCTGGCTTTAGATTCCCAAGGTCCTCAATCTCTGCATGTTCTGGGGCCACTCTGCTAAGCACACCACCTCCCAGAGCAGGAATTTAATGATTTAAAAATCAGGTCAATAATCAAGTATCAAGTAAAAATCAGAGATGCAGAAATGTGACAGACACCACTGCAGGAATGCCTCCTCTGTGAAGAAGGCTTCCAGGTGGACAACAACTGCCGGGCGACCTGCAGAGCAAACTTGCAGGGACCTCTGTGATGAAATGCCCCCATTCCAACAGAGATGACCACTGTCCACTACTTGGGATGAAAAGAGTTTCTGCCCAGGCTACTCATCCAGCGAGTGAACCTTTGGCCCAGGAGACTGCAACTGACAAAAACGTGGGAGACAAAAAGACCACCCCAAACTTAAGGCTCCTCCTCCTCTAAAGCCAAATGGGTTAGGAGACCAACAATATCAGTAATCTCTTTAAGCACATGTTCTCCACCCCACAATCTAAAATAATATTCAGAAACCCCTGCTTGAAACTCCTCTGCTGGCCCCAGAGTCCCAAGTCCAGCTCCCTCTCTGTTCCGCCGTGTGGCGTTGGTCACCCAGCACACACACACCCTTGCTCCTCACGGGAATGCTCCTGCACCCCACCCAGCACACTGGCCCTTCCTCGGATTTCTCCTCAAAAAGGGCTTCTCGCCCCTATTATTCATTATCCTCGTACCCTGTTCATTTCTTTCCTGGCACCTGTCAAGGCTTACAGAACCATATTAATGAAACGGTATGTTCACCTAGAAGCTGCTGCTATTTCACCTAGCATAGTGCTGGCACACAGGTGTTCAATGCATACTCGTTGCATAAATAAAACAAGTACACTCTGGAGGATTTTGTGTCTCTATTAATACAGCTAAAACAGAGGTTCTGAAATTTGTTGGTCTCAGGATTCCTTTACACTCTAAAAATGATCGAGGCCCCCAAAGAGCTTGTGTTTATATGGGTTATACCAACTACACATTAGAAAACTTTAAAAAACAAGACCACCGGTACACATGCCATTAGATTCAGAGAGAAGATGCCATCTTGCATGCCACTCAGCCTCCGGAAACACCACTCTACACTCGTGAGAGAAGGAGAATAACAAAAGTAAATGATGTCGCAATATTACTATGAAACTGGGTTTAAGCTTGTCCTTCTCCTCACCAAGAGATCTAGAACCAAACTCTGAAAACTGCTGGTCTAAAGCTTTAGACAAAAAATAAACTGTAACCAGTCAGATAAAAAATAAGAAAATATGATCAATCAATCTTTGCAAAAGGGGAGCCAAAGAAAAAACACTGATCACTGATCCAAAGTGGGACTACGTGGTGGTGTTTATGACACATATAAAGCAGGCTGTCACCACTTGATGCCATTCAGCTCCGCCAATCCATTCCCCTTGTTTCTGTTGCATGAAAGTAAGTATCTTGTTCTTTGTGATAGCTATTTTCTTTGGTATAAAGTAAGAAAGGCACATGTGCTTTATACATAACCCATAAGTCTGAGCGACCTAATTCTGTCACTGGTTAGCTCTATATTTAGAGAGAGAGAGAGACGACCTTGGTCTTGACAATCACATTAAGGTGTGTGGCCAGCAAGCCTCCATCCTCAGGCTGTATTTACATCCAACAAGTGACATTCTGCCCTCTCATTCCCATCTTATGGCAACATTAACTAGAAAATATTCAAGAGATCTAGGAGAGTCAATGCTCAAATTCATTGATATTTGCTTTCCAAACAACAGAATAGCAAATTTTTTTTTTTTTTGTCTTTTTAAGGCCGCATTCGCGGCATATGGAGGTTCCCAGGCTAGGGGTCCAATCAGAGCTACAGTGGCTGGCCTATGTCACAGCCACAGCAATGCCAGATCAGAGCTGCATCTGTGACCTACACTGCAGCTCAGGGCAACGCCAGATCCTTAACCCACTGAGCAAGGCCAGGGATCAAACCCGCAAGGTCATGGTTCCTAGTTGGATTCGTTTCTGCTGCACCACGACGGGAACTCAGAACAGCAATAATTTTAAGTGCTCATTAAACGTGCCCAATCTGACTTCTACCCAGGAATATTTGATTAGCCAGAGGCACATAATGCTCATAGTATCTGAATAAAATTATGCAGAGCTCTAAAATATTCTGCCAAATATCAGCCTTCAGCAACAGCTAGAGCTTGTCAGCCTGCCTGGCTGCAAGGAGGAGGGTACCCACGCGTCAGGCTTCATGATGGAGTTCTCGCTTGCCATGGCCATCTCCCTGTAGTAAGTGCTGCCAATCATGAACATGCCCAAGAAATGGTATTACCTGGACCAATCGAATTCCTAGAATTGAAGGATAATGCGTCCCTCTGGGTAAACTAACACCACGTCTGTGTGCTGCCTCTTCCTCCCCTTGAGAGGCATCAGCAGTGGCTTGAGAAAGCCTGGCGCCTACGAGTCAAGCCTAAACCAATTCCTTGTTTCCAAAAAAGTTCCAGTTGGATAGAGTGAGTTCAAACCTCCTCAGGGAATTCCAATCTACCTCTGAAGGACTTTAGGTCAAAGGACAGTGGTCCTCCTGGGGTGGCCCTAACTAGCACAGCCCCAGGATTTACAGCCACCTTGCAATTGCGTGGCCATGACAGCCATCACTCCCAGCAACTAAGGCTGCTAATATCTGCCCTTCTTTTCCACCTACAGTACTGGATTTCCCAAGGAGGTTACAAACCAGTTTCCCACTGCAGTTTCACGCCATCCTGGCCAGCTCCTTTTTACTTTTTAATGCCCTGCTTTAAGTATCCCCTCTCTAGCCAGACTTCCCTGAGCAGCTCTTGTAACTTCGGTTCCTTATAATTCTGTACCTTGGCCCCTTGCCTTTTACCTTCATAATAATTCCTCCTGCAGGTATTTTATGAAGGTCTGCTTACTCCTCTCTTCTCTGTTTTGTTCGGCACTCAAAGCATAATGTATGGCACACGGTTAAGTGCTGGACAAAACGTGAACTCAGGCAATACTCATAAATGCTGCACTTGTGTACATTCCAGTTGAGGATACTTTGTGCTGAGTGATGAGACAGGCTGTAGATGGGGTGCCATGTTGGCACAATGTCCCCGGAAAGACAGTCATGTCACCTCATCCTAACATGGTGAGCCTTCTATGAGCAGCCTCCGTGATCACCTGAGTTCACCCGAAGGCCATGTCAGTACGTCGCTGCATTGTCACCACAAGCCCAAGTACCAAGTTGCCCTGGGACTGATGGCCACGTGACAGTCAGAGGCTGCACATCACTCCTGCAGCAGAGGCCCCACCTCTGCCCCTTCCCCCCTCTCTACCACATAGCCTCCCACATCCCCTAGTCTATCACAACTCTAGTTCACAAAGGGCAGAATCAGGGCCAGCTGCAGGTGACATAATAAGAGTTTAGGTGACATACTGAAGAACATTTTTTAATAGATTTGTTTGTTTGGTTGGTTTTTGTTTTTTGGCCATGCCCATGGCCCGCAGAAGTTCCTGGGCCAGGGACTGAATGTGTACCACAGCAGTGACAATGCTGGATCCTTATCCCACTTGAGCCACCAGGGAATTTTTTGTTTTGTTTTGTTTTGGCTTTTGTCTTTTTGGGGCCGCACACTCAGCATATGGAGGTGCCCAGGCTAGGGGTCCAATTGGAGCTGTAGCTGCCAGTCTAACAACAGAGCAGCCTCCGTGATCATCTGAGCTCACCTGAAGGCCACGTCAGTACCTCGAGATCCGAGCCACGTCTGCAACCTACACCACAGCTCACAGCAACGCTGGATCCTTAACCCACTGAACGAGGCCAGGGATCGAACCCGCGTCCTCATGGATGCTAGTTGGGTTCGTTAACCACTGAGCCATGACAGGAACTCCCAGGGAGTTCTTCAATAGGAGCATAATGCAGACTGCAGGTGACTGACAGTATGAGTACAAACTAGGCTGAAACCCAGCCTGAGGCCGAGTCAGCAGGAAAAATCTCTTGACAAAGACAACAGAGATCTCAGGTAGCTTAAAACATGTCCATGTTCTGACCTTTCTTTGTATCTTCTACCTCAAGGTTATGAAGCATATGCTTAAGCATGTCTGCCTCACTGAAGATAAAAGTAGCCTCAAATAACAGGCTCATTTTATAAATACTGTAAGAAAGAACTGTATTCTCAAAAACAAGTTATCTTTCACAGAAGTCCTGCCCTGCCCTCTTCAGCTCTATTTAACTGTTTCATGCCTACCATACTTATGGAGGCCTATATTCTGCAACAAAATTTCATGCTGATGGGATTCCTGTGAAGTTAGTTGTGTGAGCAAACAGGACTCCCAACTCCTGAGATTTTTCCTTTGATCTCAGTTAAGTGCGTAGGAACTTGCTGTGGAAAAGCAAAAAGCCCAAATCTTCTTTCTGCTCTGTGGCAGAAAGCTTTGAGGCTTTCATAGCTCCCTATTCCTGAGTGTCAAAGCATGGAACTATAACCCCTTTTTATGAAAATTCCAACCCTTACTAAAGGAAAGTTCCTTGTAGGTAGCCATGTTTATTTTGCTCATCATTTTATGCAAGCACTTAGCTCAGTGCCCAGCACAGAGAACACACAATAAAAATGTGTGCAAGAAGGAAAAAGTCAGAGTTTTGATTAGCTTTCTTAATTTTCACCCTCAGGTTATATTTATTTTAAAGTGTATAAGGCAGGCATATCTTGGAGATACTTTAGGTTCAGTTCCAAACCACCACAATAAAGCAAATACTGCAATAAAGCAAGTCACACAAATTTTTGATGTTTCCAATGCATATAAAAATTATGTTTACACTAGAATGTAGTGTATTAACTGTATAATAACATTATAAGTGGAAAAAAACATGTAAATACCTTAATTAAAAAATACCTTATTGTTTAAAAATGCTAATCACCATCTAAGCCTTCAGAAAGTTGTACTAATAACATCAAAGATCACTGATCACCAAATTACCATAACAAATACAATAATACTAATAAAAAGTTTGAAATATTTAGAGAATTACCAAAACGTGACACAGTCACAAAGTGAGCAATTGCTGTTGGAAAAATGGCACTAATAGACTTTCTTGATGCAGGGTTTCCACAGCCTTTAATTTGTAAAAAATGCAATATCTGCAAAGCACAATAAAGAGAAATGCAATAAAAGAATGTCGGTAGGTCTGCCTTTAATCAGTAAAGAAATAATAATAGCTACATCAAGAAGTATCCTGACCCATTACGTGAGGAAAGGAATGTACATGTATGTGTGTGTGTGTGTGTGTGTGTGTGTGTGTGTATCACCGGGTCACTTTGTTGGACAGGAGAAGTTGACAGAACACTGTAAATCAACTATAATAAAAAAACAACTATCCTGACCCATAATGTAAAGAAAGGACTGTATATGTATGTGAGCGTATGTGTGTGCGTATATCACTATATCACTGGTTCACTTTGTTGGACAATAGAAATTGACAGAACATTGTAAATCAACTATAATAAAAAAAGAACTATCCTGACCCAATAAATCCAAGGTCATCAGGGTTCAACGAAGTTTGACAAAAGTCAGTTTACTGACCCTGCAATGAAGGAGCTACCCTGTGGATGCTTCCTTAAAGCTGGTTTTTCTTTTTTCCTCTTTTATATATTTACTTTTTATGGCGGCACCTGCAGCATATGGAAGTTCCCAGGCTAGGGGTCAAATCAGAACTGCAGATGTCGGCCTATGCCATAGCCAGGGCAACACAGGATCCAAGCTACTACCTCTGTGAGCTACGTGGCAGCTTGTAGCAACTCCAGATCCTTAACCCACTGAGGGAGGCCAGGGATAAAACACACATCCTCATGGACACTACATCGGGTTCTTAACCCATTGAGCCACAATGGGAACTTCTACTGCCCACTTTTAAAATGTTTAAGTCAACCTAACCAGACAGACCATCTAGATCTATACCGTCTTACTTTTCTCTATGCTTACATGTTGGATTTTCCTTCAAAAAGAAGTAGGGCAGGAGTTCCCTTCGTGGCACAACAGAATCGAATCCGACTAGGAACCACGAGGTTGCAGGTTCGATCCCCGGCCTCGCTCAGTGGGTTAAGGATCTGGCGTTGCCGTGAGCTATGGTGTAGGTTGCAGACGCAGCTCAGATTTCACGTTGCTGTGGCTGTGGCGTAGGCCGGCAGCTACAGCTCTGATTCGACCCCTAGCCTGGGAATCTCCATATGCCGTGGGTGTGGCTCTACAAAGCAAAAAAATAATAATAATAAAAAATAAAAAGTCATTGGGCAAAACTGGCCATTTTACTCAGACAGTTCTATTGCTCCAGCATTCCTGGCTGAAGGAACAGCAAAAGAAACATGGGTTGGAACAGGAAAGAGTATTTGGTGAAAGGTATTTATTTATATGGGGTGCTGAAGCCCCTGGCTTGCATGCTGGTCTAAGAGAAAGGTCAGCAAAGAACCAAGAAGCACTCTGTAAATGGCCTTTAGACACACTGAGCACAATAGACATTTCTTTGTATACAAAACGCAGTGGCAGAATGACATGATTAGATCACAAGATTAATTAATGTCTGGGGTTTTTTTGTTATCTTTTGTTTTTTAGGGCCCCGGGCATATGGAAGTTCCCAGGCTAGGGGTAGAATCGGAGCTGCAGCTGCGAGCCTACACCACAGCCACAGCAAGACCAGATCAGAGCCACGTTTGCAACCTACACCATAGCTCATGGCAACACTGGGTCCTTAACCCATTGAGTGGGGCCAGGAATCAAACCCTCATCTTCATGGATACTAGTGGGGTTCTTAACCTGCTGAGCCACAATGAGAACTCCAATTAATTAATATCTTAAAGGATTTTCTATATTCTACTTTTAATTCAAAAATATAATACAGTGATATAAAAAATCTATATAGTTTTTAAATTAAAATGGCATATAATGTGACTGTTTATTTTAGAGAATTTAGGAGGCCTGAGACAGCAAGACAGGTTTTGTCACATTGTTCAGACTTTCCTGTCAGGATCTGACATAGACATTCAGAGAAAGTCTGTCTCCACAAGGAATCTTCATAGGTACACCTGTAGGACAAGAAGCTGGCAGAGCCCCTGTCTGCTCTAAGAGATGAGAAGTACGTGAGAGTAAGCTCCCGACCTGGGAGACACCACCTACTGGCTCTGGGGTCACGCCTAGCAGCTGATGTGCTCCTGGAACGCTACTCAAGTGACTACACCTCAGGTGCATCAGGTGCTGATGGTTGAACATTTCACCTCCTTAGCCCTCCTTTTCCCAGCCACCTTCCAGCTGGCGGTGGCCTTGTCACCTAGTTCTGGCCAGTGAGATGTAAGCAGAAGTCAGGCAGCTGGGTAAGACTTCTGGGAAAGATTTTGCCTCCCTGTTCAAAATGGTAACTCTTAGCTGATAGATTTCCCCCATCCTTCATCATTCTTCTTATTCCACCAAGGCCATGGCCATGGTGACTGGAGGTCCAGCGCTCATCTTGAGACCACGATACATCAAACATGAGAATGACAACATGCTAAGGAAGGCACAAAGGAGACAGAAAGAGCCTGGGTCTCCAGAAACATCGTTGAACAACTGCATCAGCCCTAAACCATCCACCTCCAGACATCTTGTCATCAGAACCACAAAAGTCTACAATTACTGAAGTCACCAGAGCTAATTTTTTGTTACTATCAGTCAAATGCATTCCTGAGGGGACATATTCTCTGGTGACTCTCTGGGATTTCTTTTACCTGAAAATAAATGATTTCTCCTGGAAGAAATGAGGTTTTCGCCTAGTCACACCCCTGCCTCACTAGAAAAATATAACTTCCATATGCTTTAATCAGGTCCCAGAGCTGATTAAAGAAACATAAAGAATTTTATGTCTTTAAATAAAGAAAGAGCGTAAATACATGCCAAGCATAAGAATATAAAAACTTCAAGCTACAAAATAACATATTTCAGGACACTCTACCTTAGAAATGTTACTTGAATGACTCATGGAATGTCCCAAAGTCTTCTCATTCTGCAAGAAAACCAAACAGGTGTTAATTATCAAGCTTTGATTAAAATGTACAAAAAAGCAATTAATCATAACAAACCTATTAACAAATCATTCCCTCAATTAGAATTTGCTGAGCACAAACTAATATGTACTGGGCCAGCTATGAGATACTGGAGAATTTGGCAAAGATGAATAAAACAATTGTCCTTGCCCTAAAGAAGCTTTTTATTAACAAGAAAAGCACAAGAACTTGGAATCAACTGTAAAAATAAGAGGGCAATAATAAGTATCTTAAGAAGCGTTCAAGGAATTCCTCTTGTGGCTCAGTGGGTTAAGAACCCAACATAGTGTTTGGGAGGATGCAGGTTCGATCCCTGGCCTCACTTAGGGAGTTAAGGACCCAGTGTTATCGCAAGCTGCTGAGTAGGTTGTAGATGTGGCTCAGATCCCAGCCATCCTATGGCTGTTGGAAAGGCTGGCAGCTGCAGCTCTGATTCAACCCGTAGCCCTGGAACTTCCATATGTCCTGGGTGTGGCTGTAATAAGAAGAAAAAAAAAAAGGAAGAAGAAAAAAAGCTTGCTTGATTAAAAAAGGAAGGTGAAGAAGAAGAAGAAGAAGAAGAAGAAGAAGAAGAAGAAGAAGAAGAAGCAGCAGCAGCAGCAGCAGCAGCAGCAGCAGCAGCAGCAGCAGCAGCAGAAGCAGCAGCATTCAAGTGGAGGTTCAAAGGCAAGAAGCTGTGTGTTCAGCTGTATGTGAGTGGTCCATGCTGTAAGTAACGGCAGGAAGGAAGAGGAAGTAGATATCAGGATAGTGGACCACATCAGGCCATCTGGCTGGGACACTGCACGGCTCATACCTACTCCCTCAAGCCTGTTTCTCTTCCTGGACTAGAGAAATCTGAGAGTCCTATTAGACTCCTACCTCTCACACCCCTTCACTTTCAGGTCACAAAGGCTTGTGTCAAATTCGTCCTTCCTAATGTCCCTCAATTTCAAATCACATCACCAATTCTATTGTCAATTCCTTAGTTTAGGTTCTTTTCACTTCTTACTTGGAATTCTTGAATAACTTCCTAGCTGGTCTTTTTGCTTTTAAACTGACCTCCCTAATACATAATTGTTACAGACCAAACTGTGACCCCACCCCCAATTCATACATTAAAGTCATAACTCAGAATGTGACTATATTTGGAGATGGGAGTCTTTAAAGCGGAAATTGCATTCAAATGAGGCCATTAAGCTGGACCCTACTCCAGTATGAATGACGTCTTTATAAGAAGGGGAAATTAGGACACAGATACACACAGACAGAAGATGCAAGGAGAAGATGGTTATCTACCCACCAAGGAAAGAAGCCCTGGGGAAAAAACAACTCTGCTGACACCTTGATCTTCAACCTCTAGCCTCGAGAACTTTAAGAAAGAAATTTCTGTTGTTTAAACCACCCAGTCTGTGGTACCTGTTATGGCAGCCCCAGCAAATGAATACAACAGTATTTCACAGTGTAATCTGCTAAAAAAAAGTGAATGGAGTTCCTGTTGTGGCTCGGCAGCAATGAGCATGACTAGAATCCATGAGGATGCAGGTTCAATCCCTGACCTTGCTCAATGGGTTAAGGATCTGGCATTACTGTAAGCTGTGGTGTAGGTCACACACAGGACTCAGATCTGGTGTTTCTGTGGTTGTGGTATGGGGTGGCAGCCACAGCTAAAATTCAACCCCTAGCCTGGGAACTTCCATACACCATAGGTACAGCCCTAAAAAGCAAAAATAAAGAAATAAAAAATTTAAAAAGAGAATGCTCTAAATGTAAATCTGATTTTTGGGGGGAGGGGGGCACTCCCAAGGCATGTGGAAGTTTCCAGGCCAAGGACTGAACCTGAACCACTGTTGCAACCTGCACCACAGCTGCAGCAATGCCATATCCTTAACCTGCTGCACCACATAGGAACTTCCTAAATCTAATTTTTAAGAATAATAAAGTAACTTTCCCTGAATCCACTCAGCCTTGCTCTAAAATCAAATGAGTTTAAAAAAAAAAAAAAAACTATTGAAAGAGATGATCTTACTTGTATTTTTTAAAGTATCTATTCTCTTTTCAGTTCATATGCCATGCAATTACCATGGGGAAGACTAGAAAAAGTTGAGATGTAGATAAAATTCTTTGGTCAACTGGAAGGAAGTACGAAGGAGCCGTGGATCATTTAAAAACTCACTTGAAGGAAGTTCCCATTGTGGCACAGCGGAAAAAAGAATCCAACTAGTAACCATAAGGTTGTGGGTTTGATCCCTGTGGGTTAAGGATCCGGTGTTGCCCTGAGCTGTGGTGTGGGTCACAGACACGGCTTGGATCCTGCATTACTATGGCCTGCGGTGTAGGCCAGCAGCTGTAGCTCCAATTGGACCCTTAGCCTGGGACCCTCCATATGCTGTGGGTGTGGCCATAAAATAAAATAAAATAATAAAAACTCCCTTGAGGAAGAGATAATTCCGCTCTACCAAGGCTCTCCTTAAAGAAACACTGCTACCAGGAAAATTTTCACTTTCTCCTTCCCCTCAATCCACCAAATCACAGACTGCCTTGATGTCTGTACACCTGGCTTTGAACACTCAATATCACGAAAATGATGATGAAGAAGTGTTTCAAGATCTACCAAGTGTCCTGCCAGCCAGCCGCACATGTTTTGGCCATGTTCTTCTTTGTCTTTATAGCAATGTGTTTGTGCAATTTTGGAAATAATTTATAAATCTGAGTATAAACAGAAATTCAAGTTTCTTAAATGTGATACAATACAGATACTGCTATTAAGTTTAGTCTCATGGAATGTTTTCTTGATCTTAAGCTTGTCGATTAGATAGTTATAAAAGAAAAGAATAAAATTATAAAGTATGTGCAAAGTGTTAGAACTATATCACCAAAGATGGTTTTTGAAAGACCAGATATAATTAGGAATTGCATGCAATTATCTTACTCTCTCACTGGGAAATGAGAGTCCTTCTGTTCACAGAAAAAGTAAATCTATAACCATTCAAGTTGCATTCATGAGTCAAGAACATGCAAGAACATACAAGGCACTGCTGTGAATCCAGGTTTAAAGGCTCATCTACTGGGAATTTACCACTAAATTTTAATTTGGTCTACTAAGTTAAAATAAAGATACCATATGCTATAGATTATTTGTACAGAAAACCAATTATAACCACTATCAAATTACTCACTATCTTACAAGAAATGGCCAGTTTAACACCACCCGGAAATCTATAGAGAAGTTCTGAGCACAATAATTCATGTCCTGGACTTTTTTGACATTCATTATTCCATAGAGAATGGTGCTGAGGTAGAGGTGGGGAAAAGCCTAGCTGTTAAGCTAGGTAACATTATAAGTCCAGACTGAGATCTAAAAGGTGTTCTTTACACCTTTCGAACTTGAGAAATATATGTAATTACATAAGCCTTTATTGTGTCTTCCTTGATAGAACAATTCGGTATTTTACATGGTAAAATCAAATAACTAGCCCCAGAAGATACAGATGACAATTCAGGTCCAATAGACCCTGTTTTTGTTTTTGCTTTTCCTTAAACAACGCTACATTTATTTGGACTTACTAGCAAAATCCAGGATTCATTCAAATCAGCTACTCATTCATTCCATACTTATTTACTATGCAACTACCATATGCAAACAACTGTATAAGGCATAGAAAATGTACAAAAATAAATCTAACTCCTAGGCCTGTTCCAGTGATGTTACCACAGAATTGCCTTGAAATTATGTTTTGATGAGGAGCGTACAACTAGGGAAAAGCTGGAGAATGACATTTTAAAAACATACATAAATTACATCAGGGTAGAGTGGGTAACACCATTCTCTCCTATAGTCAGAATGTCATGTTTCTGAATGAGAAAGAAAGTTTATCAAACATCAATGTCAAGAACTGGAATGTGGCATAACAAAGGGAAAAAGAGCTCCATTCCAGTTTAAGCTGAAACTGAGCTTCAATGCCCAAGTGATAAAAACCTTGGCAAGTGATCTTCATATAGACTATAATACGTTCGGTCACTGCCTCGGGGGTCCCACCAACTTGTAACCCTGGGAGAGATGAGAACCTCACTGTACCCTCCTTCCTCGGAGGTGGTAAGGAGATACCACACCCTCCTCTCCATGTCTTTGTGGGCTCTTTCTGTCTACATTATACAAGACAGCTCCACAGAACACAGCTCCATGCACTTTTCTCATTTGTTGTCTCCCTTAGGCCACAGCTTGTGAAATTTGTTTATTTGAATCATTTAGGAATCTTGCTCAAATGCATACTGTTAGGTCTGAGGGAGGTAGGCTGAGATTCTGTGTCTAATAAGCTCCCAGGTGACTCCCATGCTGCTGGTCCCCAGACCACACTTTAAGATGCAAGTCTGATTCCAAATCCTGGGCCAGAATAAACCATAAAGTCTATGACTCATTTTTTTAAGTAAATCGCCTATTGAAAAAGTAAATTTCTGTGAAAATGTGGCAGTGAGCTCACAATTAATACAAATAAATCAGTCAGAAAACAGATTAATAAGTAGACTGAGAAAAACAGAGTTTGAAGGTGTTAGAAAGAAAAGTTCTGTTAATATATTAAGTTACTAAATCACAAAGATAAAGAGAAGCTCTGTTGAAAAATATGGGACATTTCACAATTTAATCAGTCCTATCGACTATGTATGGCTTCAATAAAATATACCTTGGGGTTGAGCCAAGATGCAGAGCATACAGAGACCATACAATCTGCAAGAAGCCAAGAATTAACGACAGACAATGAGATGAAGCGTCTAAGCAAGTTTTGAGCAATCTGTATAAAGGAGTCAAACAAAAGAACTTCATATGGGAGTTTCTTAAAACTGTGACCAGGACCAATCATTAAACAAATAAATAGGGATTAAGATGGGGGAACAGAAGGACTGGAGCTCAACTTCTCTCCCAAAAAACAATAGAACTACAACCAAATGCCAAGCAGCCTTCAACCAAATGGACTGTAAACTTACAAAAAAAAAAATTCTACTCCAGAAGACAAAGAGGAGACCACATCAAGAAGTAGGAGGGGCGATTACACGATAGAACAAACCTACACCTCCCGGCTCGGAAGCCCCACAGACTGGAAAGTATCTGTATCACAGAGACTCAGCTACAGGACTGAGAGTTCTGAGCCCCACGTCAAATCCCCAGGCCTGGGGTTCTGGCACAGGGAGAAAGAGCCCCTGGAGCATCTGGCATTGAAGGCCAGCAGGGTTTGTGTGTAGGAGCTCCACAGGACTGGGGGAAACAGAGACCCCATTATTGAAAGGCAAACACAGACTTTCTACGTGCACTGGATCCCAGGGTAAAGCAAAGTCTCCATAGGAATCCGGGTGGAACCTGACTGCAATTCTTGGAGGATCTCCTGGGAAAACAGGGGTGACTGTGGCTTGTTGTGGGGAAAGGGCACCGGAGGTGAAGCTCTCGGGAACATTCATCAGACTGCATTTCTCTGGAGGGGGCCATTTCTGGGAAAATCTGGTCCCTCCCATCAGCGCT
The DNA here is from genome assembly GCA_004024745.2 of Catagonus wagneri. NCBI lineage: Eukaryota > Metazoa > Chordata > Mammalia > Artiodactyla > Tayassuidae > Catagonus > Catagonus wagneri. The sequence goes on from PVHT020003785.1 coordinate 14,328,543, forward strand.
GAGAAGCCCCAGGCCAAATAATAATCCAGGTGGGATCAGACCCACCCATCAGTAAACAGGCTACCTAAAAACCACTCAGGAACACAGTCAGCCTCTAATCTCATCCAGAGACAAAGCCCCACCCATCAGAGTGATAAGAATCAACCCCATCTACCAGTGGGCAGGCATCACTCCCTCCCATCAGGAAGCCTACAGCAAGCCTCCTCCACCCCCCCCCCCCCCCCCCCCCCCCC
>PVHT020003785.1:14332446-14343995 GCA_004024745.2 Catagonus wagneri
AAAAAAAAAAAAAAAAAAAAGAAAGCCGGAGTAGCAATACTCCTTTCAGACAAAATAGACTTTAAAATGAAGAACATTTTAAGAGACAAGGAAGGGCACTACATAATGATCAAAGGATCAATCCAAGAAGAAGATATAACCATTTTAAATATCTATGCACCCAACATAGGATCACCACAATATATAAGGCAACTGCTAACAACCTTAAAAGGAGAAATCAGCAGTAACACAATCATAGTGGGGGACTTTAAAACCCCACTTACAGCAATGGACAGGTCATCCAGACAGAAAATCAACAAGGAAACACAGGCCCTGAATGAAGCATTAGATCAGATGGACTTAATAGATATTTATAGGACATTCCATCCAAAAGCAACAGAATACACATTCTTCTCAAGTGTGCATGGAACATTCTCTAAGATTGATCATATACTGGGCTACAAATCAAGCCTCAGTAACTTTAAGAAAACTGAAATCATGGCAAGCATCTCTGACCACAATGCTATACGACTCGAAATCAACAACAAGAAAAAAATGGTCAAAAATACAAACACGTGGAGACTAAACAACATGCTACTAAACAACTAATGGATTACTGAAGAAATCAACGATGAAATTAAAAAATACCTAGAAGCAAATGACAACAAAGATACGACATTCCAAAACCTCTGGGATGCAGCAAAAGCAGTTCTAAGAGGAAAGTTTATAGCAATACAAGCCTACCTCAGAAAACAAGAAAAAGCTCAGATCAACAACCTAACTTTACATCTAAAGCAGCTAGAGAGGGAAGAACAGACAAGACATAAAGTTAGTAGAAGAAAAGGAATCATAAAGATCAGAGCAGAAATCAATGAAATAGAAACAAACAAAACCACAGAAAAGATCAATGAAACTAAAAGCTGGTACTTTGAAAGGATCAACAAAATTGATAAACCCTTACCCAGACTTACCAAGAAAAAAAGAGAGAGGACACAAATCAATAAAATTAGAAATGAAAAAGGAGAAGTAACAACAGACAGCACAGAAATACAAAGGATCATAAGAAACTACTATATGCAACTATATGGCAAGAAAACGGAAAACCTAGAAGAAATGGACAAATTCTTAGAAAAGTACAATCTCCCAAGACTAAACCGAGATGAAATAGAAAATATGAATAGACCAATCACAAGCTCTGAAATTGAAACTGTGATTGAAAAACTTCCAACAAACAAAAGCCCACAACCAGACGGTTTCACAGGTGAATTCCATCAAACATTTAGAGAAGAGCTAACACCTATCCTTCTGAAACTCTTCCAAAAAGTTGCAGAGGAAGGGACACTCCCAAACTCATTCTATGAGGCCACCCTGATAACAAAAACAGACAAAGATACCACAAAAAAAGAAAATTACAGGGCAATCTCACTGATGAACATAGATGCAAAAATTCTCAACAAAATACTAGCCAACCGAATCCAACAATACATTCAAAGGTTTGTACATCACGATCAAGTGGGATTTATCCCAGGGATGCAAGGATTCTTCAATATCCACAAATCAATCAGTGTGATACACCACGTTAACAAACTGAGGAATAAAAACCATATGATCCTCTCCCCAGATGCAGAAAAAGCCTTTGACAAAATCCAACACCCATTTCTGATAAAAATGCTTCAGAAACTGGGCATAGGGGGAACCTACCTCAACATAAACAAGGCCATCTATGACAAACCCAGAGCTAACATCATTCTCAATGGTGAAAAGCTGAAAGAATTCCCACTGAGATCAGGAACAAGACAGGGATGTCCACTCTCGCCACTACTACTCAACATAGTTTTGGAAGTTCTAGCTACAGCAATCAGAGAAGAAAAAGAAATAAAAGGAAGCCAAATTGGAAAGGAAGAAGTAAAACTATCACTGTTTGCAGATGACATGATACTATACCTAGAGAATCCTAAAGCCTCTACCAGAAAACTATTAGAGCTCATCAATGAATTTGGCAAAGTCGCAGGATACAAAATTAACACACAGAAATCAACTGCATTTCTATATACCAACAATGAAAGATCAGAAAGAGAAATTAGGGAAGCAATCCCATTTACCATTGCATCAAAAAGAATCAAATACTTAGGAATAAACCTACCTAAAGAGACAAAAGACCTGTACTCTGAAAACTATAAGACACTGAGGAAAGAAATCAAGGAGGACATGAACAGATGGAAAGACATACCATGCTCTTGGATTGGAGGAGTCAATATTATCAAAGCGACTATACTACCCAAGGCAATCTACATATTCAATGCAATCCCTATCAAATTACCAATGACCTTTTTCACAGAACTATAACAGAATATTTTAAAGTTTGTTTGGAAACACAAAAAAAAACAGAATAGCCAAAGACATCCTGAAAAACAAAAATGGAGCTGGAGGAATCAGGCTCCCTGACTTCAGACTCTACTACAAAGCTACAGTCATCAAAACCGTATGGTACTGGCACAAACACAGAAATATAGATCAGTGGAACAGGATAGAAAGCCCAGAATTAAGCCCACACATCTATAGTCAAGTAATCTATGACAAAGGAGGCAAGAATATACATTGGAGAAAAGATAGCCTCTTCAAGAAGTGGTGCTGTGAAACAGGACAGCTACATGTAAAAAAATGAAACTAGAACACTTCCTAACACCATGCACAAAAATAAACTCAAAATGGATTAAAGATCTAGATATAAGACCAGATACTATAAAACTCTTAGAGGAAAACATAGGACAAACACTCTGACATAAATGATCGCAACCTCTTCTCAGATCCATGTGTCAGAGTAAGGACAATAAAAAGAGAAATAAACAAATGGGACTTCATTAAACTTCAAAGTTTCTGCACAGCTAAGGAAACCCTAAACAAAATGAAAAGACAACCCACAGAATGGGAGAAAAGATTTGCAAATGAATCAACTGACAACAGATTAATCTCCAAAACTTACAAACACCTCCTACAACTCAATACCAAAAAAACAAACAACCCCATCAAAAAATGGGCAGAGGATCTAGGCAGACAGTTCTCCAAAGAAGACATACAGATGGCAAATAAACACATGAAAAGATGTTCAACATCGCTCCTCATTAGAGAAATGAAAATCAAAACCACTATGAGGTACCACCTTACACCGACCAGAATGGCCATCATCAAGAAGTCTACAAACAATAAGTGCTGAAGAGGGTGTGGAGAAAAAGGATCCCTATTACACTGTTGGTGGGAATGCAAATTGGTGCAACCACTGTGGAAAACAATATGGAGATTCCTCAGAAAACTCAAAATAGAATTACCATTTGATCCAGCAATCCCACTCCTGGGCATCTATCCAGAGGAAACGTGACTCAAAAAGACACATGTACTCCAGTGCTCATTGCAGCACTCTATGCAATAGCCAGGTCATGGAAACAACCTAAATGCCCATCGACAGAGGAGTGGATAGGGAAGATATGGTACATACACACAATGGAATATTACTCAGTCACCAAAAGGAACGAAATACCAACATTTATAGCAACATGGATGGACCTAGAAATTATCATGTGAAGTGAAACCAAACAGACAATTAGACAGCAACACCCAATGCTACCACTTACATGTGGAAACTAAAAAGACACAATGAACTTCTTTGCAGAACAGATAATGACTCACAGACTTTAGAAAATTTTTGGTTTTTCAAACAAGACAATCTGGGTGGTGGGGGGATGCACTGAGGGTTTGGGACGCAAATGCTATCAAATTGAGTTGTAATGATTTTTGTACACCTATAACTGTAATAAAATTCATTAAGTGAAAAAAAGAGCAGCAATAAAACCATTATAATGTAGAGTTTATTTGTAAAAAATAAAATAAAATAATTAAAAAAGTAAACAAATAAGCAAATATAAAACCCAGCAAACCTACATGTAACAGATATTACTAACTTTCTACCCAATATCCATATCTACCAACAGAACTCCAACTTTGTTCTGAGCAGCTACTGAAAGCTGAAAGTTCTTTCTCACATTACTTTGCAATTAAGGGTAAGTACATAAAAAAGTTCTCTCTAAAGATATTACCCTTGAGGTTTTCTGGGAAAACATTTTCCTTTCCTGATATAGTCACTGTTCCTTTCTCCAGCATTCCTCTTGCCCTCATCCACCCTGGAATACAGATGCCATGCCAAGAGGTACAGTAATCACCTTGTGGTCACGAGGAGAAAAAGTTTACACGAGAAATCTCAAACATTTTGGACTCAAGACTCTTTTACAATAGAAAAAAATTATGAGGATTCCCATATCTTTTGATATTCACCATATTAGAACTTAAAATGGACAATTTGAAATGTAGGAATCTCAATTCATTTAGAACTAACAATGAAAACTCAGTTAAAATAAATAACATTTCTGTGGAAAAAAACTATTTTTCCAAACAACAAAAAAATGAGCAAAGAAGCATGGTTTTACATTTCTATAAATCTTATTATTGTCTAATTAATAGAAGACAGCTGGATTCTCACAACTGCTTGTACATTCAGTCTCCTCTGACATGTTGTTTTGATTGAAGTAAATGAAGAAAATTTGGCTTTATACGGTTATGTAGTTAGAAAAGCAATATATATTGTAATAACCATGAGAAAGTTGTGGATATTATTCTTTGTACTACACAAAAACTCAATAATTACCCGGGATTTAGACTCTGAAGTGATGTTATGAACTCTCAATACTCCATTATAATCGACTGCCCTATCTTTCTTTGAAACACTCTTAACCAGGAATGACTTTATAACACCACACTTTGGCCATTTAGAAAATGGCCCACCAAGTTATGCAAGTCTCTAGGTCTGTCACATTTTGTTGTGTAATACCAGAAAAAAAAAAACACACCCATTGCTTTGACCCCATCAATTTCATCAGAAGGGTCTTTAATTATTGAAAAGCTACTAAGTTCACAGTGTGGATCCAAGTTTTCCAAAATTCTAATTTTTGCTTAGAAACTCAAATTTAGCAATATAAAATGTTAACTTGCTTTCCTTAAAGTGAAAAACTGTCTCATTCATTCCATTTTGAGAAAATGTTTGTCAAATACCCAAGTCATAATAATTATAGTTTGTCGGCCATTCTTTCAGCTAAAAATTATTTTCCATTAAAAAAAAAGGTAAGTAGTTCAGGTAGCAACTCAATTACACAAGTGCTCTACTCTGAGACAACTGTTATACTTTGGTGTGCAGTAGAAATGGTTTATACCAGAGGTGCAAAGAAAGAATAACATATAACCTATAATGAGAATGGACAATTAAAACAAGCACACATGTAAGAATTAACAGGAAAGGACATCAAAATATTATTATAACTGTTTTCTAAGTGTTCCAAAAGTTAAAGAGAAACAAGATGTAAAAAACATATCAAACGTCCAAAAACAGGCACTGAAAAAGCTATACAAAGAGAGTTGTTAATACCATATGTAAAGCAAAAAAAAAGAATTCTTAAAAAGTGTCTGATGGCAAAAAAACAGAGAAGAAAGAGGGGAGGGGGTGTGTGGACCTATTATAAATGTGTTCACAGAACTAAAGGAAGCCACACTTAAAGAGGCAAAGGAAGATACGATGACAAAATCTTATCCAACAGATAACAGCAATAAAGAGACAGAGATTGCAAAAAATAAACATGGGAAATGTGGAATTGAAAAATGTTAATAACTGAAATGAAAAATTACAGAAACTCACAGCAGATCTGAGCTGGCAGAGGAAAGAATCAATAAACTTGAAGACAGATCATAAGAGATTATGAAATCTGAAGAAGAGAGGTCAAAGAGAATAAAAAAATTTTTTTTTAATTAATGGAACCTTACAGAAATGTGGAACAGATTAAGTACATCAACATATCCATAATGGGAGTACTAGAGGGAAAGGAGAGAAAGGAGAAAAAAATATTCAGAGAAATAATAGCTGAAAATGCCTAAATTTAATAGAAACATTAATCCACAACACCCAGAAGCTAAATTAAATTGTGGTAGGAAAAAAAACAAAGGGATCTATATCCAGACACATCAAATTAACATGCTGAAAGTAAAAAACAGAGAGCACTCTTGAAAACAGTTGAAAGCAGAAGAGAAAAATAATATATCATATACAAGGGAATCCCCAAAAGATAACAGCTGACTTTTCATCAGATACCATGGAGGAGTTCCCACTGTGGCACAATGGGATCAGCAATGCCTCTGCAGCACTAGGAAGCAGGTTCAATCTCTGGCCCAGCACAGTAGATAAAGGATCCAGCATTGCAGCAGCTGTGGTGTAGGTCACAACTGTGGCTCAGGTCTGATCCCTAGCCTGGGAACTCCTTATGCTGTGGGGCAGGCAAAAAAAAAGTAAGAAACCATGAAGGCCAGAAGACAGAGGAAGGACATATTTAAATAACTGAAGGAAAAAGAATGGTAACCAAGAATATTATATCTGGGCAACCTATCTTCAATAAGGAAAACTGAAATGAAGATATTTTCAGAAAAACAAAAACCCAGAGAATATTTTGCTAGTGTATTTCCTGTCCCTTCTTCCCTTAAACTGATTTTAAAAAGGATTATATAAACACACACACATATATACAAAACAGCATTTGCTGGACCATAACATAGAGAAGTGAATATATTTGACAATAACAAACAAAAGAAGTGGGTAGTTACAAAGCTCTATTGACAAAAGGAATTTATACGAGATGTCAACTCAAATCAAATATAAATAAAGAGATTGAAAAATGGTCAATAACTTTAAAATAATAAGCTATAAATATGTACACACTCTCTTTTACTTCTTTAAAAGATGAAGTTCTGTAAAGTAATAACTGCAGCAATGCACTGTTTGGTTTGTAACATATATAGATGCAATATGTATAAAAACATTAGCAAAGAAAGGGATGATGGAATAGAGGTACACAGGAGGAATAATTTTATATTGTATTTGAATTAATATGAACCTGAATTCGATTCTGCTAAGGAAAAAAAAGAAAGTATATTGTAAAGCCTGGAACAAACACTAAGAAAATAACTTTAAAAAATACACTTAATGTATAAGAAAGCAGTAAAGGAGAAACTAAGGGAAAAAAGGCATAAGATATATAGAACACAAACACTGAAATGGCAGACAAATAAGCCATATTAACGGCATTAAATATTAACAATTCAATCAAAAGGAAGAGTTGTCACAGCGGATCAAAACACAAAATGTAACTCTACTCCATCTGGAGGAGGCACAGTTTAGATTCAAAACTACAAACAGGATTACACTTAAAAGAAGATAAACTGCAAAAACAGCAACCATAAAAAAGCTGGAATGATTATACCAAGACCAGACAAAGTAGACTTAAGAAAATGATGTTAGAGATAGAGGGGCATTTATTATATACATCATGAAGACACAGCAATTATAAGTAGATGTGCACCTCATAGGAAAGCCAAGAATTACATAAAGCAAAAACTGACGGTGAAAAACAAGGCAATTCAACAGTACTGGCAGACTTCAATACTTATATTCAACAAGGAACTGAACAGCTAGGTAGAAGATCAGCAAAAGAGAAGACTCGAACAGCACTATAAACAAACTTAACCTAGCAGACATCGATAGTACACTAAACCCAACAACAACAGAATACACATTCATCTAAAGTGCACATGGAACATTCTCTAGGACAACCTATATGTAGAGATCATAAAATAGCCTCAATAAATTTAAAAGTACTGAAATATACAAAATATGATTTCTGACAGCATAATTAGATACTAACAACAGAAAGAGATGAGTGAAATTCACACATGTGGAAATTAAACTATAAAATCTGAAATAACCAATGGATCAAAGAAGAACACACAAGGATAATTAGAGATTAACAGTAATGAAGACGCAAAATATCAAGCTTATATAATTCAGCTAAAATAGTGCTTAGAGAGATGTCTATAGCTATAAATGCTAATAAAAATGAAGAAGAATCTCAAATAAATTATTTCCAAAACATGTCACTGGTGAGTAAAGAGCAAACTACACCTAAAACAAACAAAGCTAAAGAGCACAGGAAATGTTAATGAAATAAGGAATAAAATTTGATAGAAAAAAAATCAGCAAAAGCAAAAGTTGGTTCTTGAACAAGATTTTTAAAAATCAACAAACCTTTCACTAGTTTCACTGAGTGAAAAAGGAAACAACTCAAATTACTAAAATTAGGAATAAAACAGTGAGTATTACTAACCTTATAGAAATATAAAGGATTATAAGAGTATACTATGGACAATTCTATACCAAGAAATTAGCTAACAGAAATAAAAAAGTAGAATTACTATAGAGACACAAATTACCAAAAGTGACTCAAGAAGAGAGTCTGAAAAAGCCAGTCTGAATTAGTATTTTTAAAACTTCCCACAGAGACGAAAAAGAAAAGAAAAAGAAAATGGAGTTCCTGTAGTGGCACAGAGGAAACGAATCCAACTAGGAACCATGAGGTTGTGGGTTAGATCCCCAGCCTCGCTCAGTGGGTTATGGATCCTGCGTTGCCATGACCTATGGTATAGGTCGCAGACGCAGCTCAGACCTGGCATTGCTGTAGCTCTGGTGCAGGCCAGTGGCTACAGCTCTGATTGAACCCCTAGCCTGGGAACCTCCATATACCACGAGTGCAGGCCTAAAAAGACAAAAAAAAAAAAAAAACCAAAAACCTCGCACAAAGAACAGACCAGGCCTAAATTGCATCACTAGTTAATTCCACTTAACATTTAAGGAAGAATAAATACCAATTCTTCATAAGTGCTTCCCCAAAAAAATAAGTAAGAGGAGGGAACATTTTCCAAATTATTCTGTGAGGCAGGTATTACTCAGGGTGGAGTGGAGGGGAGAAATAGGTATCACAATCGGAGTTCCCACTGTGGCACTGCGGATTAAGGATCCAGCATTGTCTCTGAGGTAGCACAGGTTTAATCCCCAGCCCAGTGCCTTAGGTTAAGGATATGACGTTGCTGCAGCTGTGGCACAGGTTGCAGCTACAGCTTGGAGAGGATCCCTGGCCCAGGAACTTCCATATGCCATGGGTGCAGCCTTAAAAAAAAGAAAAGAAAAAAAAATCAAAATAGACAACAATGTACCAATATTCTTTATGAATACAGACTCAAGAATTCTCAACAAAGTACTAGCAAACCAAATCCAGCAACAGATCAAAAAAAAATACTCACCATGACTAAATGGGATTTATACCAAGAATGCAAGATTGGACTAATCACTGAAACTCAATGGACTAACAGCTGAAACTCATTAAGATCAATAGAATTCAAACCACACACTGAATAATATTTGACAAAATCCTAACACTTTTCCTGATAAAAACACCAACAAACTACAAATAGAAGAGAGCTTCCTCAGCCTGATATAGTTAACATCACACTTAATGGTCAAAGAATTAATACTTTCACAGTAAGGTTAGAAACAAGACAAGATGTGCATTCTTTCAACTTCTACTTAACACTGTAGTGAGATTTCTAGGCAGAGCAGTTAGGCAACAAAAGGGTGGAGGTGGGGAAAGACATCTACCTAGGAAAAGAAGTAAAATTATATTTACAGATGACATGATCTTGTATATAGAAAATCATCAAAGACCTAATTAAGTGGAACCACATCCTTTATTCCTGAATCAGAAGACTTAAAATTGTTAGGATGACAATACTCCGCATTTGATCTACAGACTCAAGGCAATCCCTACCAATATTCCCAGCTGACTCTTTTGGAGTAACTAACAAACTGACCTTAACATTCACTACATGTGACCCAGAACAGCCAGAATAATGTTGAAAAGGAAAAACAAGTTATACTGACATCAACACCAAGTATGAAGCTATAGTAATCAAAACAGTGTGATAATGGTATAAGAATAAGCCAGTCAATGGAATAAAATTAAAAGTCGAGAAACAAACCCTTACATTTATGGTTAACTAATTTGTAATAAGAGTTTTAAGATGGGTCAGTAGAAAAATAATAGTTTTTCCAACAAATATGGTTGGCACAACTGGACACCCATGTGCAAAAAAATTAAGCTAGACCCTTCCTCACACCATACACAAAAATAAACTCAAAATGGATCACAGACCAAATACAAAAACTGAAACTATATAACTCAAAATAAAATATAGGAGTAAATCTTCATGACGCTGGATTAAGCAGCGCCTTCTTATATATGACACCAAAACAGCAGTGACAAAACAAAAAATAGGTTAGTTTGATTTCATCAAAATTAAATAGTTTTGTGCTTCAGAGTATACCATTAACAAATGAAAAGAAAACCCACAGAATGAGAGGAATATATGCAAATTTTGTATTTTATATGGGACTTATATCTAGAATATACAAACAATGCTTATAAGAATAAGAAAATAATAATTATAAAGTGAGTGAAGGATCTGAATAGACATTACTCCTAAGAAGATACACAAATGGCCAATAAACACATGAAAATAACTGAGGGAAAGTTCAACAAGATAAAGAGCATCTACCAAAAAAAGCTACAGGTCAACATTATATCTAATAATGGAAGATTGAATGTTTTCTCTCTAAGATTATAAACAAAGCAATATTGTTGCCTCTCACCATTCCTTTATTTTTCCATTTTAATTGGGATAAAATAACATAGCATAAAATTTACTATCTTTATTTTTAAGTGTACAGTTCAGTATTATTAAACATATTTATGTTGTACAACCAATCTCCAAAATTTTTTCATCTTGCAAAGCTGAAACTATACACATTAAACAACTTCTCATTTCTGTTTCTCCAATGCCTAACAACCACCGTTCTATTTTGTTTCTATGAATCTGACTGCTCTATTTCAGTTATTGTGTTTTGCATCTCTGCTTGCTTAAGTTTTAAATCTTGTATTTCTTTGCTCAATGCTTATCAATCTTTTCCTCCAGTTTATTTCCAGTGTCTTGAATCATCTTCACTATCATCAGTTTAAAGTCTTTTTCTTGGAGGCTGATAAAATCCAGATCACTTAGCTGTTTTTCTGGGTTTTTTCTTGCTCCCTTATCTGAGTTACAATTCTCTGCCTTTTCATTTTGTATAGGTTTTTGGTGTAGTCTCCTTTTTTGCAGTCAATAGAGGTGTGGCCTCTCTTGCTTCTGATGTCGGCCCCGGTGTGGCTGAAGTTGTATGTGGACTTGCTATAGGCTTCTTTTTTTTTTTTTGTAAGTCAACTATGCTTTAATAAAAAATTAAAAAAGAAACTAAGGTCTTATGGGAAAAAAAGACAGTGAGATTGAGTGGTATTGAAAAAACTGTATATAATAAAATATATATAATCTGCATTTTATTTTATTTTTCTTATTTTTTTATTTTTTGCATTATAGCTGGTTTACAGATTTCTGTCAGATTTTCCAACTGCACCATGTGGTGACCCAATTACATGTACATATATGGATTTGTCACATGTAATTAGATATAGTTCCCCGTGCAATACAGTTGGAGCTCCTTGCTATTCCATCATTAAAGCACTAGTTATCCCCATTCCCTCCCACCCCTCCCCCACCCCTCC
>PVHT020003785.1:14344995-14413554 GCA_004024745.2 Catagonus wagneri
TCAGAGAGGAAATCAATAAAATAGAAATTCAAAAAACAATAGAAAAAATTAATAAGTCCAAGAGCTGGTTCTTTGAAAAGGTAAACAAGATTGACAAACCTCTGGCAAGACTCATCAAGAAGAGGAGAGAAAAAACCCAAATAAACAAAATAAGAAATGAAAAAGGGGATATTACAACAGATATTACAGAAATACAAAATCCATGACAGAATATTATAAACAATTATATGCCAACAAATTTGATAATCTAGAAGAAATGGACAAATTTTTAGAGACCTACAGCCTCCCAAAACTGAATCAAGAAGAAATAAATCAACTCAATAGACCAATCACTAGAAATGAAATTGAGTATGTCATCAAAACACTCCCTACAAATAAAAGTCCAGGACCAGATGGCTTCACAGGTGAATTCTACCAAACATACAAAGAGGAACTCATACCCATCCTCAAGCTTTTCCAAACAGTTGAAGAAGAAGGAACACTCCCAAAGACATTCTATGATGCCAACATCACCTTAATTCCAAAACCAGACAAAGATACCACAAAAAAAGAGAACTATAGGCCAATATCTTTGATGAATATAGATGCAAAAATTCTCAACAAAATTTTAGCCAACCGAATCCAACAGCATATCAAAAAAAATCATATGCTATAGGCTTCTTGATGGGAGGGACTGGTGCCTGCCCACTGGTAGGTGTGGCTTTGTCTTTGGGTGAGATTAAAGGTGATGGTGTGCCTGGGGAGTGTCTTTAGGCAGCCTGTTTACTGATGGGTGGGGCTGAGATCCCATGTGAATTATGGTTTGGCCTGGGGCTTTTCAGTGCTGATAGATGGGGCCAGATTTTCCCAAATGGCCACCTCTAGAGGAACGCACGCGAATGATTATTCCAGAGAACCTTGTCTCCAATGTTCTCCCACAATAAGCCACGGTCACCCTGTTTTCCCAAGAAATCCTCCAAGAACTGCAGTCATGTCCGACCCAGATTCTTGTGGAGTCTCTGCTTTGCCCTGGGACCCAGTGCACATGAAAGCCTGTGTGTGCCTTTCAAGAATGGGGTTTCTGTTTCCCTCAGTCCTGTGGAGCTCCTGTGCACAAGCCCCACTGGCCTTCAATGCCAGATGCTCCAGGGGCTCTTTCTCCCAATGCCAGATCCCCAGATGTGGGGGCCTGACGTGGGGCTCAGAACTCTTACTTCTGTAATGAGTCTCTGTGATAGTTACTTTCCAGTCTGTGGGCTGCCCACCCTACGGGTACGAGGTTGCTTATATGGCATAATCACCTCTCCTACTGTCTTGATGTGGCCTTCTCTTTGTCTTCTGGAGTAGGATATGTTTTTTGAAAGTTTCCAGTCCATTTGGTTGAAGGTTGTTCAGCATTTGGTTGTAATTTTGTTGTTTTTTCCATTGGTCACTCTCCAAGAGGATCAACATGAATTACTGTCACTTTTTCTCACCAGTTCCCCCACTCCCACCCCCCCGGGGCTCCAGTGGCTTCTCACTCTCTTGATTCAGTAGGGCTGGGCCCTGGCCCTCTGCTCATAGAATGGCTGTGGCAGCAAGATAGTCAGTGCTGAGGTCAGTCTTGATGTCCCCGCTGCGGCTCCGTGAGGATTCACTGTCCGCAGCTCATGGGACCAAGGCTCATGAATCTGACTACTCTAGACACCACATTTTAAATGCAGTCATATAGTATTTTTCTTTTACGCCTGGCTCATTTTACTTAGCATAATGTCCTGAAGGTTCATCCATGTTCTAGCACCTATGAGAATTTCACTTTTTTAAAAAGACTGAATAAAATTCTACTCTATGTATATACCATATTTTGTTTATCCATTCATCTGTCAATGGTCAGTTGCATTGCTTCCAACTTTTTGGCTACCAAGTTATGAATATGGGTGTTCAAACATCTCTTGAAGACTTTGCTTTCAATTCTTTTGGATTATATAATCAGAAATGCAACTGATGGATCATATGGTAATTATATCTTTAATTTTCTGAGAAAATGTCATACTATTTTCGGTAGAGGCTGCACCATTTAACATTTCCACCAGAAGTGCACAAAGGGTCCAATTTCTCCAGATACGTGTCAAACCTTTTTTTTTTTTAGTAGCTATCCTGATGTGTGTGATATGATACCTCATTGTGGTTCTGATTTGCATTTCCCTAATAATTAATGATCTTGAGCACCTGTTCATATGCTTGTTGGCCACTGATATATCTTATCTAGAGAAATGTCTATTGAAGTCCTTTGCCCATTATAATTAGATTATTTGTTTGCTGTTGTTGAGCTATAGGAGTTCTTTATAATATTAACCCCATATCATATGTGATTCATAAATGTTTTCTCCCAGTCCACAGTGGTTGCCTTTATACTCTGTTGATTGTATCTTTTCCATTTTATTGTCACACCTGCAGCATATGGAAATTCCCAGGCCAGAGGACTGAATCCAAGCCACAGTTGTGACTTATGGCTGCAGGTGCAGAAATGCCAGACCCTTTAACCCACTGAGCTAAGCTAGCGATCAAACCCAAACCTTAGCAGTGACCAGAACCACTGCAGTTGGATTCTTAACCCACTCTGCCATAGCAGAAACTCATATTGATTGTATCCTTTGATAGATTTTTAATTTTGATGTAGTCTAGTTTATCTATTTTTACTTTTATTGCCTGTGCTTTGATGTCATTTCTTAAAAATCATAGCCAAAACACCAACATCATGAAGCTTTTCTTCCCATGTTTTCTTCTTAATTTATTAGTTTATGTTTAGTTAGGTATTTACGTTTTGAATTAACTTTTATATACAGTGTAGGGTAAGGGTATGTGGATACCCAATTTTCCCAACACTATTTGTTGAAAAGACTGTCCTTTCTGCATTGAGCAGTCTTTACATTCTTATCAAAAATCATTTGACCATATATGCAAGGCTCTCTATTCTATTCCATTGGTCTAAATATCTGCCAACATTATATAAACATCTGCTTTAATTATTTATTTTTTTTGCCTTTTGTCATTTTAGGGCCGCACTCGCGGCATGTGTAGGTTCCCAGGCTAGGGGTCTAATCGGAGCTGTAGCCACTGGCCTACGCCACAGCCACAGCAATGCAGGATCTGAGCCACGTCTGCAACCTACACCACAGCTCACGGCAACGCCGTATCGTTAACCCACTGAGCAAGGGCAGGGATCGAACCCGCAACCTCATGGTTCCTAGTCAGATTCACTAACCACTGCACCACTATGGGAACTCCCAACACCTGCCTTACCACATTGTTTTGATTACTGTATTTTTGTAACAGGTTTTGAAATCAGGAAGTGTGAAAATTCTAATTGTCCCTTTTCTTTCAATATTGTTTTTGCTAGTCACTCAAGACTCCACATAAATTTTAGGATTAATTTTTCACTTTGGGAAATAGTGACCTCTTAACAATATTAAGTCCCCCAATCCATGAACACAAGATGTTTTTATATTTACCTATGTCTTCTTTAATTTCTTTCAGCAGTGTTCTGTAGTTTTCAGAGTACATAACATTCATCACCTTGATTAAGTTTATTCCTAAGTATTTTATTCTTTTTTATAATGGTATTGCTTTCTTGATAACTTTTATGGATTGTTCATTGTTAGTGTATAGAAATGAAACTGATTTTTAAAGACTGTTTTTATATCCTGTAACTGCTGAACTTATGTATTAGTTCAAGCAAGTTTGCTGGTGTTTTTTTGGTAGAATCTTTAGGGTTTTCTACATATAAAATCATGTCATCTGTGAGATAATTTTACTTCTTTTTAATTTGGATGTCTTTAATTTCTTTTTCTCTCTCATTGTTCAACAGTACCAAAAAAGCAGGCATCATTCTCTCATTAATGATTATAGAGGAAAAGCTTTTAGTCTTTCACTGTTGAGTATAATGTTAACCATGGGCTTTTCAGATACAGCTTTTATTAGGCTGAAGTAGTTTTCCTCTATTCCTAGTTTGTACAATGTTTTTCACCACTCTTACTCATAGGGCTGAAAAGTTTTATCCACTGCAGTAAGGAAAATAAAGGAAATAAAGAGCATCAAAATGAAAGAAACAAAACTGTCTCTATTCGCAAATAACATGATTACCTATGTAGAAGATCTCAAGGAATCAACAAAAATTCCTAGAACAAATGAGTTAAGCAAAGTCACAGAAAACAAGATAAACAAAGAAAAATTAAATTAAATTTACAGCTTCAATTCTAAAGTTTTAGCAATAGGTCAAGAGTAAACATAGAACTGCAAAATTCATCGGTCTATATCAAAGAAAGAGCTATTCTCTTTCCTGTGGGTATGAGTTCTTAACTGATTTGATCTTAGAACAGACAAATAGACGAACAGAAAAGACTAACAAACCAGATGATCTGTAGTCTCACCCATTACTCATGCACAGAAAATACAGAGATTAGCAAAATGGTGAGACTATAAAACCAAATTCCTAATAGAGAACAATTTATCAGAGATAAATCTAGATAAATTTAATAGGGAGCAAAAGTTCTCTCCCTTCCAAACAGACCAGAAGTTTCCCATCCAGGATATCTCAGTAGAATAGAACCGTGGTTTAAATAGGATAGCTCTAGGAGATGGCTCTGACTAGCCCAAAGCAATTAGCGTTATCCCTGCCTTCAACCACTCACTGCAGCAAAGAGTAGGAGCAGAACACTGCTAGGAAACAGAAGTTTCGTGGCTTAGATAGTGGCTAGACCAGATGCCTGGCATTAGTTACCAGCCAATGCCACTGGTTAGAAACAAATAAATGTATAGCAACTTAACTGTAACAGAATTTGGCACCAGGAACTGGAGAGTTGCATGGAACACATCCTAATGTGTGAACTGAACAAATGGATTTAAGCAGTGATAGACAGGCAATCTCTCCTCACTGTAATTGTTTTAGACCAGTCAGCATCCACTCCTAGAACTGAGAGTGGGGAATTTTAGATTTCTGTTATTCTGTTCAATGTTAACTTGGTCACTACTTTACTTCTAACATCTGAATCTAGCATGTTCTAGGCCAACGTTTTCAACTGAAGATTTACATCACTTACTAAGAAGTTTAATTGATATAAGGAAGTTTAGGACCTATTCCAGACTCAGTGAATCTCTTTACTTGACTATCCTGATATATTCATGTTGTGTTCATGGTAATTATTGTCTTAGGATTATTATATCTTAAGATTTTTTTCTCTGTAAAGTTCATGCTCATTCATTTTTACAAATCAGATACAGTGTTCACTGCATTCTTTGACTACAGAGTTTATTACGTTCATAATACTTTTTTTCTAGAATTTTCGGAGAATTGACTTATCTTGTTCTGCCCTCGCAGAAACAACCAATGCTCCTGCCAGTTACATTTTTCTTGAAATAAGCTCTCTCATTAAATATTTCATTTTAAAAATCATCACTATTAGAGTAAGTACAGTCATTTTAAGTCTTCTGTCATCTATGGATAATTTCTGTTTGTTTATTTTAGTCTGATGTTTCCCTGACAGCTCTTGCAATCAGCTATAGAAGCTAGAGGGTTATGTCAGAGGCACATGGAAAAGGATGATGTCAGGTACTTTTGTGTACAAGCTGCTGCTGCTGCTGCTGCTGCTGCTGCTTCCTTTTTTTTTTTTTTTTTTTTTTTGTTTGATAGCATCATTTAAAGAACTCTGAGACCATACCAGTGGACTAAGTAATGATTTCTAGAACTCTTATCAAGATTCACTGGAGTAAGAATGAAACAAGTTTAAATGAATTGATGAGGGAATACTGTTAGTTTTGTTCTGAACATTCTTGATATTGCTTGAATGTTCTAGTTTCTCAATATATAAGGTAGCCTTTTCTCTTTCCCTTAACTCATAATAATTTAGTAGACTCTGCTTCATAAACCTAAATTAAACCCCTGTCAGTGACATCATATTCTTACTGCCTGAGCCCTCCAGAATTCAGAAACTCATATTGCATATTCTTATTTTCATAGCAATAAATCTATTTGCATAGTTTCAATAAGAATCCGTCCTCTTTCTCACTAGGACATAAATGGAAATACTGATTTTGCTACCAAGCTCACATTTGAGGATGGTGCTCATTCAATCAGATATACACATTTAAGGAACTTAGGTTGACTTTTCAGAGCCATATGTGCAAAACCTTCTAGGGAAAACTGGCTTATAGGGTTCCTAGTCTTAAGACAAGTAAGAAAAGCCATTTTCTTGGGGGACCTCAAGAAACTAGGAATTCTTATAGATACTACAGATGAAGTCTGGTAGCAAGTTCTTAGACTGGCTTCCTAACCTTAGGACCACAAATAATGAAGCTTCAAAAAATCCAATGTGATATTCCTTATAAAAACTTCCAGCAAAACAAACTTAAGAAGTCCCATAACCCATAGCACTGATGGCCTCATGAGAAGAGAAAAAGAGAGATCTCTCTGCCTCCACACACATAATGTTTTATTATGGCAACTCAAGCGAACTAATATAGTCAGTAAAAAGGATTTAGAAAAATTATGCAACAGTCTATATCTATCTCAAAAATAAAAGCAAAACCCAAGTAGTTTTAAGGACTAACAAAAATAGCACAAAATGTCACTTTACAGGAAGTTCAAATCTGAAATAAAATTTAGGGCACAGCTAATCATTATAATTTTAACTTAGGAAAAAAAATACATTACAAAAAGGTGCAAAGCCTACAATTTATAAAACTGTATTTCAAAAAATGGGCTAAGGCAATTTATTTAAAGTAATGAAAAATGCATCAACGGTTGTCTTCAGTAAAATAATACAGTCCAAACCTACAATAGTGTGATTAATGGCTTCATTTTTTGTTTCAGCTTTAATGTGGCAATAACAAAGTTACAAGCAACCAGAAAATCTGAGTAAGACTGGAACAGCTAGCCATTTGTCCTTGGGTCATTCATCTGTGTTCTGGATTTCAGTTCTGTCCTTTATAAAGGGGGCTTGTGTGGGAGCAGGGAGGAGAGAGAAGTTAACAGAGATGACCCCTTTGGTTCCACTGAGCTCTCAAATGTGATATTATCTACGGGGAATATGTTGCCCTGCTTAGTTCCACTCAGCACCACACATACTGCAGTCTTAAACTCACCCTAGAAGTTATGAATAAATGCTTTTATAAATTAAATGCTTCTTAAAATGTTAATGTAACATGGCATGATTAAAATGATAATATTCTTAGTAATATATTGATGAATATAATCTTTTTCAAATACATTTTCCATTAAGTATTTTTCATTTTCATTTTTTGAATATGAAGTAACGCTATGCTAAAAAATTAAAGGTCTTTGTATACATTGTTGATTTTTTAAAAAAACAATTATATAAACAGTAAAACGAACAAACTTTAATTCTGCCACTTTCTCTTAAAATATCCCCAATATACATATATTCTCAAAGTCTGCTGAAAAATCTTAATACAATTCAGAATATACTTGTTATAAAAGTTATTACAGAAATTGTAACACTGTAAATACTTCCTATTACTTTCATAGTAGGACTATTCAATTTCTTTAGTATAAAAACTACTCATTCAAGGAACACATATATTAACCACCTACTGTGTTCCAGGTACTGTTCTAGGCCCTTGGGAATGATGAGTGAACAAAACTTAGATCCCCTTCTCTTGTGGAGCTTAAGAAAATGGTGCAGAAGAGCACTGGTTTTCTCTGGTTGTCTCAGAGTGCATGTGCTCAGGGCATGTTTGTTTCCTTAACAGTTTCAAAACTCTAAGTGATACTTCATGATGAAATACCTATATCCAATTTATTTAGCCCAGATCCCCCGAGGCTGATTCTTTTCATCTTTCTGTTTTTGTCCCTCCAGCTCAAGAGCATCTCTAGCCTGGACAAAGTTAACAGAAAGCATCCATAGAAAATCAGACAGACATGCAAATGGCAACATTAGAATGTCTCTGCCAAATGAAATTACAAATTACATGTCTGGCTTAAGGGGGGGGTGGGGGGAGGGAGGGGGAGAGGGAGGCAGAGAGAGAGAGAGACACAGTGCATGCACATGCACACACAGAGTACATAATACCAACAAACAGAACAAAGACCTTTTGTTACTGTTCCATCTTATATGCATTTTCCATAGTATGAGAAGCTAAAAGATCTTCCCAGAATGAATGCTGCAGCAGAAGGAACCAAAGTGCCTTCTGAAAACACTTCCTCTAGAAAACACTATGGAGCCTGCAGCTATGCTCATTCAAATTATAAACCAAGCTGTCTTTCTCATGATTTTCCTAAGTCATAGTTCCATGATTTTAAATTATGTGGTCAATATTATGTCAGTTAAAAAGACATTTTTTACACTAAGGGTAAGAGACATCATGAAAATAGAATAGGCTTATAATCTATATTCTTAAATGCCTGTTTGGCATAAGAATATTTTTCACAATTTCAAGGGACAGTTTTGTGAGAAGCAAAGGACACTCTTGAAAGCAGAATTAAACTGCTAAGCTTCTCTGGTTGGGAACCTCATGAGAGGCACCCTTGAGCAACTAACTCTAGTTCTATGTAGCTTTGTTCCAAAGGGCCTAGCGCCATCTCTAAGATCAATGAGAAATCCGGCTAACAGGGCACTTCTCCTACCTGAAGCTTCATCTTCTGGCCAGAAGCATCAGGGAGTCCTCAGTGCAGCTGTCCCCCGGCAGCATGCTCCCTGGTTATGCCTGCAAAAAACAGCAGCTGCTGCCCTCCAGCAGCCAGCAGAAGCACACGTCGCTGCTGGACTTGTGAGGGCTTGCTGGAACTCTCTCTGAATGCCACTCCCGTGATCAAACTGGACTAACTACTTCCTCCAGCTGATTTCCTAGGAACTAGGTAGTGAATGAATAATTCATGACAAGTCCATTCCAGCAACCAATTTCTGCTCTATGGTTTACTTCCCACAGCAATTTACAATGTAAAGATTCTAAACCATACTTGCTGGTATGCCAGGAATAAAAGTTCAGTTTTCTAGTCAACTAAAGTAAATGTTAGTGGATCTGTTTGCTCTTCTTTCATGCTAACCTATCGCCTGGACTTACTTGAGGGATTTTTTTTTTTTAAGTAGAAAATGTCAATGATTAACCACAGATGTCTGAGAGAACAAAATAATTTTTTTTTCCCTCCATAAGAACCTGTCCTACAATGTAGGTTCTGGCTGTAGGAAAAGCAGCTTGCCCTGAGATCAGCAGGTCAGTATTTACATTTAGCAAAAGACCGGTTCTTGCAAAGCACAGAAAATCATCACATGGTGGGGGAGGGAAGCTTTCAGTATCACTGCCAGGAAACAAATTGCTTCAAAGGGGAATTTTCCTGGTCTCTCAGGCTATAAATAAATCTTTCATCTCATTGGTATTCTTCTAGGAAGAACATGAACATTCATTTTCACCATTTGTCAATGCTTACACATTTCCAAATGAGTGCTGTCTCAAGTATTCAATTCTTTGCAATCAAAAACCTAATTCCAAGAGGAACTTGAACAAAAAATGGAAGGCCCATTCTTCTACCTCAGCTCTGCCTCCAGGAAGTCCAGTACCACACCTACCATTTTCACCTATTTCAATCTTTGCTTCTTTTTCTTCTGGACTCACAAAATACCTGTCAGTAAGTTAATTTTTCAGCCATGACTATTCTGTTCCTAGCTGCTTCTAATTTGTTTGTTCTGCAAATTCGTTCCCCCTGAGTCTCCCTTTCCACCTCATTCTGTTATTTTATTATCATCACCATTTCTAGGCCTATGTTCTATAAAACTTGGGTTTTTAATAGCTCAGGCAGGAATTCTCTTCTTTTTCGAAGGGAAATTATTATTTCTTCCAGAACGGACTGCATCTTTCTTCAGTGGGCACTGGTGTCTTTCTCTCCACCTTGCTGTGTGTGCAGAGGCCCGTGTCTTCTCATTGGCTCAGGATGTTCTTCACAGGATGTTCTATGGAGCATCTCTGTAGGTGTTACTGTGTAATCTAGGGGAACCCTTCCCCTCCCAGCCACGTCCTATGCTGGTGCTACATCCCAGCAGCTTTGTGCAGGTGTGCTATGGGAGAGATTTGTGGAGAGTGGAAAAGGAAAAAGGCATCCAGCTCGCCTGGGGCTAAGGCTTTAAGCAGCCTAACTGCTCTCTTCTCCCAGGGATGTATTCTCTCCTTCCCTGGCATTGTGTTAACTCCCTCCATCCTTGTGAGATTTCACTTCCATCAGAAAGAGTCAGCCCAAGTTGTTCCTTGGGAATCATTCCCTTTCCCGCAAATTCACTACCCGCCCCCACTCAGCCATGAATGAGAGATAAGTGAGCTCTGTCACCTGGGGCTCACCAAGTGGCCCTTCTTCCACTCCCTGCTCTCCAGAAACTCGCTTTATCAAGGTTCCCTTTTGTGAGGTGTTCTGCTAACTCCCAGTTAACTGATGAAGATAATCAGCTCCAGGGTTTACTGCAGTTCTGCCTTTCTTCTCTACGTCTTTCCAAAAGAAGGATCATACCAAAAGAATGATCTCCAGTTAGCTTTTCTTTGTCACATGAGAGAAACATTCAGGGAAGGGCTTCCAGTCATCTGGAACTCCCAGTGCTCCTACAGCCTGCACTGCAGTACCCACCCACTCTCCTGCCACACACCTTAGGGATTTTACAGCATTTTGCTCACTATTTTCTCTCCTAGAACCTCTGCACAGTGAGGGGTTAGGAATAACTCTGGAGCCAAACCCTCTGAATTTTTGGAAACTTTCATTTCTCTCACTGACCTTCAGCTATGTTCTCTGAATTTGCTGTTGGTATATTTTGGGTAGTTTTCATCCATTTGCTGCTCATATCATTAAGTCTAAAAGGAAGGATATTTTGAAATTTGGCTTTACTCTGTCACCTTAAAGCAGAGGTCACACTACTCAGAAAAAAAAAAAAAAGACACCTGATATGACCCACATAAAAAACAGGTGTAACACAAAATACTTATGGCATAATAGACATAAAAAGAGCAGCATTATAACCAAAAGACTAGAATGGATACTGTAGGCTGCCTTTTGCTCAACAGAGCCCCGATTCCCTTCAGTATCCCCCTCTCCCCAGTTACCATGCATCTCAGGATGCTGACCTCATCCTTTGTTCCTAGAATGGGCTGACTGGCAAGAGCCCAATTCTGGCTCAGGAGGTGAGATTTGCTGGAGGCCCCAGGAAATACCCTCTTACCCTTAGAGCAACAAGCTTCTCTTCCTGTCTTCCTCCCAGGCACAAGGTCATGTTCAATTGTGAATGCTGACAACTACCTACAACATCAGCGGAATTCTGCCTTGAGATGAAGTAAACCCCACGAATGGTAAAGCAGAAAGGAAAAGCCCAGGTCTTTGAGTATGCCTCTGATATACTGGATCACCCACCCCTGAAGCCTATCCTCCCCTTTTACAAAGATCTCCTATTAGAGAAGCTAGTAAAGCTTTTCACTATTTAATCAGTTTGGGCTGGTTGTTCTGCTACTTGCTGCTAAAAACATCCTAACAGATGACATTTAGACTATCTGTTTACAATATTAAATCCTCTATGTTACAAAATGTATTTTAAAATTTAACACAGAATTTCACGCTGATTATTAAGAATCAAGTGTGGCTGAACACACTCAAGGAAAAAAAAATCAATCGTGCTCGGAATTAACAGGGACATAAAGATACATCATCAAGGCCAACCCACTCCATGGCCATTGAATCCTTGTGAAACACTACAGCCCCGGCTGATTCTCTCAACACTCCCAGCCAAGAGAGCCGTCCCAGCCACCTCCTTCAGCAGCCAATTCTGTTTTTTCTGCTGAAAAATGTATCCTGATTACTGTCAGGCTCATCGTTTGACCTGAGGTGTCTATGAGAGTATTGGACTTTAAGAGCAGTTAAAAGGAAGGCAAGCCTTTTCGCACAACAGTGGCAGAACTATGGCATGAACAAGGCACACCACGGACACCAATTTTCCCTAGAGTATCAGTTACTGGCAGCAGAACTGTGAATCAATTAGCATCAAACCAGTTTACGAAAACATGTGTACAATTCTACCCTGTGTTTTCGAGCTCCTTCCACTCCCCACTCCGGGAATGATAACGTGTATAGCCATCCCTCGGTATCCACAGCAGGGGGTTGGATCCAGGACTCAACAGATACCAAAATCCAGATACTCCAGTTCCTTATATAAAATGTATTAGCATATAACCAACATACATCCTCCCATATATCTTAAAATCTCTGGATTTTTTTTTTTTTTTTTTGCCACATCCATGGCACGCGGAAGTTCCTGAGCCAGGGATCGAACCCATATCAGAGCAGTGACAATGCCAGATCTTTAATCCACTGACCGCCAGGAAAGTCCTGGAATCTTTTTCCCAAATATTTTCTTTTTTAAAAAAAATTTTTTAGTGGAGTATAGTTGATTTACAATGTTGTATTAGTTTCAGGTGTACAACAAAGCAAATCAGTTATACATATACATATATCCATTCTTTTTTTCCCATAAAGGATTTTACAGAACACTGAGTAGACCTCCATGTGCTGTACAGCAGGCGCTTGTTAGTTTTTCTGTTTTATATATAGTAGTGTGCATGTCTTAATCCTCCTCTCCCAATTTATACCTTCCTCCCATAATCAAACTTATGGTTATCCCTTTGGTAACCGTAAGTTTGATTTCAAAATCTGTGAGTTTGTTTCTGTTATATAAATAAGTTCTTTTGTATCATTTTTATTAAATTCCACACACATTCTTACTGCACTTAGAATGACAATCTCTAGGTCCACCTGTGTTGCTGGAAATGGCATTATTTCACTTTTTTATCTTCTTTATCTTTTTAGGGCCACACCTGCGGCACATGGAGGTTCCCAGGCTAGGGGACCAATCATAGGTGTCATCACTAGCCTACACCACAGTCACAGAAAAGTAGGATCTGAGCAGCGTCTTCAAACTACATCACAGCTCATGTCAAGGCCAGATCCTTAACCCAATGAGCGAGACCAGGGATCGAACCTGCATCCTCATGGATGCTGGTCAGGTTAGTTTCCACTAAGCCACAATGGGAACTCCTATTTCATTCTTTTTAATCCACTGTACATACATACCACATATTAGTTATCCAGTCCTCTGTAAATGGACATTTAGATTGCTTCCATGTCTTCGCTATTGTAAATAGCGCTGCAACGAACACTGGAGTGTGTGTATCTTTTTGAATTATAGTTTTGTCCAAATATATGCTCAGGAGTGGGAATGCTGGGTATGTTTTCCTGAATATTTTCAATCCAAAATTGTTGAATCCACAGATGTGGAACCCACGGATACAGAGGACTGACTGTATATTATAAAAAGATTGTATATTATAAAAGGAGTTATACAAGGGCCTATAACTGTTCTAAGAAACTAAAATTTTATAAGGGATGATTTTGGAACACAGTCATTCACATTTTCCTGTATTTACCATGCCCTCCTAAGGAGGCTAAAGCCTGGGTGAGCACATCTTAAATATATAACACAGGCAAGGGTTTCAACATTAACTCCATGACAAACCATCATAGAAGCATAGGGTATTGTTGGGTAATACACTAATTCTACATGATAAACTAATTCCCCAATTTTAAGATTATCATCACCTTAGTTATCACTCTGTTTTTATATATTTTAAACTCTAACAAATTTTTTGAGTTACCATTTTTTATTTTGTTGAACCTCACAGTTTGTTCTTATTGTCTCTCAACCACTGTCACCTATTCCCTGACTCACATCCTCTTTCAAATATCTCTGTGCTCTGGGTTTAAAATTCTCAGTAACAGAACCATTCCTGAAGGCCATAAAACCTACAAGTGTATAGGTAAAGGTATTTCTCCAAAGAGTAGCCTCCTTGGCAATTAATACAACAGGTGATGGACTCACATATACTCTGATTCAGGGCAAGACAGTGTTTGTCAAGCACATCCTTCCAACTTTCATAAAAGCTCAGCATCAAAGTTGGGACTGCCCCAGTGTAATTTTGATGCTATGATCACAGTGCCACATGAAATGCAGAAAAGAGAGCCCCAAGTGAGACAGAATCCAGAGTCTTCACCTGATTACATGGGTCCTCTCCCTCTATTGACATTCCAAATGAGACCTTGAAACTCTTGAGACAGTTGCAATGACATATCCCTGAATCAGCAGGAATTATAAAAGGAAAGTATCAATAACCTGCCTGCCTACAGGCAATACCCATTCACGGATGGGTGGGTGAATTCTCCACCACTGCTTTGAAGACTCGACCTGATAAACTCTTGCTCCCATAATCCTGAAACCTGCTCCCTCAAATGTTGCCCAATACTCTGGACGAGGTATTCAGTTTGCTCTGGCCTTCACTAAAAGCTTATCTGGCCATTTCAGAAGGACTGGACTGCATCAGCTACTGACAGGTTGTCCAAAGGAGCACCCTGTGGGAACCTATACACATTATCTCTATATTGCCGGTCCTGGCCCGGCCTGCTGATCCCAGCTCAGCCATAAACCATGCTCTCAGACACCGGCAGTTTTCTACCTAGAGCCCTCTTCTTTAAATGCTACATAAAGGAGGATTCTTTTTTTTTTTTGGCTTTTTGCCTTTTTTATGTAGAGCTGCACCCGCGGCATATGGAGGTTCCCAGGCTAGGGGTCTAACAGGAGCTGTAGCTGCCAGCCTTCGCCACAGCCACAGCAACGCTGGATCCGAGCCACATCTGCAACCTTCACCACAGCTCACGGCAACGCCGGATCCTTAAGCCACTGAGCAAGGCCAGGGATTGAACCCGCAACCTCATGGTTCTTAGTCGGATTCATTAATCACTGAGCCACAAAGGGAACTCCATAAAGGAGGATTCTTGAAGTTATCAGTGTCGTATCATTGCTCTAGACCACAATGCTTCTAATAAAGCGTGCAGCATACACTAATTAAAATGATTTAGCTTTCAAACCACTGCACTTGTCGGAGACCTGGGGACCGTGCCAATTTTATAACAGAACACTGAGAATCCCATAGCTGTGGAAATGCTAATAGATATGTTGGCAGGAAGTTTGCACAAGAAAATCTTTACCAGATTTTTTTTCCAGCTGCCATCTTATACTTTAATGACCTGATCTTAAAATGAAAATATAAAATATTTGAGTAAGAACTACAAATACCATTCACAAAAGACTGAGTATGTCTTCATTCAAATATGGATAACACCATCCTATATGCTCTAAGGGATTTCTGTCTATGAAGAAAATATCAGTTCTAAGTAAGGAATTCATACTCTATTATCAGATATAAAAAAGTAACAACTAAAGGTAGTAACTATGTGGCAGAATTTTTTAAATGCCACATCAGAGACAGAGATGCTAGCTTCACTTTCTCTCTTTTACATATCCACCCACTACCACCCATCCATAGAGAAAAAGAATAGAGAGGAAGAATGGAGTCCCAAATGGACATATACATTAGAGAGAGAGTTTATAAATACCTTAAATGGACTTAACTAAATATAGGAAAAACATAGTTTTACAATAATAGCATTCTTAAACATTTAAGCAATCCTTGAATAATTGACACAGTAAACTATATATTTAATCTAAATTATAGCAGATTAAATTCCCTCAATACTGGGGAAAAGAAATCAATGCTGAAGTGGTATTGGCCAAGATAAAAAGTATGAATGAAGATATGTATAGTTTGGGTAAAGCAAAGTCAGACTAAAGATTCAGAACAGGACAAGGGTCTAAATTAGGTGTCAAGTAGGATTCAGGCCTGGGCCAGTCACCAGGTTTCCAGAGGAACTCAATCATGTGCTTTTGTTATGATCTAAAAACTTATGTAGGTTATGAATTCCATTCCACCATATGAGAGACGATGTGTAGCAGATACCAAGGTGAGATTACTAAAAACCTACTGTAATTACCATGCTGCTAAAAATAAATCAGCTTGGCAGCAAGAATATAATTTCATTTTTTATTAATAGGAGCTAGAAAACAAAATATTTTCTGAGGATTAAGTGCAACTGGAAAATATTTTATGACATGATTCAATAAAAAGAGGCATTAACTACTTTGTTGAATGACACACATTTTAGGTCACAGATGCAGCTCAGATCCTGCATCGCTGCAGCTGTGGCATAAGCCGGCAGCTGCAGCTCTGATTCTACCCCTAGCCTGGGAACTTCCATATGCTGCAGCTGCAGCCCTAAAGAGCAAAAAGAAAAAGCCCTTCATTAGAGACCAGCATCGTTTCAGGTGTGGAAGAAGTAAAGTCACTTTCATCAACCTATATTTATAGTGTATCTGAATTCAGAACATGCAATCATAGGCCAACATACCCTAATCCTGAAGCCTCTGAAATACAGTTTGTACAGACAGGAAAATTAAACCAACTAGGGCAGGTATCCAGTGATCTGATTATTTATTAAAAGATTTCCCCAAATCGGTAATTCCAATTGTCCCTTCATTTGATGGCCTGAGATTTTTATCTTGGAGGACAAAGCTGCACAGCAAAATTCAGGGGCATGTCTTTTTTCTTCAGGGTAGGAGAAGAGGTACTGGAAGAGGAGATGTGGGTGGAAAACTGGTAGAAGCAGTTTTAGGCTCAAGAGTATGAGGAAAAGGAGGATCTGAAAACAGATCCCTTTAAGCCCACCCACGCTTGTGTGCCCTTTGGAAAGTCTTCACATGCCTCCCAGCCATGAGCACACCAGTTTGAGGACTATTCTTTAATGCATCAGAGAAGAAAGGTCAACGAGAAACTGAGCAAGCCATACATCTGAGAACGCCTAAGTCACTGATATTTGACCCACGACTTGTGAAAAGCTAAACAAAGGAAGTAAGACTCCTAGGATACAACACAAAGAAAATCTACTGTAGTCAAAACTTTCATTTTGAATATTCTACTAATGTGATGGGTGAAAAACATCAATGATTAGAAATAACCACATTTTAAATACAACTTATTATTTCAACAACAACCAATGTTTGCATAATCCTAATATTAAAAATTTGGAATCAGATTTTAAAGTATTTGAATACCTACAAAGCATCTCATTACAAAATTCACCCAGTGGCCTCTGAATTGTTTATTATTGTTTACTGTTTTTTTCCTACAACCCTAGCTTTATCTCACATTTCACATTAGAAGTCTTTTATTGCCCAAAACTTTTTATTATGAAAATTTAAAAGTCTGTGAAGTTCCTGTCGTGGCAAAGTGGAAATGAATCTGACTAGAAACTATGAGGTTGCGGGTTTGATCTCTGGCCTCGCTCAGTGGGTTAAGGATCCGGTGTTGCCGTGAGCTGTGGCATAGGTCACAGATATGGCTGGGATCTGGCGTTGCTGTGGCTATGGCTGTGGCTGGCAGCTGTAGCTCCTATTCGACCCCTACTCTGGGAACCTCCATATGCCGCAGGTATGGCCCTAAAAAGCCAAAAAAAACCAGTCTACAGAAATGTTGAAAAAATAATACTCCATATGCTTCAATAAGATACATCAACTGTTAAAAAAACTGCCACGTTTGCTTTCTTCCTCTCTTTCTCCCTCTCCCTCCCCCGCCTCCTTCTACACACAAACTTTTTCTTTTCCTTGTTATTTTCTGGCTGAACCATCTGAAAGTAAGCTGCTGACATTATGAACATTACCCCTACATACCTCTGTATGTTTG
Source organism: Catagonus wagneri (assembly GCA_004024745.2). Taxonomy (NCBI): domain Eukaryota; kingdom Metazoa; phylum Chordata; class Mammalia; order Artiodactyla; family Tayassuidae; genus Catagonus; species Catagonus wagneri. The sequence continues at coordinate 14,362,618 of PVHT020003785.1, forward strand.
TTAAGAACAAGAACAAACTATTGCATTTGGAGTAGTTAAGCAATGAGATCCTGCTGTATTCCACAGGGAACTACATCTAGTCACTTATGATGGAATATGATGGAGGATAACGTGAGAAAAAGAATGTATATACATGTGTGACTGGGTCACTTTGGTGTACAATAGAAATTGACAGAACACTGTAAACCAACTACAATTGAAAAAATAAAAATCATTTAAAAAAAAGAACAAGAACATTCTCTTAATATAACCACAGTACCATTTTCACATCTAAGAAAATTAGCCCTTATTCTATAATTATCATCTAATATATAGACAATATTTAGATTTCCCAGTTGTCTCAAAAAACAGTTTATGAGCTGCTTATTTTTTCCTAGCAGGTTCCATCAGGGTTTACAAACATTATATTTGGTCCTAATGCCTCTTTAGTTTCTTTAAACCTAAATTTGTCCCTCTACAATTTTTCTGGTTTTCATAATAAATACTTTTTTAAAGTAAGAGGTTCATAGTTCAAATTTTCCTCAAAAAACTCTCAGTATTACCTTGAACTTTTGATGGAATAATTTTTTCAAAGGCAGTTTCAAAGTTCACTTGGTAAAAGATTCTGGTCGCTACGCCTGTGAGTTAGATTTGGGATGACAGCTGCTCTCAGTGGGAGGTATGGTAGGGCCACTGAGGCCCAGAAAGGAGGATGGTGACACTCAGTGAGTGGACATAAGAACCGTGCTGGTAAGTAGAGGCTCATCCAAGTCCAGCAAAATCTTAGGTCAAACAGCCAATGTGAAGAACCTTTGCTCTCAGGAAACAGACACTGATGAATCTTAGGATACAGTATGAATAACTTGAGTATGTCTTTAATAATTCGGGTGGTGATTCTACTGTAAGTGCTAATTACACAGTTAATAATACACAAGCATTATTCTTTCATCAGGCTAAGCTTAATTCAAAAACCAAATCCCAGAGTGAGGCTAAAGATATTATAAAGACTTTCCTGTAACTGTAACCACTACTAGTTATTCACATATAACCTGAATACTGTGAATTCAAAAGCAATCCCTTGATGTTTAAAAAAGACAGGCTTCTGAAATGTGGTAAACTGAGTCCATTAGCAAACACAAAAAAATGCGCAAACATAGCATAAGGACGACTGAATGAAAGGGGGTGATATTTTATCACCTATCCAAAAGTGGCATGGAAGAAAGATAAAAAGTATGCCAAAATACAGCAATCACCCAAAGTACCTATCAGCACGGTGTGTCTGTGAGATAAGGGGTGTCTGTGAGACGGTGACAACATGGTGACTCCTCTTCCTTGGTGTCCTGTCATACACCCTTATTTCTCCACAGGTTATTTATTCTAACTGAAAACTTCATCTATTCGTAGGGCATCCTTTATTGTCTATATACCACCAACTCTGAAATTTCTTTCTATCTCTAGCTTAGATTTTTCTCTGGAGATCCAGACACAGCTGAATTCTGGACCCCCACAAATACTTCACATTCACATATCTGCCACCAAACTCACCATTTTTCCTCTAACCCGCCACCTCTCCTCTGTCAAAGTTAATGATAACAGCCTTTCATTTAGGCCAGGCCTCACTTACTGAATGTCTACAATCCACCAGCCACCAGCACTGTCATTGTTCCCACCTCCTGCCCAGCTCCTTTCGATCTGCTCACTTCTCTCATCATCAATACCAACTCCCTGGTTTAAGCACATCATTACCTAGACTGTTCCAAAAGCCTTCTAAGTGGTCTCCCCAACTCCCTTCTGCATGGTCATCTTATTAAAACAAGAGTTTCAACTGTGTAACTCCTGACTCCTCAGTGCCCTCAGCACCAATGGTGGCAGCTGCTGCCCCCATCTACACACTTCAAGTTCCAGCATAATGAGTGTTTTTCAGTACCTCCAACATACAATGTGTTCTTCTCTTCCCTAGGAATTTTTGCCTTGTACCTTTCCCTCTGCCCTGAACACTCTTTTCTGTCTTCATCTAATTCTTTCTCCTTAAAGACTCGTCTTTGACATCTCTTCTTCCAGAAAACCTTCCCTGTTACCAAGAGACTGGATCAGGGTCCTTCTCTGGACTATGGCACTTACCACACTGAACTGTTTAGCTATTTTTCCCTCCCAGCAACGCCCAGAGCAGGAAGAGAGGGGCTGAGGCAAGGAGGCTGGTATGTTGGCAGCTACAGCAGTAGAAATGGCAAGGTCCTGGACTCTAGCTGTAGCCTGTGGACTTACAGAAGCACGCAACTTGGGAGAGATTTAGGCAGCACAGAGAGCGTCTCCATGTTACGCCACCTTTATGCTTGATGACCAACATGGCACCTACCATGTAATGGATGCTTAATAAATATTTGCTCAAACAGTGAATAAATTAATGTAGACAAGATATAGACATAGGAAGCAAACAGAATGACACCTGAATCAGGCTCAGTATAGATTTAAATGCTGAGGCAATGGAGACACAGAGTGAGTGGAGTTGGGCGTGGTTTGTTAAGAGGGACAGGTGGCTTGAAGAGATAGTGGCTGGCCAAGCAGCTTGCAAAGAGCAAGTGAGTGAAGAGTATGGGTGTGGAGGCTGGGTCTGAATACCAGTTCCACCACAGGCCAACCAGGGAAACTTGGGCAAATCAACCAATTTTTCTGTGCTTCCCTATTCAAGGAGGACGACCATGAGTGTACTTATACCTCACAGTGCTCACATGAGGATAAAAACAATTAATATTTGTAAAGCCCTTAGAAGAACAGTGCCTTGCACAGAATAGAAGTGATATAAGTATATACTATGATAAATAAATTAAAAAAACCCTTAGTGGTAGCTTCATCTACTTAGATACTATAATAATGGTTACATGTGGGAATTCCCTTGTGGCATAGTAAGTTAAGGATCTGGCATTGTCACTGCAGTGTCTTGGATAGCTGATGTGGTGTGGGTTCGATCCCTGGCCTGGGAACTTCCACATGTCATGGGTGTGGTCAAAAAATAAAATAAAATAATTTTGGGGGGGTCTTTTTTTGCCTTTTCTAGGGCCACACCCACGGCATATGGAGGTTCCCAGGCTAGGGGTCTAATCAGAGCTGCAGCCGCCGGCCTATGCCACAGCCACAGCAACACCAGATCCAAGCCCCATCTGCAACCTACACCACAGCTCATGGCAATGCCAGATCGTTAACCCACTGAGCAAGGCCAGGGATTGAACCCACAACCTCATGGTCCTAGTTGGATTCGTTAACCACTGAGCCACGACGGGAACTCCTAAAATAAATTTTTAAATGGCTCCATGTTAAGTGAATAATTAATTAATGGACAACCGCACACCTCCACTTATTAGAGGGTGATATACAGTCATATTTACTAAAAACTATGAAGAATTGTCCTATCTAGAGTTTCAGGTAATATTTAAAAGCAAGTCATTTTTATCCATAAATAATGCAATTTGTAGTATACTGGGGGAAATAAAGAAATGAAACATGAATTGTATGTTCATAGAGATAAAAGAAAAATAAAAAACAATGCAAAGACAGGAAACTATGAAAAAAATGTATGAAATAAAAACATATCAACAATAAAATCTCAGTGGTGAGTCTAGACCCAGTCAAGGAGAGAGTTAGTGAATAGAAAGAGAACACTGAAGAAATCCCCCAGAGTGCTGTGCACAGAGATAGACACGAAGCACGGCAGAAGACACAATGAGCTTAAGTCCCAGAAAGAGAATGAAAATAATCAGGAAGAGGCAAGATTTGAGGAAATGATGGAAGGAAAATTTTCAAAAGTGAAGAAAGGCCTGGGTCCTCAAATTTAAAAATTAAAAAAGCACACCTAAATCCCAAGAAGAAATCAGATAAACAAAAACAAAAGCATAATTAGTCACATCATGGATCAAAAAAGTTTCTGCCGCAGTACACCAGGGAGGCCACCATCAGAGGATTCACTGCATCCTGTAACATGGCTCTTTTCTATCTCCCTGCTGGATCTACAGGCTTCTTGAGGTCAAGATTCTTTCCAGCATATAATGAACTATTAATGCCTGCCTGATGTACAAGGAATGAAAAGAATAAATATGTGGAGTATATTTATATTCATGTGAAATCATTTTCAAAGAGGAAACAAAATAACATGGAAACATATCATACAAATTAAAGTATCCATGGATAAAGCATTTTTCTTTGGACCTATTTCTTCATTTGTATAAAATAAAGGAGTCATCTCAATGACATCAAGTATAAAAGTTCATTAACAACTATTTATAAGATGGCATGGCTATAGCATTTTTTTAAATCTCTTCATTAAAAAACAAATTTGGCCAAACTCTAACCAAAGTGGGTACAGAGGGAACATAACATAATAAAAGCCATTTAGGACAAACCCACAGTAAACATAATACTCAGTGGAGAAAAGCTCAAAGCCTTCCCACTAAAATCTGGAATAAGACAAAGATGCCCATTCTCACCACTTTTATTCAACTTGGTATTGGAAGTACTAGCCACAGCAATCAGACAAACAAAATAAATAAAAGCTATACAAACTGTCATCTGTATGCAGATGACACAATACTATATAGAAAACCCTAAGGACTCGACCCAAAAACTACCCGAACAGATAAACTCAGCAAAGTAGCAGGATATAAGATTAGCATTCAGAAATCTGTCACATTTCTGTATACCAACGATGAAATATCAGAAGAGGAATACAAAAATGCAATACCTTCTAAAATTGCACCCCAAAAAATCAAATACCTGGGAATAAATCTAACCAAGGAGGTGAAAGACTTATATGCTGAGAACTATAAAACATTAATCAAGGAAATTAAAGAGGATTCAAAGAAATGTAAAGACAGTCCATGCTCCTGGACTGGAAAAATTAATATCATAAAAATGGCCATACTACGCAAAGCAATATACAGATTACCCATGATATTTTTCACAGAACTATAACAATCAATCCAAAAATTTATATGGAACCACAAAAGACCCAAAAGTGCCAAAGCAATCCTGAGGAACAAAAACCAAGCAGGAGGCATAACTCTCCCAGACTTCAGGCAATATTACAAAGCCACAGTAATCAAGACAGTGTGGTACTGGTACCAAAACAGACATACAGACCAATGGAAAAGAAAAGAGAACCCCAAAATAAACCCGGACACCTATGGTCAATTAATCTTCGACAAAGGAGGCAAGAATATAAAATGGGAAAAAGACAGTCTTTTCAGCAAGTGGTGTTGGGAAAACTGGACAGCCACATATAAATCAATGAAACTGGAACACAGCCTCACACCATGCACAGAAATAAACTCAAAATGGCTTAAAGACTTAAACGTTAAGACACCATCAAACTCCTAGAAGAGAACATAGACAAAATATTCTCTGACATCAACCTTACGAATGTTTTCTCAGGTCAGGCTCCCAAGGCAACAGAAATAAAGGCAAAAATAAACCAATGGGACCTAGTCAAACTGACAAGCTTCTGCACAGCAAAGAAAGCCATTAAAAAAGGACAACCTACGGAATGGGAGAAAATGGTTTCAAAGGATGCAAGAGACAAGGGCTTAATCTATAAAATATACAAACAACTTATACAACTCAACAGCAAAAAAGCCAACAACCCAATAATCCAATTGAAAAATGGGCAAAAGACTTGAACAGACATTTCTCCAAAGAAGATATACAGATGGCCAACAAGCACAAGAAAAAATGCTCAACATCACTGATTATTAGAGAAATGCAAATCGAAACTGCTAGGAGGTACCACCTCACATCAGTCAGAATGGCCAACATTAGTAAGTCCACAAATAACAAATGCTGGAGAGGGTGTGGAGAAAAGGGAAGCCTCCTGCACTGTTGGTGGGAATGTAAATTGGTACAACCACTATGGAAAACAACATGGAGGTACCTTAAAAAACTATACACAGAACTACCATATGACCCAGCAATTCCACTCCTGGGCATATACTCAGACAAAACTTCCCTTGAAAAATACACATGCACCCTATGTTCATTACAGCACTATTCACAATAGCCAAGACATGGAAACAACCTAAATGTCCATCGACAGATGAATGGATTAAGATGTGATATATATATATATACACACACAATAGAATACTACTCAGCCATAAAAAAAGAAGAAAATAATGCCATTTGAAGCAACATGGATGGAATTAGAGACTCTCATACTAAGTGAAATAAGTCAGAAAGAGAAAGACAAATACCGTATGATATTACTTATATCTAATATAGGGCACAAATGAACCTTTCCACAGAAAAGAAAATCATAGACATGGAGAACAGACTTGTGGTTGCCAAGGGGGTGGGGGGAGGGAGCAGGATGCACTGGGAATTGGGGGTTAATAGATGCAAACTATTGCCTTTGGAATGGATAAGCACTGAGATCCTGCTGTATAGCAACGGGAAGTATATTTAGTCATTTATGATGGAGCATGATAATGTGAGAAAAAAGAATGTATATATGTATGTGTGACTGGGTCACCTTTCTATACAGTAGAAAATTGACAGAACACTGTAAAGCAACTATAATGGAAAAAAAATAAAAATCATTATAAAAAACAAATTTGGGTAGTTTTCCTATTATCCACAGGGCTACAGACAGAAAATCTGAAAAATTATCTGCATCTCAGTCATTTAATTCACATGAAAACTAAGAAAATAGTGACAATCAACAAACCATAATCATCAAATCCTGCAGTGGTACCAAGACAAACATATCTGTGTACCAATTTCGTTTTTTTACACATAACACACAGAAGCCAACTGTTGGCACTTCACTCCCATATACCCAAACTAGATTCTTGGTCTTACCTACACGACATGGACTCTTACCAAACAAACTCTCAGCAGACCAACATCACAGAAGTTAGCTAGAGTCATTCTGTGCATCCTTCTACTTCCATACCCTAAATAAGAAGCAAACCATTACCAGTCCAGGACTCATGCGAGAACTGGCTGGGAAAGGTAAGCTGCTAATACACAAAATAGCCAGAACCAATACTGTTGGCTTTTGATGAAGAATATTTAAACTGGCAGGACCTCAAAGTTGTTTTATCTTCATTTAAGCTTCAAAATCTCTGTGTGCACAAGAAAATGTAACTGTTCAAAATGATCAACCTTTATTTCATATCTGATAATACCTCACTCTTCGATCATTTGAAAAACACCTGATCTTATTTCTTCTGGTTTCTACGTATGAGAATATGAATCTCTTAAGGCTCTCACAAGTAAAGCAGGCAGATGATTTAAGAAGCCATACAAATGATCTCACAGAGGGTAACGCCCAACCAATGGTAGTAATTTGGGACTGGTGCATTTTAAAGACACATATTCATCTCTTCATCTAAACATATTTCTAGGAAGAAACTAGGCATGGTCTAAAAGAAAACAACCAGGATGTTGAGAGACTCAACTCTGTAATACATGAAACAAAGGATATGGTGCAGAGTAAAATATCCTGCAGTTATGCTGATGGTTCCTAGAAGAAAAAAAAGTAGGGCTGTCAATAAGAGAAAGGTACAGACAGTTTTTATACTAGATCTCAAATTTCTGGTAACTTAATAAAGGATAGACTGCCTTTGGAATGAGTAGGTCAGCACCATGAGAGATGCTCTAACAGCTTCTTAAACCCCTCTCCTTAAACTAAAATTATGCTGTTGCTTACAGGAGACCCAGAACCCTTTAATAAAAAGTGTAAAATAGACATTTTCCCTGAGATCGAAAGTAATTTATAAATACTATCAAATGAAATGTGTATTTCTAAACACTGATTTGATGGCCAAACATGAAATTATCTTTTAGGCTTTTAAAAATGCATGGTAATAATCCTATATAAGTGCACAGAAGGACATTTTCAAATAGGCTTAAGGATAAGCAAAGACATCAAGTAATGGGGTAAGGGGACAGAAAAATTTGAAAAAACATGAATTTTTTAAATGGTGAAATTATTTTGTATGAAAACGAAAAGAGTTCAATTTGGATCTTATGATCAAAAAGTTGAACAAAGATATGGAAGATATGAAAAAAAAGACCAAGCTGAACTTCTAGAGATGAAAACTACACCATGTCTGAGATGGAAAGTGCACTAGGTGGAACTAACAGCAAATTAGACATTGAAAAAGAAAAGATTAAAGAACTCGTAAACATAGCAATAACAATTATGCAAAATAAAACACAAAAGCAAAAACAAATTTAAAGAAAACATAATATCCGACAACTTCAAGCAGGTTAAGGTGTATAACAGAGTCTCCAAAGAAGGGAGGTGACAGAAAAAATATTTTTAAAATATTCCAAATTCAAAGAAAATTGTGAGCCCACAGATCCACAAAGCTCAACAAACCCCAGACACAAGAAATGAGGGGGAAAAAAGAAAGCTGAAAGAGGTCATTACCAGCCAAGTCACAAAAGAAGAAACATTAAAGGAAATCCTTCACATAGAAGGCAAATGACAGATCGAAATACAGCTCTACTCAAAGAGATGAAGAACAGCGGAAATGGTAGTTACATTATTTGGTAAATAGATAATTTCCTTATAATCTCCTTAAAAGGAAAAGTGTTAAGGAGTTCTCTTGTGGCACAGTGGGGTAAGGATCTGGCATTGTCACTGCAACGGCTTGGATCACTGCTGTGGTGCAGGTTTGATCCCTGGCCTGGGAATTTCCACATGCCGCAGGTATGGCCAAAAAAGCTGAGTGTCTTAAAATGATAATATTGTATTCTGGGGGTTCTAACATATATATAATAAAAATGTATGACAATAAGAGCATAAAGGTCAGAAGGGAAGAAATCAAAGTAAAGTTCTTATAGTATTCTTAAAAGTACTATACTATCACTTGAAAGTAGACTGGGACAAGTTAAAGATGTATATTATAAACCTTAATAAAATAAAATAAAATTTAAAAATCACTGAAATAGAGAGTTAACAACTTATAAACCAATAAAGAAGGAAAACTTAAATCTTAGAAAATACTCAATTTTTTAAAGGGCAGAAAAGAGATGAAAAGAGAGACATAAAACAGACTAGACAAACAAAACAAATGGAAAGACTTATCCTAACCATATCAATAATCTGCTTAGATATAAATGGTCTAAACAGCCAAATAAAGAGATAAATTGTCAAAATGGATTAAAAAAAAGACCCAACCATATATGTTGTTTACATGAAAAGCACTTTAAATATAAAGACACAAATAAGTTAAAAGTGGAAAGGTGGAAAAGGTGATACCATACCAACACTAATCAAAAGAAAGCTATAGTGCCTTTACTACAATCAAAGTTGATCTCAGAGCAAAGATTACCATCACCAGGGGTAAAGACAGTCATTTCTTAATAATAAGGGGGTTAATTTATCAAGAAAACCAAACAATCCTAAATATTCATGCACCTAATAACAGAGCATCAACTACATATAGCGAAACTGGTCTAACTCTAAAGAGAAATAGACAAATCCACACAGTTGGCAATTTAGTCACTACTAACAGAAAAACCAGACCGCAAGGATAAAGTGGACTTGAAAAACACTATCAATCAATTTGATATGACTGACATTTATAGACTATTCCATCCAGCAATAGTGGAATACACATTCTTCTAAAGTATACATAGAACATTTACCCAAAATGACCCTAGTCTGCACCACGAAACAAGTCTCCATAAATTTAAAAGGATTCAAGTTATTTAAAATATGTTTCCAGACCAAAATGGAATGAAACTAGAAATAAATAAGAGCAAGATCTCTGGAAAGTACAGAAAATTTTGAAATTAAATAACACACTTAAAAATAACCCATAGATCAAAGAAGAAATCCAAAGGCAGATTAGAAAGTATTTTTAACTAAATGAAAATGAAACCCAACATAGCAAAATTTGTGGAATGCCATGAAGGTAGAACTTGGGAAATTTATAATCACTAAATCCTATGATAGAAAACAAAAAGGATCTCAAATAAATAACCTTGGCTTCCACCTTAAAAAACTAGAAAATAGAAGAGCAAATTAAAATCAAAGGAAACAGAGGAAAAGAAATAATAAATATCAAAGCACAGATGCAAGAAATAGAAGACAGGATGACAACAGAGAAAATCTATGAAACTAAAAGAATTCGTTGAAAAGATCAATAAAACCCTCTGGCCATATCAGTAAAAAGAGAGAGAGAGAAATCACCAGTACTAAAACTGATCAAAACTCTCAGCAAACTAGAAATATAAGGGAACTTCAACATGTTGAAAAGTATTTACGAAAAGCATAGAACTAACATCATACTCAGTGTTGAAAGAATGAATGTGCTCCCCTTAAGATCACAAACACAAGGCTGTCTGTTCTCACCAGTTATATTAAATGTAGTACTAAAAATTTTCACTAGAGCAGGAAAGAAGGAATCCAGAAAGAACAGGGCAGCATAAAACTTTGTTCACAGATGACATGACTGCCTATACAGAACATTTAATGGACCTCACTTTGCTACTAGTACTAATACGTGAGTTTGACAAAATTTTAAGATACAAGAGCAATACACAAAAATCAATTTTACTTCTATGTACTAGCAATGATAATAGGAAATTCAATTTTTTTCTTTTTAGGGCTGCACCTGTGGCTTATGGAAGTTCCTAGGCTAGAGATTGAATCAGAGCTGCAAGTACCAGCCTATGTCACAGCCACAGCAATGTAGGATCCAAGCTGCATCTGCAACCTACCCAGCAGCATGCAGAAACATTATATCCTTAACCCACGCAAGGCCAGGGATCGAACTCACATCCCCACGGATACTAGACAGGTTCTTAACCCGCTAAGCCACAATGGGAACTCCTAGGAAATTAAAATTTGAAAAGCAGTATCATTTATGATAGCATCAAAATTACAAAGTAATTAGTAATAAATCTGACAAAAAGTGTGTGAAGACATATACACTGAAATCTACAAAACACTGCTGAGTGAAATTAAATATGAGTTAAAGAGGAGACATGATATGAGGTAATGAAGTAGAAAAAAAGACATCGGGTCAACGACTGTTACTGGGACAAGTGGATATTCGTATACATAAAAATGACAATGGATATATATTGCACGTAACTTACAAAAAATAACTCAAAATAGATCACAGATATACATACAAAACCAAAACCATAAAACCTGTAGAATAAAGCAGATGATATTATTTGCAACCTTGTGTTAGGCTAAGATAGCACCAAAAGTACAATGCATACAAGAAAACAATGGATAAATTTGACTTCACCAAAATTTAAAACTTCTAGTCTTCAAAAAGACACTAGTCGGAACATGAAAAGATAATGCAGACATATGGAGTAAACACTTATAAACCATATATAAGATAAAGAACTTGTATCTAAAATATACAGAGAATGCTCAAAACTCAAAAATAAGAAAACAAACTGTTTTTTTTTAAATGGATAAGAGATTTGAATAGACAAGAAAAAAATACAGTTGGTAAATAAGTACATGAAAAGATGCTCAACATCATTATTCAGGAAGGAAATGCAAATTAAAACCACAATAAGATACTAATATACACCTATTCGATGGCTAAAATTAAAAAGACTGCTCATACCAAGTGTTGGTGGAGATACTGAAGAATTGGAACTCTCATACTCCTGTTAGGAATATAAAAGAGTATAACCACTTTGAAAAATAGATTGGCAGTTTGTATCAAAAGTTGAACGTATATATGGTCCCACTCCTAGGTATTTACCCAATGGAAAGGAAATACATGTCCAAATGAGGGCTTGTATGAAAGTTTACAGCAGCCCTTATTTGTAATCGCCCCAAACTGTAAACAATCTAAATGTCCATCAGCAGGAGAATGTGTAGACAAATTGTATTGGTCTATACAGTGGATACTGCTCAGCAAGAAAAGAAGTAAACTACTATTGATACATACAACTTGTATGAATTGCAAGAGAAGCTATGAAAAAAGCTAGACAAAAAAGAGCATATGATTCTGTCTTTATAAAACTCTAGGAAATGCAAACTAATCTACAGTGAAAGAAAGCAGATCAATGATTCCTTCATAAAAGGGTTAGAGAGAGGGGTGGGAGGGAGGGATTACCAAGGGGCATGAGGAAACTTTTCGGAGTGATGGATATGTTCACAATCTTGATCGCAGAGATGTTTTCATGCATGTGTGTATGTGTGCATGTGTGTATGTGTGTTACTTATCAAACTGTACACTTTAAATTTGTATTATTTATTGTATATCAATTATTCCTTAATAAAACTATTTAAAAACAAGGTAAGGCATAACAAATAATCTTGAAAAAGGTAAAGAGATGTATCAAACCACAAGACAGGGGTAACTCCAGATATGAAATTAATCAAAGAGCAACCAGACAGCACAGATCAATTAAGAACTTTCGTGGACAGAGGAAGAAGCAAAATTCAGCAGTACCAAGTCAGCAAAATAGGGCAATGTGGAAAAGATCAATTCCAAAGAAGTAAAGTACAGAACTCAGGGGAAGGAATCTGAGACTATACAATAGCCAAGAGGATATAGAAATTTAACTTCTAGCAGCAATTCCTGAGAGAACCAGAGTTTAGAGTTCATCATTAAAGGTGGAAGAAAAGGTTTCAGAATTGAAAAAATGCTGAAAGGCTCAAAAATCCCTCACAAGCACCAGAGAAAGCCACCAAGAACAAGATATTAACAAATAACTCCTCACAGTATAAAAGAAAGTGTTCTCCCAAAAAACTATAAAGAATATGTTTCTTTTGAAAGAATGCAAATAACCATCACATTAGGTTTCTAAATGCAGACCAGAGTCTAAGGCAATGATCAGTACTCTAAGAAAAAAGTCTCAGAAAAAAATATTCAACAATATTCAATATTTACCTAGGTCATAAGCCACAGCAGCAGAAATCCTTTTATGAATTGCAATACAGTCCTCTCACCTTCACAGTAGTCCCCAAATCATTACAACTGAATTCATTAATTTATTCATCAACCATACTGACCACTGTGTAAAAGTCACTAACTCTTAGAATTATAGATATGGGTGCAGGCAATAGAACTACACATCTGATAAGCATAGGTAAAACTGTACCAACGTTAACAGTTCCATTATTTGATTCTGTGTAAACTGCAATGTTCCTCTCTTCTCACAAGATTCAGAAGGAAAAAAAGCTGTTATCGTTGTAATGGACTGTCTCATGTTATCACCTTTTCAGTTCTGAGAACAGCAGATGATGGGATGGAAGGAAAGGGTGCCTTTGCATTGCTATTTTTTTCCTGCCTCTCTGTCTCTCCCAAGCACAGGAGCATCCGAAATTGCACCAAATGATTATGTTTTGAATTTACTGTGTCAGGGAAACTGAATAAAGGAAAAAATGCTCCACTGGACAAAAATTTACCTTCCAAACCAATCTCCCCTCCTTTTTTCTGTCATCTTTTTAGGGCTGCACCTGCGACATATGGAAGTTCCCAAGCTAGAGGTCAAATTGGAGCTGCAGCTGCCAGCTTATCACAGCCACAGCAATGCCAGATCCAAGCCATGTCTGTGACCTACGCCCCAGCCTGAAGCAATGCCGGATCCTTAACCCACTGAAGGAGGCCAGGAATCAAACCCACATACTGATGGATACTAGCTGGGTTCTTAACTTGCTGAGCCACAACAGGAACTCCCGAAACCAATCCTGATACCGCATTACAGACTCTAGTTACCTACTACAAGCATTTTCAGTGCTGTGCCAGATGCTGCCCAAACTATTTTGGAGCTCATCAAATTCCTGTCTCAGCCACTCTTCCACTACCTTCTGCCTCGTGTTGGCACCATGATTCCCAGAACTGTAGTACTTGCCATCAGGTATTAAAACTATTCCCACACTAAGGTGGGGCAGGATGGTTCTTCTTTCCAATACCAATCAAAATCCCAATTCTGTGAAATAGCTGGATAATGCTACTTATATAAAGACCCATCAAACAGACCAACTTAGTAGGAATTTATTGAATATCTACCTATAACAAATCTGCAATAGAGTTTTATACAAAAGCGATCTCTTGTTTTGACCTAAAATGCTGGACATCTTCCTTTCTCTATTCTAAACAAAATGTATTGCTTCCTCATACCCAAATTTGACAATGTGTAGGGAACTTACAGCCTCAACTTGTTACAGGCAAGCACCCTAGACTAAAGAACTAATTAGTGGTATTTAAAAATCCATTTGGGAGTTCCTGTCGTGGCTCAGCAGTTAATGAATCCGACTAAGAACCATGAGGTTGCGGATTCGATCCCTGGCCTTGCTCAGTGAGTTAAGGATCCGGCGTTGCCGTGAGCTGTGGTGAAGGCTGCAGACGCGGCTCAGATCCCACGTTGCTGTGGCTGTGGCGAAGGCCAGCGGCTACAGCTCCTGTTAGACCCCTAGCCTGGGAACCTCCATATGCCGCGGGTGCGGCTCTAGATAAAAGGCAAAAAGACAAAAAAAAAAATCCATTTGGGCTAAGGATTACGAGAAAAGGCTATTAATTTAACTGAATTTTAAGTGAAGACTATTATGTGAAAATTGACAGAATATGGGAAAGATATTTTAAGCTATTCTCCTATACCTAGCAAGTTGAAAAAAACTAAAATACTGAAAATATAACATTCAGAAACCATCTACCCCACCACTGTTCTAGTCAGCATTTCAACCAATACTAGCCACGCTTCTAAGAGCTCAGCAAAAAAGAAAGAGTACAGATTGACAATATAAGCAATGGAAACACACACACACGCACACACTAAAAATACACAGAACTTTTCAACTTACATAGCACCTTCTCATTTTCCACATACTTTGAGAAATATGATCTTTTTTATTCTCTTTATAATAAATGGAAAGAACAGTATCCCATTAACTATAATATTGAACAAGACATCAATTCTTTTTTCTTCTTCTTTTTAGGGCCGCACCCATGGCATATGGAAGTTCCCAGACTTGGAGTTGAATCAGAGGTGTAGCCACTGGCCTACACCACAGCCAGAGCAACACAAGATCCGAGTCTCATCTGTGACCGACACCACAGCTCACAGCAACCTTGGATCCTTAACCCACTGAGCAAGGCCAGGGATTGAACATGTGTCCTCATGGATACTAGTCAAGTTTGTTACCACTGAGCCACAATGGGAACTCCAAGACAGCAATTCTTGATTTAACAAGGATTTAGAGTCTTGGGCAAAGATTAAGTTTAACTACAAAATGGGAATGCTGTAAGAACGAATAAGCAAATGTTTGTAAAGCACACTGTAAAGGCAAGAAGACAGTAGGGGTCATCTCTGATTTCTCCCTGTCCCTCTCCACAGCATCATCAAGCTCACTGGATTAATAACCTAAATATCCCTCTAACCCCACTATGTCTATCATAGACAAGGTCACCATCGGGTTTTCCAAAGCCCAGAAATCAGCAAACTATAGCCTCTACAGGTCAAATCTGACCTGTCACCAGTTTCTGTAAATAAAGTTTTACCGGGACACAGTCGTGCTCATTCATTTACTGGAACACAGGCATGCCCATTCATTTACATACTGTTTTTGGCTGTTTTCATGCTACAGTGGCAGAGCTGAGGAGATGTAACTGACTCATAATGTCTAAAATATTCATCAGCTGGCCTTTTATAGAAAAAGTTTGTCAGACCTGGCCAAAGTAGGCTACTAAATAATCCTCTTAACTAGGCCCCCTACCACCCATTCAATTCACTCTCCAAAGTGCAGGCTGGATGAAAGATTTAAGAACATATATCTGACCATTTATTCAGCTGCAAAAATGTCTAAACTCCTTAAGGTAACTCCTATAACTTTTCCAACCTCCTATCTTGCCACTACCCATTCAACCTTTATGTTCCAGTTATTCTAATATTCAAAATTAAAATCTGAATTCTTCAATTCACCTAGTTCTAAACTTTGGCCTTTGAGTATGTCCCAGGAACATTCTTTCTCCCAGCTAACTTCAGGTCACCATTCAGATTCTTCACATAAATGGCATTTTTCTCCAGAAAGCCATTCCTGACCCCTTGGACTGGGTTAGGTGGTCCTGAACTTCTTCCATCACTGACCTTATTAGGCTAAAATGTATACTTGCCAGGCCAGATCAAATGCCATGAAGGCAGAGTACGTTTCCATGATGTTAAAACTCTGACACCTTTGCAACAGGCACCAACTAGTATATCTGAGGCATAGATTTTTGTTTAAATAAATCTATCCTTTGCATCATATTCTGAGAACCCAAAGAGCTTCTTCTCAGTGATTCGCCAGAAATAATCACGTAGATTTAATCAATGAAGATAAATAAGTCATGACATAACCATGGGAGAGTAAGTTGACTACAAAATCTGAAAACCTAGTAACCTACAAAAAGGCAGCTTCCGGGCAAAACTGTTTACAGCATGTGCTTTTTCAATATACTATCAGAGAAAACCTTCATCATCAGAGTCTATTCTAGACTGTATTTAATGAAAATAACAAAAATAATGAAACTAAAAAGGGTATTTCCCCAATACCTGCTCTTCCCTCTCCTTTTCTTTGGTCTTACTTCTGTAGACTCTAGAAGAAGTGGCATCCTGGGATGGAATGGCAGAGATCTGATGCAGTGGCATGCTCATCCCAGCCTCCTGTCTGGTCTTCCTCTTTATGGAAGAAAGTCTCCAATGGTAGAGTCATTTTGGGCCATGGACTTCAAGCTGAGAGAGAGAAGAGAAAACAAGACATAGCTGAGCTAATACGCTTTTAAAATTTCCAATAGAGATTATCATTTATATTAGTATTTAAATAAGTTACAATGTCTAACAAAATAACTGGTCTTCAAAAATGACAGAAAGATGAATGTCTATGGAGGAGACTTGTAACATTTTTCTGATGTAATAACCTGAAAGAGGCTGATGAATCAGGTACATATATAATAAGATACTAATCTTATTATACCTGGCTACTTAAACATAGCAGTGTCATCCTTGCAGTGTCATTTTTATTATAAATGGCTACTTGGGTGTTAAAACATAGCAGTGTCGTCCTTTAAGAATATTTTTGAAGTCACACATTTTTTTTCTTGAACAAGCATTCATCCTGATATAATAAGGAGGGATCCTTCCTTAAAACCACTGCTCTTGAGTCCATACCATGGTAAGATTAAAAGTTAAAAGCCTAAAATAGATTTAAGGTGCCTCTTATCCATGCTTAACCTTCTAAAAGTCTAGACTCTTTAGACCAGTTACTGGCAAACTTTTCCTGTAAAGAGCCAGAAGTAAATATTTTAGACACTGTGGGCCATAATGGTTATAACCACTTAATTTTGCCAGTGTAGCAGAAAGCAGTCACGGTGACTGCGTAAATGAATGAAAATGGTTATGTTCCAATAAAACTTTACTTACAAAAGCAGGTAGCAGACTAGATTTGGCCCATGGGCCTGTGGTTTGCTAACCTTGCTCTAAGAATATTCTGGGGAAGGTGAGGGTCATCATAGACATTTCTGGGACCATAAAAAAGCTGTCCTTAGGTTTTATTTTTTTATTTTTTTTTTTTTTTTTTGCCTTTTGTCATTTTAGGGCCGCACCTGCGGCATGTGGAGGTTCCCAGGCTAGGGGTCTAATCGGAGCTGTAGCTGCCGGCCTATGCCAGAGCCACAGCAACGCAGGATCCGAGCCGCGTCTGCGACCTACACCACAGCTCACGGCAACGCCGGATCGTTAACCCACTGAGCAAGGGCAGGGATCGAACCCGCAACCTCATGGTTCCTAGTCAGATTCGTTAACCGCTGCGCCACGACGGGAACTCCATGTCCTTAGGTTTTAAAAAAAAGTGTCTGAATAGGCTATGTTCCTGATTCCAGGCACCTCTGCCTTTTTTTTTTTCCTGGTTTTCCCCTACATTCCTAAAAAGTTCCTAGTTACTGAATTATGTATTCTGTATCTCTTTCCCCGCACCGAGATCTATCAAACTTTGTATACAAAACCAATTAAATATAAGTTATTCAAATTATCCGTAATGTTTAACCAAGTAATCTTTCATGCTATTTGAATTTTAACTAAGGGTGGAAGCCTTAATCCAAAAGAGCGAATCTCTAGTTTGGGGTTTTTTGTTTATTAAATATTTACTGGAAGTGGGGCAATAGACAGGGAGAGCAAACAGGGCTTGACAAGCCCAAGTTCACATCTGATGAGCAGCCATTTGTTCCACTTCTCCCCTAACTGTGCTCTGGACCAAAGATAGGTGTTTGTGTGGCTGGTGCCAACTCTGACAGTGTAACTAACCAAACTGAAGAGCAACAGGACTCACAAAAACTGATTTCTTGCATAGGACTCTGATCAAACAACAGGATGGAACAAGAAAGTGGATGGGATCAACACACATGAGAAAATAAGCTAAAAGAATATTCTGTTTCTAAAACGTCCAGTTTTATAATAGGTGGGTGATCACTGATAAGCCATAAAACAGGAAAATAGAGTAGGTAACATTAGTATCTAGATATTATAATAGTAAATAAAATGTTAGTGTCTAGATATTATACATGACCTGCTCTATTTCAAGCCTTTGATGAGGCTGACACAAGATGGAACACTGTGCCCAAATAAATGGTCTGAATATATTCGTTCACATTGCATAGGACAAGAGGCATTCACTCACTAATGCATTGTCTCATACTCTCTGGAAGATCACAATGGTCAGTAGTCTGTCGTTTTTCATCACTAATGCATTAAAGTCCTCTGTCATAGACTATAAACTCCATGTGGCCTCTTAGTTAAATTAACCATGCCTAGATCCCCACCATATAGCATACCAATAATGGTCTTTGGAGCTTCTGGTATAATCATCATTATTACATCATTGGTACATGACCACGATAAGCCTGGGGAAAACTACACATGCCATAGAAACACAAATGTGAGATGGTTTTAAATTTCATCGCCAAGTGAAGGACCACCCTCCTTACAGCCATGTAAGCTACTCTTCTGATATGTACCCCTACTCCCAGTAATAGACCTGAAAGTTTGCCTGAAGTAATCCCTCTTCTATGCCAGACATATTTAGGATAAAAATGATAATTTAAAAAATCAACTACAAAACAAATCATGCTGCTTTTTGTGTTAAGGTTTATATGAAATGCATAAAGCAGATAATGCTCACACTATTTTCTTTGCATAGTTACCAAATATTGCTTTATATCAATTCAAGTCATGTTTAATTAAGAGCAATAGTTAAACTTCTACACTATACCTGACAATCCAGGCATGAAGACTTCAATTCCACTAATGCTAACTTGCAAAATACAACACACCTAATGCGAACACCCATATCTAGAAGAAGTGGACTGACAAAATGGGTTCCAAAATTGAGAACAGAAATGAATACACCATGTTCGTGGATCAGAAGCCTTACTATTGTTAAGAGGCAATTCTCCCCAAATTATTACTTATTGATAAGTAATTTCTTATTGATATCTAATTACTTACTGAAAAAGTACTTATTGATAAGTAATTTCAATAAAAAACCCAGCTTCTCTGCAAAATTGGACAAGCTGACTCTAAAACTCACATGGACGCAGAACTCCCAAAACAATCCTGAGAAAGAACAAAGTTGGAGAATTCACACTTATTAATTTTAAAACTTAACTACAAAGGAATGATAAGTAAACCAGTGTGGAACAGGGTTCAAGATGGCAGCATAGGAAGATCCTAAACTCATCTCCCCTCTCAGACACAACAAATATATAGCTTCATAGGGAACGAATCCCTCTGAAAAGAACGTGAGAACTACTTGAAGACTTGTTCCACAACAAAAAAATAAAAGGGCAACCTCGAGATGGGTAGGAAAGGTATGCTTTCACCAAAAACCCCACCCCTGATGCGGTGATCCACAATCAAAAGAAATTTCAACAAATCAATCAATGGACAAAGAAATAAATAAGTGGAACTTCTCCCCAAGGAGCAAGGGGTACCACAACCCTTGGATCCTGCATCAGACAGGAGAGCTCCCAAAACGTCTGGCTTTGAAAACCAACAGGGCTTTCATTTAGGAGAAACAGAGGACTGAAGAGAAAGGAGACTCTGCTCTTAAAGGGCTTGTGTGAAGAGCCATTCACCCCAGGACTTTGTGTAAAGAACAGTTCATAAAGAGATTAGACCATATGTGAAGGAAATTCACTTACTAGTTTTAGAACATCTGCCAGAGGTGCAGAAGTCTGCTGGGAATCTCAAAGGATGGAATGCTGGAAGATGCCATTTTTACAGGCTCCCTCTACCTTGCTGGCACTGGTAGGAACCATTTTTGCACTCTCATTCTAAGTTGCTAGCAGAAGCCTATGAGCATCCCTGCCCTTCCCTGGATACTGCTCAAGCCACAGCATCAAGAGATGCAGCTGGTGAGAAGCCACACACCTCCATCACACTCACACACCCCACTGGAGTCAACACACATGCACAGCCCACACAGGGGACACCCTTGAGTGCCAGGCTCAGGCAGACAGGAAGACTGTGTTTCTGTACCCCACTGACTGAAACTAAGTGGAGAAAAAGTTCAAGAGACAACCGAGAACTAGGCAAAGTTAAACAGTGAGGTTCATCTCTCACACTGGGCCACCCCTTCAAGACAGGGAAAGATAAGTGCTTCACGTGATACACAGAGAGTTAAGCAAAACAAGGAAATAAAGGAACACGTTCCAAATGAAGGAACAAGATAAAAACCACAGGAAATGGAATAAGTAATTTACCCGATAAAGAGCTCAAAGTAATGGTCATAAAATGATCACTGAGCTTGGGAGAAAAAAGGAGGAACTTAGAAATGCTACAGAGATAGAAAATAGAAGAAAGTTCATACAGAGCACACAAAGCTGAAAAATACAATAACAACCGAAAAAAGCACGAGTGGGAACCAACAGCAGACCAACTGACAGAGAAGAAGAAATCAGTGACCTGGAAGGCATGGTAGTGGAAATCTTCAAACAGAAGAGGAAAAAGAAAAAAGAATTTTAAAAACTGAGGATGAGTTCCCATTGTGGCTCATTGGTAACAAACCCAACTAGTATCCAACTAGGATGAAGGTTTGATCCCTGGCTTTGTTCAGTGGGTTAAGGATCTGCTGTTGCCGTGAGCTGTGATGTAGGTCACGGACGCAGCTCAGATCCTGCATTGCTGTGGCTGTGGTGTAGGCTGACAGCTGCAGCTCCAATTCCACTCCTAACCTGGAAACTTCCATATGCTACAGGTGCAGCCCTTAAAAAAAAAAAAAGTAAGGATAGTTTAAGGGAGCTGTGGGATAACATCAAACATACTAACATCACATTATAAGGGTCCCAGGAGGAAAAGAGAGAAAGGGGGGCAGAAAGCATTTGAAGAAATAATGGCTGAAAACATCCCTAAACTGGGGAGGGAAACACAATCCTGATCCAGGAAGCACAGAGTCCCAATCAACAGAAAGTTGATTAGTGATTGCCAAGGGCTAGGGTAGCGATTTGGGGTTAGGGGTGGTGATGGCTAAAAGGGTTTCTTTTTAGGATAATGAATATGTCCTAACATTTATTATGGTGGACTTCCCACTGTGGCTCAGTGGGTTAAGAACCCAACATAGTGTCAGTGAGGAAGCAGGTTCACTGAGTGGGTTAAGGATCTGGCATTGCCACAAGTTGCAACAAAGGTTGCAGATGCAACTTGGATCTGGTTGTTGCAAAGGCTGTGGTGTAGGCCTGCGGCAGCAGCTCCAATTCAACCCCTAGCCTGGGAACTCCCATATGCTACAGGTGCGGCTGTAAAAATAAAAAATAATAAAATAAAATAAATTTATTATGGTGATGATTGCATAACACTTAAATATACTAAAAGTGATAGAATTATACCCTTTAATGAGTGAATTGTAATGGATGTGAATTACATCTTAATAAATCTGTTTAAAAGTATATATGGAAATAATTAATATGGATTAAGATAGATAAAATTTTATTTTTCCTTTGTGCTATCCCTAATGTATTTTATCCAGATGATATAGCGATGGCCAGTTATCCTATTCCTCTTCTAGTTTTAAGAAGGGTAACAGGAAAGGCATAAAATCAGTGATCAGAAACCTAAGTTCAAGTCTTAACACTAATACTAATTACATGATGTCGGGCAAAACTGATGAATTTCAAAGGCTCTGTTTCTTCACCTGTAAGACAGAAAGGTAATAATCTCTACTAAGCTCACAGGGATATTGCAAAGACCAAATAATATTATGTCCATGTACACACATATAAGGGTTCTTAGCATCAGCACATTTGCCAGCCTGCTTTGTCAAAGACCTGCAATGATGTTTCTTACTACCTCACAAAGACCAGTTTGTTAGCTTTGTCTTTCCAGTACTATTTTCTGTCCTTCTACACCTCCGTCTGATATACACAACTGGGACCTCAAATCCTTTCTGACATTTGCTTAGGACGTCTAACAGCATGACTCTGAGGGGATGCAAGGCTGACAATGCTATTCCTGTAAGGGGAGAGGTAGGAAGCCCAACTCAGAAGACGACCAGTGTGGTTTAACAATCAAACTGTTCTATGTGCTTTCCAGATGGTCAAGATAAACGAAGGATTCTGCCCATTCCAACACTAATGCTGGGGACAAATACAGAGGACAAAGCAGCAACCGGGGAAGACACACAATGCCAGTGGCAGCCCCCCTGAGAGATGGTCACCCTGGGTCTGCGTGCCTCACTGGGTACCAGGCTCCAGAAGCACCCTGCTTCTCCCCATTGTGAGTTGTTGAATTGCAGTATCCCGACTGCCACTCATTAAATAAACAACTTTAAGTTAAGCCTCTTTTTTATCAGAAGAATGTTTCATACAGAAATGAGAAGCCTGTGAAGAGCAGCTAGCAGACACAAAAAGAAAAAAAGCAATGCGAGCGAGAAGACCAATTGTAATACACAGCACTGAATGATCCAGGCCAGTCCAGAACAGTGAACACGGAGGGAAGAGAGAGACCATTTGAAAAGGACGTCTGATAGCCTCCTAAACCTTCCCTGGTTGTCTGGCTGTACATTCACAAGGCCAGACTGCAGAGAGGACTGGGGATACAGGGGGGCTTGCCATAAGCACACTGAGCTTGACATGCCTGTGGGAAATCCGAAATATGCACACAGTGCACCCAGGAGTCACAGGCATACTCTGACCCTGAAGACACAGGAATAGAATCTGCTTTCCAAGGAAAATCTGCAAAATCAATCATTTATGTCATGAGATGCTATAAGCAAATGAAAAAACACAGCATCAATACAGGATTTTAAAACCTTTTAGAAAAAAGCAATGGAAAATCCCGAACTATTAAAAAAAAAAGCTATCACAACCTAAATCTAACATTACACTCATATGCAAAACCCTTAGAGACATTCTAATTAAACTAATAAGCATGTTACTGCTGCTGTTATTCAAGATATAGTGAGATTTCTTCTGTTAATATGACATGGCTTAAAAATAAAAAGAGAATTTTACAGTACAGAGCTAAAATCCAAAGGAATTTTCTAAGAACTACTGGAATCAGTTAAAAACATAAAGGTCTAGATAAAATTAGTAATGTATTTCAGTATAAGAAAAAAGTATATAAACATATTAATGTCACAAGTATTCCTATATACCAACAAAACAACAAAACAAAAAGCTAAATGAAATAAAAGCTACTTAACAACATTTAATGACAAACATTCAGTGATCATAGAGTATATCTGAACATTATATGGCATATTCTCAAAGTTTAAGCAGGATATTTTACCTTTACAAAATGATTCTAAAATTGTGAATAAGAATAAATGAGATGAAATTGAATGCTGGAGGGAAAGCAATAGAGAGATGAGTCCTGTGAAATATCAAAACATTAACTAAAAAACTAAAAAAAAAAAAAAAGGCTAAATTATACTTGGTTAATCCTATAGGGAGTTCCCATCATAGCTCAGCAGTAACTAACCTGACTAGTATCCATGAGGATACAGGTTCGATCCCTGGCCTTGCTCAGTGGGTTAAAGATCCAGCATTGCTGTGAGCTGTGGTGCAAGTCACAGACCCAGCTCAGATGTGGTGTGGCTGTGGCTGTGGCGTAGGCCAGCAGCTGCAGCTCCAATTTGACCCTTAGCCTGGGAACTTCTATATGCTGCAGGTGTGGCCCTAAAAAATTTAATTAATTAATTAATTAAAAAATATTAAAAGGCAATAGCTATTATTAAACAGCAAGGCACAGGTACAAAATTGAAAAGACAATCCAGAAACTGACTGAATTAAACAAAAAGTATAATAGCCAATAGAAGAAGAAGCCCCAAATTACAGGCAAGGGACAAGTTAGTCAATAAATGGTGTTAGGATATCTAGTTAAGGATTTGGAAGGGAAAAGAATATTAATCAAAACTCTTCATTCTTGGAAGTAAATTCTGATGGATGTAAAAGTTAAATGTAAAAAAACATAAAAACAAAATATATTTTAATATATTAAGGAACAAAGGGGGACTGACATTCTAAGCTTAGAATTATAGGGAAAAAATCACACTAGGAAAAAATAACTATATAAATTAAAAGCAAAAATAAATGAATAGGCAAAAAAATCTAGGAAGTATTTGCAGTATATAGAACTGAAAGCTAATACCTTTTCTTTATAAGAAATCAATAGAAATAGTTTTTTGCTGTTTTTTCAGGGCTGCACCTGCAGCATATGGAAGTTGCCTGGCTAGGGGTTGAATCCGGAGCTGCAGCTGCCAGACTATGCCACAGCCATAGGAACTCCAGATCCAAGCCACATCTGGGACCTACACCACAGCTCATGGCAACAGTGGATCCTTAACCCACTGAACGGGGCCAGGGGATCAAACCCACATCCTCATGGATACTCATCAGGTTCATTACCACTGAGCCACAACAGAACTCCAAGAAATACTTTTTTTTTTTTAAACACTAAAATCCCCACAGATAAATGAGCAGGGCTTAGGAACAGCTGCTTCACAAATAAGGATAAAATGTTCTCCCTGAACATTTTAATAATTAAAGAAGGCAAAAGCTCAAGGAATCATTTTTTTCCCTTTAAAAACTCTGCAAAAGTATGGCAAAACCTATCGCTGACCAGTATGTGCTGAGCTTGTGTTCTCATGATCTTCCAGTGGTATCATAATTTCAGAGTACCCATTAGGAAAAATATTAAGCAAGAAGGATGAAAAACTGTATAAGAGCTGATCTTTGAGAAGATAAGCATAAGAAAATATGCAAAGATCTATAAGCCCCAAGATTTTGCAACATAACGTTATTCACAACAAAGAAAAACTAAAAGTACCCTTAATTTCCCCAAACTGAGGAGAAGCTAAGTAAACTGAGGTGCTAATATAATCAGAATACTACGTGAGCATCAGAAGCAAGAGAAACATAGATGTGATAAAAAGCAGGTGATAAAATTTATACACACTTTATACTTACCACTATAGCAACATATACACAACCAAAAAAATACTAGGAGGGAAATTAATTTAAAATGCTAACAAAGTTTAATGATGTGGCAATCAATACAAATGGCTTTTCATTTCTCTATTTTCTAAACCTTTAGTAACAATACAATACTTTTATAGTTTAAATATGTATTTTAAAGAGTTAAAAGCTTGGAGTTCCCGTTGTGGCGCAGCAGTTAATGAATCCGACTAGGAACCATGAGGTTGCAGGTTCGATCCCTGGCATTGCTCAGTGGGTTAATGACCCAGCATTGCCGTGAGCTGTGGTGTAGGTCGCAGACGCGGCTAGAATCTGGCGTTGCTGTGGCTGTGGTGTAGGCCGGCGGCTACAATTCCAATTCGACCCCTAGCCTGGGAACCTCCATATGCCGGGTGCGGCCATAAAAGGACAAAAAAAGACAAAAAAAAAAAGAGTTAAAAGCTCGTCATTTCTCATAGATTGGTAATAGAATTTTATATTATCAGTGAACATATATAGCCATAAAAGGGCTCATTTTCTGTGAGGAATACATTTCTGAAGGCCTCACAGAAATCAAGCATAATTTTCCTACAGAAATAAAGTAGGATGCATTCTCAGGACACCGATGTTTTCAGTGTAGTCTCAGGACTACAAATCACAGTAGTATTTGTTTCATGCTCCTTTTAATGTTTTTCAACAATTCCTCTAATATTTCTGCAGAACCCTTTTCCTTAAAAAACAGCATAGTATATCATAAGAATACTTTTCCTTTCTTCATGATGTTTTATTACATCTAAGTTTCATTCCAAAGTTACCGATTTTGGAGAGTGCATTATTTCATATTTCACACATAGTAAGACTTTGCTAATATTTCTCTGTCACGCTATTTCCACTCTGCATACTTCCCACAAAATGCAACTGCAATCGGATGGCCTTTACACACCCACAGAAATGGAGGCTCAGAACATGCAGTGCTAGTGAGCAGGAATATAGCATCATAAAATGGCAGACAAGTGGAAGTTAGTACTTGTCCAGAGTCAATAAATCTGAGCTTCTGCCCAGTGCAGAGAAGGTTATCTGCTGCTTACACTGCTTTTTTCCAGTATATGTTTGTCCCTGTTGCTACGGCAAAAACGTATCTGTAGCAGGAACCATCATCTTTTACAGAACACAGAAAAGAATAATAAACCTGGCTTATTAGTAAATGGTTTTTTTCTTGTAATCATGGTTATAAAAGAAACCTCTTGTTCCAAAACAGTGAAAGCCTTCTTTCCACCAGAAGAGAATAGATGGTTCTCTCTTAACAACAGATTTCCTTGTGTGAATGAAGCCCCCATGGATCTGACCATGAGATCAGGCACTTTTGCTGTTTAAATGATATTTATTGTAAAAGTTTCTCAATTTCCTGTCATGTAAACCAATCATGTAAACTTGTCCACTGCCTCCAATCTGCCCATGAACTGTGTAAATTATATTATGCAGTTCGAAGGAAGAGGTGACTCCAGCTCTGAGAATGTATCTGGGCTCTTTGCCCTCCTCCTAACCTGGTTATTCCAGGATCTCACTCTACCAGCCACCCTGCTCTATTTTCACCCTCTTCCTAAAGGCTCCTTCACTTCAACAAAGTAATATAATCAGTTTTCCAAGAAAAATGCACAGAATAAGTAATTCAGGTCACTAGATGCTATAAAAAATTATGAAAAGTCCACACTGATACCGAATTACAAATTGCCTTTTGGGTAAAACAAAAGTAAAAAGGCTTTCAATGCTACAGTCTTCTTTCCATTGATAAACAAACTTTCTGAGTTCTATCTACAATATTCTTCACTTGTTTGCTTCCATAACTCAGTTTAGTGCCATCTAACCTCTGCTCCCTCATTTAACAGAAACTGTTCTTGGCCTTTCTCATTTACTGATCAAACTTAGAAGAAGAGCTCCAAATGAAAGGAACCAAACTCATACATACATACACAACAACAACAACCAAAAAAAAACTAAGGGAAATCAATATAACTTTCTAAAGTTTTAGAAATTCTTTTAAATAAATAAATCCACATCCTCTTAGATGCTCAGCCAAAAAATAAATTTCCCTTGCACCTTTTAAAAGAAAACTCCTAGTAGATGTACTCTCTCAAAATAAAGGACTAAATCAAGGAATATAAGAACCAAAAATGCACAAAACTGTCATTATAACTGAGGAGAGGCACAAAGTGCAAGTTCCAGGATTGCAGCTAAGTAGCAGGCCTAGAGACCATGGGTAGAGAGTGGTGCAGACATACGGAACACTTCCAGGATCAGGTCCCCAGAACAAAAGAAGTCTCAACAGGGAATATGAGTGACAGATAATATCATGGACACCTTAGAAGAACTACAGATTAGTATAATAATGATCATAGTGAAAATGTAAAGTAACAACAACAAAACTATAGTAGACAGAAAATATAATCATTTGGCTCTAGAATGAACAATATTTCATTACTGATAATGGCGTAAACATTTTAATGACATAAATAACACTGTGATAAAACCAAAGCAGGAGGATGGGGAGAAGACAGATGAGGTATAAAAGGAAGTCAAGAGAAACATTTCTGCTTCCTTTACTGAACTGTAGGGCTCCTTGAGGGGTCAGTAATGAAGCCAGGATTAAAATTACAGGGATAGATTCCAGCCATTCATCACAGGATGTTTCTGTTTGCAGTTGCTTACAACCCCAGACTCAGTTGCTTAAACAGCAATGATTTCCTGTTTCTCACAGTTTCATAGGTTGTCTGGGCAGGGTTCTGCTGCTCTTACCAGACTTATTTGTGCTGCACCATTGTGCCCAGGTCAGCTGGGGACTGGACTCGGCGAGGAAGGCTGGGCCTCCCTTTGCCACGTGGCCTTCCTCACAGCCTTTTTCACATAATGGCAGCAGTATTATGTGGAGAAATCTGACCCACTGCATATGTGCCTCTGCTTGCATCACCTCTGCTGATGCCCATTGGCAAATTCAAGCCACAAGGCCAAGCCTGGTACCAAAGGTGTGGAAACAGACTCTACCACTTGATGGGAGAAACAAGGAGACTCAGTTGCAAAGGGGCAGACGTGGGGAGATGATTCTTCAGGTACCACTGGGTACCAATTTACCACCCATCATTTTTGCTATTTTCCTCTCTGATAATAATTATTTTTATTGGTAGAGGCTTTTTATTATGAAGTGTTTTAATATATATTTCATCTAAAAGTTAATTATGTTCTTTAATTTTAATGTGGGTGGGGAGTTACTGAGCTCTATTTCTACTTCAGAATAAGGGATCTAAAAATATTTCAAGGCTTAAAACACAGAATTACTACTGGCAGCAATTCACATCACTTGAAAATCTTACGATTCTTTACAGACATACAGATCTTTTGAAGCATCTTTATTAAATTGACCAAAGAAAGAATTTTGGCCACATTTTATGACAGAAAAATCTAAGGCAGTTATATTTGATTTGAAATGTCTCCTACAAAAGGAATTCTTGTCAGATCACACCATATAAAGTAGCATATAATGCTGGTGGCACAGAGAGTCCTGCACCAGCCAGCTGTCATCTCAGACTGGAGCAAGCATCCTCTCTGCTTAATGCAGTAGAGAAACCAGAGTGGGGCTTGCCTCACTATGGAAGAAATCTCTCTCCAGCCAGGACAGATCTTCCCAAAGGCCCCTGTCCACCCCACGGTCATTTCTATTCTTGTTCATTCTCACCAGCCCTCTTGGAATGCTCTCCACACACAGCACACCAGACCAAAACCTCCCTGGCCTTCAGAACACGTCTCAAAACTTATCTTCTCTCAGAGCAAAGAAACATCAAAACAAGCTCCACCACTCCTTTCTTACCATCCACAATACGTACCCAATATTCTTTACAGTTTGACTGTTAATTATATACAAAACAATCCTTCAATGTACATGCTGGATAATTTTATCTGTCAAGTTGAATAGGCCATGATATTGCGATATTTGGTCAAACATTAGTCTAGATGTTTCTATGAAGGTATATTTTTAGATGTGATTAACATTGGATTCAACAGAGTTTGTGTAAAGGAGATTACCTTCCATAATGTGGGTAGGCCTCATCTAATCATGTGAAGGCTTTAACAAAACAAACAAACAAACAAACAAACAAAATACCCTGGAAGAAGAGAGAATTCTGCCAGCAAACTGCCTTTGTTCTCAAACTCCAGATTCAACTCTTCTCTGGGTCCCCAGCCTGCCAGCCTGCCAGTCTACCCTGCATATTTTGGACTTGGCAGCCTCTACGATCACTTGAGCCAGTTTCTCATAATCTATCAGAATCTCTCTCTATCTATTTATCTATGAGTATACCACCGTTTCTGTCTCTTTGGAGAACCCTAACACAATATACTATCTAGTTATAGATTATTCCCTACAGTGTAGAAAGTTTGGCCTAATTAAAAGGCTGAATTCTCTCTCTCTGGACCATTACCTATTTCTTCAGCATTCCCTATGGTGTTCTGGATTATTGTATATTTCTTTAGTACTCTCTGTAGTGTTCTATATAGAGCAGGGGAAACTATTTCTGGAATGTTAACTGGTGTTTCTTTATGACTAAACCTTGAAGTCTTCCAGTTTCCTAACCTTCCTGCTCCACTGACTGTGATTTGCCTGGTAAGGCATTAACAAAGCATAAGTTGAAAGAAAGAAAAGCGACACTGGCCTCATTTTCCTAGGGATAAATCTCAAAGGTGGCTAAAGCCTACTAAAAATTGGGAACTTTATATTATGCTAATTTGCACACAGGTGGTAGAATGTAAAATCTTAGGTTTACTGTTTGCTCTATGATCCTTGAACCCATTCTTTTCAGTTTTCTCCCTCTAAACAGCACCTTCTACTGAAAAAAAAAAAAAAAACTATAGTTAGAAAAAATCTTTCAGTCAATCATAAAAACAGCAACCCAAAACTCTGACCCCAGGCTAGGGTTCAAATTGGAGCTGTAGCTGCCAGCCTACACCATAGTCACGGCAATGCAGGAACCGAGCCTCGTCTGTGACCTACACCATAGCTCACAGCAACACCAGAACCCTAACCCACTGAGCTACGCCAGATTTCAAACCTGCGTCCTCATGGATACTAGTCAGATTTGTTTCCACTGAGTCACGACGGGAACTCCAACCCAAAACTTTTAATTTAAAAGTAATTTAAATGTAAATCAGGAAATAGCTATTTGTTTTTAAAGTCAGCTATCACTTCTCAGAGATTTTTACCTCATTATAAATCCGTTCTCTTTAGGAAGACAAAAAAATCTGAATAAATTAACAAACATAAAATACCTGAACCAAATAAAATGGACAAGCATGTATTTTCATAGGGATAAGAAAGCCAACATGACCCAAACACTGAAATAGATCATCCAACATTTTCTAAGCATCTCTAAGTTATTAGGGAGCTGGGAAATTTTAAAAGAGAACTGATGTGTTCCATTCCCTTTCTAAAAATATATTTATATGTCTGTGTGTGTGTATACACATATATACACATATATTCCCTTCCTAAAATATATTAGCTAATGCCCAGAACATACAGAATGCTCACATTTAGTAAGCTAATCTCAGAGATGTATATACAAGTCTGCTCCCACCAGCTGAGTTATAAGCGTATCAGAAATTTGTATATACCTGTTAAAATAACCAGAATAGGCCCAATATGGAGTTGCTCGTGCTAAACCCCATGTCAGGAAACCAAACTTAACTAAGTTTCTGTGCTTGGCTCTTCCAGAAGAGGAAGACCAAGGTCAACCATCCAGCATTGCCTGCTTAACACAGCACTGTCGGTTCCAAAGCTTCCCTTTGCTCCACATAAGGAAAGTAACCTGCTTTAACCAATCAGCAAACACCCAGTATAGCTTCCTTGTTCCTGCCCACGTTGGGTTACAAAAACCTCTCACTTTGTACAATTAATTGGAGCTCCTTTTTATCTGCTAGACTGGATGATGCCCAATTCATGGATCACTGAATGAAAGCCTATTAGATCAATAAATTGTCTGTGAAAAATTTCTCTTTTAACATATCCAAACCGGTTTATTTCAGTGTAGTTGTTATTACAACTGTACAATTTAATACTAAGTGAACTAATCACAAATTTTAAAAATGTGACTACAAAAATAAGTTACTATTTCCATTAAAAGTTGAATACTTTGAAAATTATCCATCCATAAAGACATATTATTTTCCTTAAAATTTTTTGACCAACTGGTTATAAGTAAAATAACTATAAAAGACTAGAGGAAAACATTCTAAAAGACTTGAAATCTGTGCTCAGATTGCGTCAAAAGTTTCTAAAGTCTCAATCTATTTTAAAGAAACTGAAACTAGAAAATATAGAAGTTACTGTATGGATACAGTTAAAACGAAAACAATGATCCAGAACTCCAATCAGTGGACCCATACTCAAAGAAAAGACTCCAAACCTAGGTCAAAAGACTGGCCTCCTGAATTCCTCACTACTAGCAGAATAATCCATCAGTGGCAGTAATCTTGCATCTGAATGCTTCCTGAATGAAGTCTCCCTGTAGGGTGGCCAAAATTCAAAAATACACCCACTCGCTCGCTCGCTCGCTCTCTCTCTCTCTCTCTCTCTCTCTCACACACACCCACACACACACACACGCGCGCACATGGGACTGGCTGAGTAAACTACAGCACATTCACATAATGGAATATGATGTAGATGCAAAAAGGCATAAAGAATGCCTCTATATACTGTACTGAGTGATCTCAAGGAAACAACAGGAACAGTAAAAGGGAAAGAAAATTAAATATGGTGTTACCATTCATGTCTGATGGTGTTAGGAATCAGAAACAAACATGCACATGTGTACATTCATGCACACCTACTTGCTTACATATTTTAAATGGAATATGGGAAAGAGAGGAACAGGAAGGAGCAAGGATCAAGGCTAGACTTTTTGATTCTGCTTTGTCCTGCAGACTTGGCTCTGGGACTATGTACATTTTTTCTGTAATTATTAACAACAGCAAAATCAAAAAACTTTTTAATCCCTAAAATTTAAAAGCAAGTGAAACATACCTAAATATTTATTGAATTGGTGGTATAACCAAGCAAAAAGGAATCATTTCAAATAATTTAAAACACCATTTCAAGTACATCTCTAGAGGAAACTATCCTAAAAACAAAAAGAATGGGAGAAAAAATGTTTTTTAATTTTTAAGCCATTTTCAATAATCATATTGTTAGCATAACATTGATAAATAAGTAGTGGTATCAATAGTACTAGGAACCAAGATTTTCAGCAAATATAAAACCAAATAAGTTCAGGAACATCCTCTATCCCTAAATTTAAGTTTAAAAAATCAGTATGAAACCCGTTAAGTGTTTTCTCTTAAAAAACATATTTCCCAGCTCTGTTCACTGGAAAAGCTGAGAAGCAACCACCGACCTGTGGTATCCATGCTGTGGTCTCTAATACAACTCCTTGCTAAAAGGAACCAGGGCTCGTTGACTCCAGATCTAAAGCTAGAAATATACAAGCTGAGTATGGACACTTTGTCATACCAGAAAGCAAGAATCCATCAAAGGCATCATGTCAAAAAAACTCAGGAGCCAGCCAACCTGAGGGACAACTGGCCAAAGAAGGGACAATTTGATAATCAATAAAAAATAGCTTGGTAATTAAAAAAATAATCAAATATGTAAAATTTATGTGTTCATAATGATATTTTTAAAGATGAAAAAGTGACTGACCATCTTTGAAGATATTAAGGACCTGCTAAGAGTTATAAATAAAGGAAAAGGATCACTTATTTAACCTGTTTTCCCTGTATGAAATATAACTCTAGGTAACCAAATAACTGATAAAGAGAAATTTCTCTATAGAAGTATTACAGCTAATAAATGAAGAGGAATGATGAAATTAGAATAGCAACATCTTGGAAACCTAGATTAAATAATGGATCTAGGCAGACTATAAGTGGCCAATAATATCATAAAGAAAAAAAAATCAGATATTACGTTGTTGGAAACCACTCTCTATGAAACATGCTTACAAAATAAATTAACCTAAATCAAACCAAACCTCTAAAACTAATGGGATGGGAGGATGTGCATGTTAAATGACACCACTGGGATGTATACAGCAAAATTCATAGTATGGGCAGCTCCAAAAATAAGTGACAGGATTTACTCAGCAAATATATTTCAAGAACAAAGAAAATAATTAAAAGGGGAAGCTACAGGTAAAAAGAGATTTATTAAAAACCACACCAACTGAATGTAACGTATGGATGGACCCTGTTTAAATCCTGATTCAAACAAAGCAACTGAAAAAAAAAAAGTATGAAGCAACTTTGGAGTGATAACAGTTTTGTGGTCAATTCTAAGACACAGCTCTTATCTTTCAGTGAAAGCACTGAAATATTTAGATAAAATTATATGATAACTAGAATTTGCTTGAAATATGCAGTAGGAGAAGGAATACCAGGAAACAAAAGAGGCTGTGAGTAGATGTCAGCTGGGAGATGGATATGCAGTAGTTCATTCCTCTACTTTTGTATATATTTCAAATTTTCCATAATTAGGTTTTGAAAATTTGATGAATGACTGTAAGTCAAATGAGGCAGCACCAATCACAGATAGTAGCAGTCCTTTCGTGACTGCACTCAATTAAAGGGTCACCATTCCTTCAGCCACCCCATAACAATGATGGCAAAACTGCTGTTAAGTATACAATGTCAACCTAACAGATGCCTTAGAACAGGCAGTTAGGAAAGCACTGTGTCAAGCCTCATTCAACAGATTTTCAGTTAAATATGTCTATTCAGGCCTATAAAATAATAATGATAATAATAATGACTTAGCTATAAATTTGGTAACAATAAACTACCACAGTTATGAAGTGTTTAACAAATAGGAAAAAGAATCACTGATACTTTTCTGCCTGTTGTTAGTTTTAATTAACTTTGGTATTTCTATTTTAGAAAGACGAACCTTGACAAAATGACTGCCTTTAAAAATCACTTACATACAAACAATGATATTCTCAAAGCATGACTCCCAACTGAGCTTGCACTGGGATCACTCCAGGAAAGATGAGGGAGATTTTGCACATGACTGAGCTTACTGGCAGCGTCAGACCTGCTAAAGGCCTGTTTACAAAAAAGACCAGGGTAGGGCACAAGTCATTCTAAAGCAACACTCTGAGTTGAATCCAAAGAAAGTCACAGAGCATGAGAACACAGTGTGTGGCTTGGAGAACAACACATTGTCTCTCATTCACACTACACTGCATAAAACAAGGGAGCTGTAAATAGAGTTAAAGACACTTCTCAAAAAGACTCAGTAGAACAATGAAAGTTCAAGGAATGGACAGCACAGAAAGCAGCAGCTGTTAGTCACAAAACTGAGAGCAGCACGGGTGATCATGGCATTGCAGAACTCCTACAAAAGGCTGATGCACTGACAACTGGGTAGCTCCAGAAGGATTGGAGGTTAAGGTAGGGCTGGAATCTGGAGGATAAAAGATAAGTCAATCAAGAAGTTATTAGAACCTATTTCTGCTCATATGGCCAGGTGAATAAAATGTGCCATAATGAGAGCTGAGAACTGGTACTCTGAAAAGTGGATAATGTTATCCAGGATAAAAATACACCCTGCTTCCTGGCAGAATTCATATTCAAAGGGTCTCTTGAAGAAAATAACTTTAATTGAGGTCCTCTGGATTCTCACAGATCAAAAAGCTCATGATCAAATAGTCTCTTGAGGAAAATAACTTTAATTGAGGTCCTCTGGACTCTCACAGATCAAAAAGCTCAAGATCAAAATTGACCATACTTTACCATATACACAAAGAAATATTATTTCTATGAGCGACAGCAGAGAGAACCAATGACAGAAACAATATTTGAAGAGATAAGAGCTGAGAATTTTCAAAAAAAAAAAAAAAGACAAAAGATCTGGATGAAGATGAAAGAAATACAGTATATACAAACTAGTATAAATAAAAAGGACTGAACAGCTAAACACATAGTAGTAAACTGCAAAATAAAACCAAAAAAATATTTTAAAATAGCCAGAGAAAAAAGGACAGATTACAATTAGACATGACTAGAGAATTCTCACCAGTAACAACAAATGCCAGAAGACAGCAGAACATTGTCTTCAAACTACAGAGAAATGTAACTGTCATCGAGCATGTAAAACTGCATCTCAAGAATGAAAATAAATAAAGACATTTTCAAGGAAAAAAATAACAGAGTTTATTACCAGCATACAACCAATAAAGCAACTCTGAAAGACAATATCACAGAAAAGTTAAAAAGAAAATCTCAGAAAAGAAGATCTGTGATACCAGAAGAATGATATGCAAGTATCGGTAAACATGCAAGTAAATAAATGTAAACAAGCATTTCTCATACTAAAAATATAGCTTGTAATTTGTGGGTTTAAACAAGAAAGAAAACAGAAAAATGTTTGAGGGAGGAGAGGTCACTAGAATTAAAATACTTTAAAATCTTTGTACTTCTTGGAGGGCAATTAAGATATTGATAACTTGGAGCTTCCGCTAAGGCTCAGCAGTAATGAACCTGACTAGTATCCATGAAGATACAGTTCCCTGGCCTTGCTCAGTGGGTTAAGGACCCAGCAATGCCGCAAGCTGTGGTGTAGGCAGCAGACGCAACTTGGATCCTGCATTACTGTGGCTGTGGCATGGGCCAGCAAATGCAGCTCCAATTCAACCCCTAGCCTGGGAACTTCCATATGCCATGGGTGCACCCCTAAAAAGACAAAAAAAAAAATACTGATAACTTTAGGTTTGTTAACTTAAAAGACTATGGTAGTATCTCAAGAATAAACTATGAAAAAACTCCAACTCAATATAGATGGAAAACAGCATAAGAAAAAACAAAACTGCAAAAACCAAAGAGTTTCTTAAAGAAGAACAAAAAAAAGAGGAAAAAAGGTGCACAGAAAAGTACAAACAGCAAGTACAACATGAAGTGACAAGTATCACTGCAATTACATCAATAATCATAATATACATTAATTAAAACTGCAGAATAAAAGACAGATTATCAGATTATTTTATAAAGTATGAACAGCTCCAGTTATATACAAGACATATACAATAACACAAAACATAAAAAATAAAAGAATAAGAAATGCTGGCAGCTCCCATTGTGGCACAGTGGAAATGAATCTGACTAGTATCCATGACGATGAAGGTTAGATCCCTGGCCTCGCTCAGTGGGTTGGGGATCTGGCTTTGTCATGAGTTGTGGCGTAGGATGAAGACATGGCTCAGATCCCATGCTGCTGTGGCTGTAGCATAGGGTGGAAGCTCCAGATCAGACTGAACTCCTAGCCTGAGAACTTCCATGCGCCATGGGTATGGTCCTAAAAAGCAAGAAAAATAAAAAATAAAAAATAAAAAAGAATCAGAAATGTTAAGTAAGTATTAAACAAAAGAAAACACAAACAGATCTGATAACAATAAAAAATAGGTCTATTTCATCTGTTGCCCACAGTAAGTGAGAAAAAGTTGAAAAAACTTCCATTTAATGAATGGAAATCTCAACTGAGAAATGAAAATTTAAAATAGAACCAAAGAGAAATCCTAGAATAGAAAAGAATGAAAACCCAATGGATGATCTTAATATAGATGGGAGATGACAGAAGAGTTAGTGAACTGGAAAACAGACCAATATAAATTATCCAAGCTGAAAAGTGAAAGACTAGAAAAATGAACACACTCTCACAAATCTGATATATTACCAGGTAATATCAAGCAGTATAAGATATATATAGTTGGAGACCTAGATGGAGAAGAGAGTAAAACTGGAGCATAAAAAGTATTTGAACATACAATAGCCAGAAACCTCCCAAATTTGATGAAAAATACTGACTTATAAATCCAAGAAACTCAGCCTGAAGTAGGAGCAATATAAACACAACTGTACCTGACCATCATAAATTGCTGAAAACTAAAAATAAAGAGAAAAATCTTGAAAGCATCTAAGAAGAAATAATAATAATGATAACAATAGTAACAGCAACAGTATGAATGACTGCTTTCTATTAGAGAAAAAGAAGCCTAAAACAATGAAATGACATCTATAATGCTAGGAGAATTCCATACCGAGGAAAAATACCCTTCAAAAATTAAGCAAAATAAAGATGCCCAAATGAAAACTAAGGAAATTCATCCCAGAAAATGACACCTAATAAATACTAGAATCTACAAAAAGTAACGAAGGGTACCAGAAATGGTAAATATGTGGGCAAGCAAAAAACTATCTTTCATTAATTTCTTTAGAAGATGCTGGCTGCTTAATGCAAGAAGTGTAACGCTTACAATGTAGGCTTATGTAAAACATATGACAACAGTGGCACAATGAATATGGAGGTGATGGATTACATAGTTGCAAGGTGCTTATATTCCACAATAATTGGTAAAATATTAACTCTAAGAGTAGGACAGACTAAGTTAAGGATGCATGCTGCAATAGGAAGTACAATCACTAGAAAAATGTTACTAAATGGAATACTAAAAAATAATGAATAGATTAAGTGAGGAAAAGTGTAACAGAAAAAGTAAAAAAGATCTAGACGCAACTACAGTCAATTCTCATTATGCAGTTATGCTCTTTAATGTCACCACGAACATGGCATTAGTGAATACAGAACCACTGTTCCTAGGGGAAACACAAGATTAGTTTCTTATAAGCCTCTGGTCATAACACTTTAGTCAACCATCAAAATGTAACCCTGTTTTACATTTGTTTCTGTTTAAAGACCTCTTACAAAGCAAATATATTTTTTCATTAATTAACATTGAACTCAGGACCAACAGCACTTTAACACGCCTGAAGGAAGATTATCTAACATCTATTTTCTCAATAAGGCATGTTACAGCCTTCTTTACTTAGGAACACTAGACAGCACCTCAGTACTATGCTTATGGGCAATTTTAAATCATCAGTTAAAAAAAGTACAAAAATGTGGAATTCGTGGCACTGAATAGATCACAAAAAGGACACACTTACAGTATGAGAAATGAAACAAGAAGGCAGAGTATGACTTATTCAACATCACTCAGGAGACTGCATACCAGATGACTCAAAAATTTTACTACTCTGTATATGTCCACGAATGACTCTGAGAGCACTATGAGTACTGATTTGGGAATTACAAATAAATCTTAGCAAGAAGGCAAATTTCTGGATATAGAACCCATGAATAATGAGAACCAATTACGTATCGGTAAATACATTAAATATAAAAGGACTAAATATTCCAACTAAAAGGTAGAGATTGTCAGAATGAGAGAAAGGAAAACAAAAACCAAGATTCAACTATATCATGCCTACAAGAGATACACTTTGAATATAAAGACACAAATCTAAAGCAAGAGAATCGAAATATACATTTATTATAAGAGAAACATATTCCACACCTGACACAAGATGAAATTTTAAAAATATGAATAGCCATATATCTAGTAAATAAATTGAATTGTTTAGCCTACCCTTTTCCAAAAGAAAACTCCAAGCTCAGATGATTTCACTGGTGAATTCTATCAAATATGTAAGGGAGAAAACAATTCCCAACTCATTTTAGATGCTTTGCATAAACCTATTAGCAAAACCTAAAAAAAATGTATAAAAAAACTCCCACAAATCATGAATACAGCTCATGAATCCAGATGAAAACATCTTTGGCAAACTAATGGAAAAATCAAAATCAGTAACTTGAAAAACTAATATATCAAAATTCAACACAAGGAGGGACACTATAATGTCCCTTCATGCTGCTGGATTAACACAAAATCTCAGTTTTCAATCAGCATAAGTAAAAAATACAAATATATGTGCGCATGTGCATGTGTGTCTACACGTAGACAAACATATCTAAGCTCTGTCCATAAAAAGGGAGTAGAAGTAATGACACACTAATTGCACCATCATGCACCCAGATCTTGATCCCCACTAATAGGAACAAGGCTCCCTGGAGAAAAGCTGATTTGAAGGCTAAGGCACACAAAATGAGCCTGGAGCACTTTGTTGCACAAGAAATCCAAAAAAAAAAAAACCCTCAAATGTGGAGTTCCTGCTGTGGTACAGTGGGTTAAGGGCAGAGCATTGTCTCTGTGGTAGCATGGGTTCGATCCCCCAGTCTGGTGCACTGGGTTAAGGATCCAGCACTGCTGTAGCTGTGGCATAGGTCTGCGGCTACAATTCAATCCCTGGCCTGAGAACTTCTGTATTCATGGGTGCAGCCAAAAAAAAAAAAAAAAAAAGGCTCAAAGAATTATGGAGATATATAAAAAGGAGACAGGAACCAGCCTGAAAGGGTTCACAGTGACCCCAAATATGGAGCAATCTGAGTATCAAAATAATTACAGTAATAAATTATAGGCCACTAAATAAGAATAATTTAAATAAATAAATAAATAAATAAATGAGTGGAGGGAGTAAGAAAAGCTCTTCTTTATATCAGAACACCTATTAATAAATACGGAAGTATGGAGTTGGAAAATAATCACTGGATGCTAAAACGTGTGGGTTTAAAGTTTAATGTGGAACAGAATATTTACATAGTGTTAATACTTATTAACTTCAGGAGGAAAAACTATATCTTGGCAGTAGAGAAATCTGGCAAAGAGCAACTTAACCAAGTGTCCAATGTTATCACCAGTATTGAAATGAACTAACATCAAGTGGCTTACCCTGAGAACAATAAAAATCATCCCTGTGTTATTCTGTTTACAATGTATAAATCTAGTCCTGAGGAAATTTCACACAAACACAAATTTAGGGATATTCTAGAAAAAAGAAAAAAAATAGTCTTCAAAAATGTCAGTGTTGGAGTTCCCTTTGTGGGTCAGCGGTAACAAACCCAACTAGTATCCACGAGGATGCAGGGTCTATGCCTGGCCTCCCTCAGTGGGTTAAGAATCTAGTGTTGCCGTAAGCTGTGGTGTAGGTTGCAGGTGTGCCTCAGATCTGGCATTGCTGTGGCTGTGCTATAGGCCAGCAGCTGCAGCTCCAATTCAACTCCTAGCCTGGGAACTTCCATATGCCACAGGTGCAACGCTAAAAAAAAAAGGGAGGTTAAAGAAACATGACAACTGAATTCAGTGTGATTCTGGACTGGTCGCTGGACAAAGAAAACAAAAGAGCAATAAAGGACACTATGGGGACAACTGCTGAAAATACAAATATGAACTGTGAATTAGCTAGTAATACTGTATTAATTATTAAACTTCATGACAGATAATTTTACTATGGTCGTATAACAGAATGCCCCAGTTCTTAGGAAACATAAAACTTAGACTCCAATCAGAAAAAAAAAAAATGCATTTAATGATATATATGCACAGAGAGAGGGTGATAAAGCTAATGGGCTAAATTTATAATACTTGGTGAATCTTAGTAAAGGATGTGTGGTAATTCTTTGTACTCTTATACTTTTCCTTTAAATATTAAATTACATGAAAATAAAAGTCACACATAACGCAAAAGACATAATTGTAAAACTGGAAAGTGTTTTTGACAAACATGACAGAAAAAAGGTCACTTCCTTCAATATATAAATAAACTGTATACAGGAACCAGAAAAAAAAGGCAGTAATACCCAAAAAGATTAATGGGGAAAAAACATGTACAGCCAGTTCACAAAAGAAACTAATATACTTTTAAAGGAAAAAGAAAAACAATTAAGAGCAAAAAATCAACTTCACTAATACTTTAAACAGGCAAAGAAAGATAACAATGAGATGTTCTCCACCTGTTACACCAGTTATTTTCTTTTTTAAAAACACCTAATATTGGCAAGAATGCCCTAAAACAGCCACTAAACATCCTGTTAGCGGGAGTGTTCCTTAGAAACTTTCAGTAACACAGTTCAGCAATACAACCCAAGAATCTTAGAAATAACCACACCACCTCACCCAGTGACTAATTCATAACACTATCCTAAAGAAATCCTCTGAACTGGAGATTAAAATGTATACCCAAAGTTATTCATCAAAGGATTAAATTATAAATTATTTACAGTGGCAAAGTTCTTTAAAATAAACTATGTTAAACAATGAGGAAATGGTTAAAGGTACAACCATAAAACACAATATGCAATCCTTAAGAGTTATTAAAAATGGTAAATGCTATGCAATAAATGTTAAAAGAATAAAGCTTATAAAAACAGGCATTCAGGATGACCTTGATTAGGTAGAAAATAAACAAGCAATAAAGCCTAGAATAAAAGTACTGGTAACAAACACTGATTATTTGAAAATGAACAAAACAAGGACTATGAACACTTGTTTAGTGTTGAGTTTATCTACGAGATCTCTCCCACCTTCACCACCTGCCCCCACCCAAGACAGAGCCACCATTCTTTACATGGTGGTATCCTTTGCAATCACCTGTCTATTTCAACAATCTGAACATTTCTTGAGGGCATGGCACCATCCCTAGTTGCACACACTGAACACTTGGTTGATTCATATTTACAAATTCTCCCACCTCATTTCATATACATAAAAAAATTATTAACTCTAACTACTAAAGTCACCTCAAAAATGAAATCTAAATTGAATGTGAAAATTCACCAAGATGCGGTTTCTGTTTTCTTTGCTTCTTTCAAATAAAAACATTAAGGAGAAAGAGCTTTCTTTCAAAACATCAGACTCCCAAGGCAGACAACAGGAAGACGCCACATACCTGATTAGTGCTCTGTGCTAGGACCACCAGTGTCATTGTCGGCTCACTTTCATGTCAAAGAACATTTGCTTTAGGTCTAATCATTAGCTGCCACCAAAAAACACACTCATCTGCATGTCACAGTGTTCAGCCGCTACCCAGGGCCACACCTGACTCCATCTCTGCCTTATTCCCCAGATTCCACCCTCCACTTGGCAACTTTCCACCTAATTAGCTGAGCAGAGCAGAGTTAGGGGGAGGAGGCTGTGAGCAAGGCTGGCAAGGCAGAAAAACCAGACAGGAGTAGGATGACCACAACTACGGCACAGCACTGGTTAAAAGGCATCCATAAGTCAGTGATTCTCAATTGGGGTGACTCTGACACCCAGAGGACTTCTGGCAACATCTTGGAGATACTCTTGGTTGCCATTACTGTCAGGATGCGACTGGCATCTAGTGGGAAGAAGCCAAGGAAACTACCAAACATCCTAAAATGCACCAGACAGCCCTCAAAGCAAAGAATTATCCAGACCCAAATGTCAGTAGTGCTTAGGCTGAGGAAACTGCCATAAACTGAGTTATCCACCAATACGGCAGGGTCTAATCCCAATGCAACAGGAATAGGACACAGTAAATAAAGGAGATCTGAGGTAGTTTAGGAACTACACACACACACACACACACACACACACACACACACCCTCCTCAACCAGATGTTAAGATGCTAAGACGGTAAGAAAATTTTTTCCATGAAACAAAATTCTCCTGCAGGGGCTGGGAACAAGAATATTAAAACTTAATAAAAGAATTAGGAATACCTTTTTTCCCCCAAGGGCTTGCTCTGCCACATATCACACATTTCTTCAAAGACTGCCTCCCAGCAGAAACTATAAGACGATAATACTATCAAAATTGCCCAGACTGGTAAACATCTCCAGAGAA
The DNA here is from genome assembly GCA_004024745.2 of Catagonus wagneri. NCBI lineage: Eukaryota > Metazoa > Chordata > Mammalia > Artiodactyla > Tayassuidae > Catagonus > Catagonus wagneri. The sequence goes on from PVHT020003785.1 coordinate 14,405,640, forward strand.
GCTGGCAATGTACCCACACAGTCAATGACAAATTTAGCTGCATATCTCAAGGACCAAAGAACCTAAACTTACAGTTCGCAGCTTGGCTTAAAAGAAAAGTGGCTAAGACTCAAAGATCATTCAAAAAGAAGAAAATAATAGTGCTTCTTTTTCCAGACGAATCATCAAAAACTACAAGGCCTAAGAGAAGCCACATTTTCAAAACTGAGAACAGAAAGTATTTCATCTGCACTTACACCAAAAAAAAAAAAAAAAAAATGTGGACAAAAAGGAATTTAGTGTAATTCACTTAGTTAGTGACCACTGTGCCACACTACAATCTGTTTTCACTTGATTATTTTAATAACTTTGTCATGCCACGATATCCACCCAGGGGAGCCCAGAAAATTAGAGAAGACCTCCAGCACCATCTCTGGCTGAGACTTAAATAACTTCAGCCTGACTCTCATGCATAATTTGCCAACAAGTGTGAACTCGATCTTTGTCCTTTCAGTGTTAGGAAGCATTCAGCACTTAAGGTGACCCATTTCAATGTTGGACAGGAGTAACTTGTTAGAAATGTGCCCACTATGCTGAAACAAGAGCAGCCCCTTTCCATTTACAGGTATTAGTTTAGCCCTCAATTAGAATCATGTGAAACAAACATAATTATTCTCAATGTATTAGCACTTAAAAGTTTCTGTAAAATTATTGTGCCCTCGCCACCCCAAATGGTTTTCTTCTCCAAGTTATAAAATGTGCTCTCGGAGTTCCCACTGTGGCACAGCAGAAACAAATCTGACTAGGAACCATGAAGTTGCGGGTTCAATCCCCAGCCTCGCTCAGTGGGTTAAGGATCTGGTGTTGCTGTGAGTTGTGGTGTAGGTCGCAGATGTGGCTCGGATCTGATGTTGCTGTGGCTGTGGTGTAGGCCAGCAGCTGTAGCTCCGATTGGCTCCCTAGCCTGGGAACCTCCACATGCCACAGGAGCAGCCCTAAAAAAAAAAAAAAAAAGCAAATAAAATAATACGTACTCTCCTCATGAACTGCGTTATAACTAGCTCAATTATGATTCCGTGAGACCAAAAAAAAAAAAAAAAAAAGAACGGAAGAACTAGAAGGAATCTGAGAGATGAACCAGTTCAAACTCAACTGTGTTTTTACAAATGAGTAAAATAAGGCAGAAAAGGATGAAGTGAGGCTGCTTGCCAAAAGTCAAATAGCTCTTCAGGAAAGTTGGGAGGAGGACTCAGGTTTGCTAATTTAATCTGCTCAGAACTATATCAGATTGCATTACATGCCTCTAAGTTTTAGGTTTTTTTAATTTTTATTTTTATTTATTTATTTTTTTGCCTTTTGTCATTTTTGGGCCGCACCCGTGGCATGTGTAGGTTCCCAGGCTAGGGGTCTTAATCGGAGCTATAGCCACTGGCCTACGCCGCAGTCACAGCAACGCAGGATCCGAGCCGCGTCTGCGACCTACACCACAGCTCACGGCAACGCCGGATCGTTAACCCACTGAGCAAGGCCAGGGATCGAACCCGCAACCTCATGGTTCCTAGTCGGATTCGTTAACCACTGAGCCACGATGGGAACTCCAGGTTTTTTTAAGTTTTATGATAAAATAGAAAAATATTTTCAGTCTTAACAAGTTTAAAAAAACTCAAATCATCACAATCACCTTATGAAGCAGTATAGCTGTGGGCATCCACACTTCATGGATGAAGAAACCCAGGTCCAAGGTCATACAGGAAGCAGCGAAGCGGGCTCCAGAGGCCACATTCTTAACCACTATGTGACCTGGGCAAATACTTGAACACTACTATTATTACAACTGAATTCACAAACTTAAGACTTCCATTGATTCTTTAAATTTTAAAATTTGATACAGCTAATATAAAAGGTATCCTTCCTGAGAATATAAATTAATTTTTAAAGAATCAAGATACATTTAAAGATTTATAGTATGTAGCCTCCTGGCATAAAATAGATTGTTTTAATTTAAAAATTAGGTTATAGTATCAAAATAACATCTTCTATGTCAAGTATGTAAAGAAATTCACCAAAAAGCAACCTAATTTTTCTGGGAGCAACACAGAAGGAACTCACTGATGACATGGAGCTTTTTGAGAAAACTTATCCAAGCACAGCTTCATGCTCTCAATCATTTCCCAAAAACCCTTCCGCATAAGACTGTGTGCCATGAACAATACAATCAGTCACTAAGCAAATAAGATATTCAATCTTCCTAAATCTTGCAAATGTAATAAAATATTTAGTACTAAAGGTATAGACAGAATACTTAGGTTTAGTTCCTCTTCCACCAACACTCTATTAAGATGACAGTAAAAGAATTTTTTAAAAAGAAGCTTACACTTCTGGGAAAATGGAGTAAATGTACTTTCCTCTATTTGTTCCACTAAGTTCAAGAAAAACTCTGGACATTATATATGTAACAAATATAAGACCCTGAAAAGCAGAAAGAAGGCAGACAGGCTAGGGAACTCAGGATTCAAGGAATGACATGATGTTCATTTCTTTGGGTTTTCTTTTTGCTTCTTATGACGCAAACTTGGAGCTGAAGAATTAGCAAATCCAGAAATCAAGAAGTGTAAACCAAAAAAAAAAAAAAAAAGGGCTCAAGAAACCATAGGAGTAGGAAAGGGTCAGTCTGGAAACACAAAGACAGACAGATAAAACAGACACATAAGGAGACAACCACTATCCTACTCCAGCCAAATGCCACAGAAAAAAACTGTAGCCACACCCCTACCCACTCCAGCAAGGACCAAGGGTAGACTACACATTTAGGCTTACCAGTATGTAACAGAATATCCCAACAGCCTCATCAGCAGGTATTAGAGAAAGTTGCGTATGTAACTGGGGCTTTGATCGCCACCACTATTGTGCCTTGGTTCAAAAAAAACAGTCTCAGCAAAGAAATAAAGAAGCGAAGATATAAAAAAGAGCCAAAAGAAAATTTCAGAATTGAAAAACACAATTATAAAGACATTAAAACCACTACTTGGGTTCAGCGGAATGGTAGGGACAGAAAAAAACAGTGAACTAAAAGACAAACCAACAGAAGCTACCCAGTCTGAATGACAGAGAGAAAAACAGACTGAAAAAGAAGAATGAACAGAGCCTCAGGGACCTGTGGAACTATAGCTAAAGATTTAACATTCATGTCATAAGAGAGAGCTGAGCTGAAAACATATTAAATTGATGGCTGAAATTTCGCAAATTTGGCAAAAGATATATTTACAGACTCAAGATTCTGACCAAACCCCAAACAGGGTGAACTCAAAGAAATCCTCACCAAGACATGTAATAGTCAAACTTTTAAACACTAAAGAAAAAAAAAAATCTTGAAAGCAGTGAGAGAGAAACAACACTTATCTACGGGAGTAAAAAATCACTTAAATGGCAGCAAATATTTCATCAGAAACAAGGGAGACCAGGAGAAAAGACACAACACCTTTCAAAAACTGAAAGAACTGTCAACTCTTTGGAGTTAGCTGGTGACTTAGTGGGTTAAACATTCGGTGTTGTCACTGCTATGGCTAGGGTCACTGGTGTGGTGTAGGTTCAATCCCTGACCCGGGAACTTCTACATGCCACAGGCACTCCCTATCAAATTACCAATGGCATTTTTCACACAACTAGAACAAAATATTTTAAAATTTGTTTAGAAACACGAAAGACCTCAAATAGCCAAAACAATCCTGAGGAAGAAAAACAGAGCTGGACAAAGCAGACTCCCTGATTTCAGACTATACTACAAAGATACAGTCATCAACAACATGGTACTGGCACAAAAACAGAAATACAGATCAATGGAACAGGATAGAAAGCCAAGGAATAAACGCAGGCACCTAAGGCCAATTAATCTATGACAAATGAGGAAAGAATATACAATGGAGAAAAGACAGTCCCTTCAACAAGTGGTGCTGGGAAAATTGGACAGCTACATGCAAAAGAATGAAATCAGAATATTCTCTAAAACGATAAACAAAAATAAACTCAAAATGGATTAAAGATGTAAATTTAAGACCAGATACTATAAAAACTCTTAGAGGAAAACGCAGCTCAAACATTCTCTGATATAAACTACAGCAATTACCGTCTCAGATCCACCTCTTAGAATAATGACAATAAGAACAAAAATAAACAAATGGGACCTAATTAAGCTTAAAAGTTTTTGCACAGCAAAGGAAGCAATAAACAAAACAAAGAGACAACCCACAGAATGGGAGAAAATATTTTCAAATGAAGCAAATGACAAGGGATTAATCTCCAAAATATACCAAGACCTCCTGCAGCTCAATATCAAAAAAACAAACAACTCAATTTAAAAAAATCAACTATACTCCAATAAAATTTATCTTTAAAAAAGAAAAAGAAGCGGAAGATCTAAATATTCTCCTAATAAGACATACAGATGGCCAAAAAACACATGAAAAGATGTTCAACATCACTTATTAGAAAAATGCAAATCAAAACTATTATGAGGCACCACCTTACACAAGCCAGAATGACCATCATCAAAAAGTCTACAAATAATAAATGCTGGTGAGAGTGTGGAGAAAAGGGAACCCTCTTACACTGTTGGTGGGAACGTACATTGGTGTAACCACTACAGAAAACAGTATGGAGGTTCCTCAAAAAACTAAAAACAGAACTACCATACAATCCAGCAATCCCACTTGTGGGCATCTATCCAGAGAAAACCATATTTCGAAAAGATTCATATACCCCAATGTTCACTGCAGTGCTATTTACAACACCCAAGACATGGCAACAACCTAAATGTCCACCAACAGAGGAATAGATAAAGATGTGGTGCATATATTACTCAGCCATAAAAAAGAATGAAATCATGCCATTTGCAGCAACATGGATGGACCTAGAAGCTACCATACTCAGTGAGGTTAGTCAGACAGTGAAAAGACAAACATCGTATGATATCACCTATATGTGGAATCTTAAAAAAAAAAAAAAGGATACACGTTAAGGATCTGACATTGTCGCTGCTATGGCTCAGGTCACTGCTACTGTGGCAGTTTTGATCCCTGGGTCTTGAGGTTTAAGGAAAGACGCTATCTCCATAACAGCAAACTGCAAGGTGAGGCAGCATGTGCTTATGTAGAAGCTGCAGCAAGTTATCCAGACGATCTAGGTAAAATAATTAATGAGGTTACTGTACTAAACAGCAGATTTTCAACGAAAACAAGACAGGATGTTCTCTTAGAAAAAGGTGCCATTCAGCTATGAAGGTGCTTTTATAGCTAGAGAGAAGTCAATACCTGGATTCAAGACTTCAAAGGAAAGGCTCATTCTATTACCAGGGACTAATGCAGCTAGTGACTACAAATTGAAGACAATACTCATTTTCCAAAGTCCTAAGGTCCCTAAGAATTATGTTAGTCTACTCTGCCTTTGTTCTATCAATGGAACAACAAAGCCTGGATAGTAGCATATCTCTTCATAACCTGTTACTGAATATTTTAAGCTCACTGTTGAGACCCAATGCCCAGAAAAAAAGATTCCTTTCAAAATATTACTGCTCATTGACAATGCACCTCGTTACCCAAGGGTTATGAGGGAGATATCCAATGAGATTATTGTTATTTTCATGAGTATCAACACATCCATTCTGCAGCTCATGGACCAAGGAGTAATCCTGACTTTCAAATCTTATTATTTAAGAAATACACCCTCAGAAGGCTACAGCTGCCACAGATAGTGATTTTTCTGCTATATCTGAGCAAAATTTAAAACCTTCTGGGAAGGATTTTATCACTCTAGATGTCGCTAAGAACAATCACAATTCATGGGAAGTTGTCTAATATCAAAATTAAGGGGAGTTTGGAAGTTGATTCCAGCTCTCATGGATGACTAAGAAGGGTTCAAGACTTTTGGAGGAAGTAACTGCAGATGTGGTGGAAACAGCAAGAGAAATATAAGTGGGGCCTGAAGATGTGACTGAACTGCTGTAATCTCATGGTAAAACATTAATGGATTTCTTTTATGGATGAGCAAAGAAAGTGGTTTCTTAAGATGGAAACCACTCCTGGTGAAGACACTGTAAAAGACTGCTGAAAGGACAAAAAAGGATTTAGAATGTAACACTCATTTTGTTGATAAAGCAGTGGCAAGGTTTGAGAGGACTGACTCCAATTTTGAAAGAAGTTCTACTGTAGGTGAAATGTTATCAAACAGCACTGTATAAGACCAAGAAATGGCTCAAGAAAGGAAAAGTCAATCAATATGGCAAACTTCACTGTTGTCTCATTTTAAGAAACTGCCACGGCCACCCCAACTTTCTGAGACCTTCATCCTGATTAGTTAGCAGCCATCAACATCAAGGCAACACCCTTCACCAGCAAAAAGAATACGGTTCACTGAGGGTTAAGATGATAGTGAACACATTTTAGTAACAGAGTATTTTTAAATTAAGGTATTACACTGGGTTTTCTGGACATAATGCTATTGCACAGTAAAAAGATTATAGTACAGTAAAAACATAACTTTTATACACACTGGGAAACCAAAAAAATTGTGTGACTTGCTTTATCTCATTATTAGCTTTATTGTGTTAGTCCGGAACTGAATCCAAAATATCTCCAAGGTATGCCTGTACTTTGAATTGAAGACAAGGACTGTTTGGATAGAGGATCAGCATGCCCTATACGAGGGAGGAAGAATAAAGCAGTATGGGGACCAGAATGGCCAACAGAAGTAGAGTTGATGCTACTTATCCACTACAGAGTTCCCTGTTCCTGGGCAAATTAGAAGACCACATTTTCCAGCCTCCCTTGCGACTATGTAGAGGCAATGTGACTGATTCCTGATCAATATAGTATGGGGATAGTAATGTCAGCCACTTCCAGGCATGGACTTTAAAAACATTCACAGAAATCTTACAGCTGTCTTCCACTGCCATCTTGGAGGCCAGATGGCATAGCTCACATAGAGTTACATCCAACTTGTGTTAGACTTCACATGACAAAAATATTTTGTTGTTGCTATTATTGCTGTTGCCACAGCACAGCACTGCCCAGTTCTTTCAAGATTTTTGGTGCATACAAAGCAAGTTTGGGATGTGGCCTGAAATTCTATATTTCTTTTTTGCCTTTTTGTCATTTTAGAGCCGCACCCGCAGCATGTGGAGGTTCCCAGGCTAGGGGTCTAATCAGAGCTGTAGCCACTGGCCTGTGCCGCAGCCACAGCAATGCAGGATCCGAGTCACGTCTGCAACCTACGCCACAGCTCACGGCAACGCCGGATCATTAACCCACTGAGTAAGGCCAGGGATTGAACCCGTCATGGTTCCTAGTCGGATTCGTTAACCACTGCGCCACGACGGGAACTCCTGAAATTCTATACTTCTAACGGGCATCGAGATGATACCAATGTGGATTGGCCTAAGGAACACACTTTGACTAGCAAAAGCTTTAAACCACCAAGAATACTGCACTGTGGGAGAACAGATGATTCTCTGGAGAAACCAAATGGCCCAGAGAAAAGGTATCCCACGGTGACTGAACAGCAAGACTAAAAAATTCAGGCTCACATCGAAGCAGGATGATAGAAGGCTTTCGGAGGAAAAATATCCAGAAAAGTATAGAGATTGATACAAAAGATGATATGGTAGACAATATGATAGTGCATCCGTTAAAATTAAGAATTTTTATATGAAAAGGTGTGTAGGTGAAAAAAATGAGGCAATTACCCTTCAAAAGATACATAAGAAAGAAAATGTAGTCCCAGACAATAAGTTGGCTCTACAGTTGAACAACAGTTAAGTGTTTACGGACTAAACACTGATTACTGATTTTAATAAAAATGAGGCTATAACCATACTTGGAATGGAGACTAGGTAAATGAGGTGTTTAAGATGCCCAAGTCCTCAAAACAGGAAGGCAATGCAAAA
>PVHT020003785.1:14414554-14436985 GCA_004024745.2 Catagonus wagneri
GCAAGACTCATCAAGAAGAGGAGAGAAAAAACCCAAATAAACAAAATAAGAAATGAAAAAGGGGATATTACAACAGATATTACAGAAATACAAAAAACCATGACAGAATATTATAAACAATTATATGCCAACAAATTTGATAATCTAGAAGAAATGGACCAATTTTTAGAGACCTACACCCTCCCAAAACTGAATCGAGGTTGCAATTTGATCCCTGGCCTCACTCAGTGGATTAAGGATCCAGCTATGAGCTGTGTAGGTTGCAGACTCTGCTTGGAGCTGGCATTGCTATGGCTGTGTCGTAGGCCAGCAGCTGTAGCTCGGATTAGACCCATTGCCTGGGAACCTCCATATGCCACGGGTGTGGCCCTAAAAAGCAAATAAATAAATAAATAAAATTGATAAACCAATAAACCAATAACAGTGGGATAAGCATGAAGTTCAGAAATATGGAGGTAACCCCCATTAGAAATAAGAAAGCAGAAGTTGCCTCTGTTTTTCAAAACAAGACTTTATGCTAGCTGTTTTTAAAAAACAATTGTTGGAGTTCCTGTTGTGGCTCAGCGGTAAAGAACCCGACTAGTATCTCTGAGGACATGGGTTTGATCCCTGGCCTCTCTAAGTGGGTTAAGGATCCAGCATTGCCGTGAGCTCTGGTGCAGGTCGTATTCGAGGCTCAGAGCTGGCATTGCTGTGGCTGTGGCACGAGCTGGCAACTACAGCTCTGATTCAATCCCTATCCTAGGAACCTCCATATGCTGCAGGTGTGGCTCTAAAAGGACAAAAAAACAAACAAACAAAAAATCTTACTATTAATTTGATAAAAATTTAAACATTAATTTTAAAACCTACAGAGAAAAATTACAGATAATATGGCAAGGAAATAGCGAAAAGGTGAATATTATTAGGGAAAATGAAAATTGAAATAAAAATTGGGACACCTGCCACTACCCAATTTAAATCCCCTTTAACCAGACAATTCCACTTTTAGGACTCTATACTATATGCACATTCCCACAGATGTTCAAAGACATACATACAAGAATGGTCACTACAACACGTTTCAAAAAGAGAAGAATCAGAGCATACAAAATATCCACTAATAGATGAAGAGCTAAAGAAATTATGAATAAATGTACCCAACTTGATTTCAGTCTTGTAAGACCCAGAGCAGGTTAAGTCAGGCAAGCCTAACGCTTTTCTGCCCTAAAGAACTATGAGATAAAAATGTGTGCTGTTCTAAGCCTCTGAGTTTGTGGTAATTAGCTACAGATCAATAAAAAAAAAATACTTCTAGAAAAGCTGAAATGTATTACCAGCAGCTACAGTTAGGAATAACCATATATCCAGAGAAAATTTTGCCCGTGTGCATCAGAATTCACACCCAAAATGCTCACATCACCTCGCTCATGTCAGAAAAAAAAACTGACAACCCAATAATTCATCAAGAATACAAAAGTAAAACGGTGATTCATATAACATAATACAAAAATGAAACATCAACAAACTACAACCATACATAAAAATATGGGTGAGCCTCAAGTCTGACATAGGACAAAAGTAAGTGACAAAAGTATACACTCAGTATAATTCTAAAGTTCAAGAGAACACGGATAGAAACATCATAGCTCAGAGATGCAAATATGGTAAAACTAGTTAAAAAACAAAGTTAAACTAGTTAAAAAAAAATAAGCACAAATCTTAGGGTAGCTGTACTGTTTGTGGTGAAGTAAAAGAATGTGGTGAGAGGGGGTACCAAGGGCATCAAAGGTAGTATAAGGTTTTATTCTTAGCAGTGATTACAGAATAATAGTATTGAAATTCTAAGGATATTTTATAAAGATATTTATTCAATATTTAGAAGATGAAAACATTTATAAAAAAAAGCGTCCACGTGACCAAAAAAAAAAAACTACAAGACATACTGAAAAAATAATTCCATAATATATAAAAGTCCAATCACTTTTTTCTTTTTTTTTTTTCACTTTTTTAAAGCTGCAGCCGCAGCATACAGAAGTTCCCAGGCTAGGGGTCTAATCAGAGCTACAGCTTCTGACCTACACCACAGCCACAGCAACACAAGGTCCTTAACCCAATGAGCGAGGCCAAGAATCCAACCCGCCATCCTCACGGATCCTAGTTGGGTTTCTTACCGCTGAGCCACACACGACAAGAACTCCTCCAATCACTTTTTAAAAATCATCTAAAGCCCCACCATCTAGACAAAATCAATAACACAATGTTGAACATGCTTCTGGGCATTTCATACACTGGTGTTTATACATTAAAGTGTTTTAAATGAAATCAGTACACACACACATATACATACTTATTCTGCAAATGCTGTTTAGACTGTAGCTTTTTTTTAAATCAACTGTACTGAGTTACAATTTACACAAAATTCACCCAAGTGTAATGTTGGAAAAGGTTTGATGAAAGCCCATGTAGTGCAACAACTACCCAATCAAAATTTGGACAAAACAAACAAAAAAAAGTCCCTCTTATGCCTCTTGTGGTCAATTCCCTTATCTCTGACCACAAGCAATCGCTTAATTTGCTTAATTCTAGATTTATTTTGCTGGCTTAGGTTCAATGTGAAAGGAATTATATAGTTCATATTCTTCTGTGTGAGGATTCTGTTCAGTGTAAAATTTACAGTATTCCCTTTATACTATTGAGTAGTGCCTCATTGTATACTTGTTGACAGACATTTGGGCTATTTCCAGCTTTGATCTCTAACCAGTGAGGTGTAAGTCATTTATGATGTTTTTATTTTATAATCAGAGGTAGAATTGTTGGGTCATACAGTAGGTGTGTACAAAGTATCTTCCAATGTGCCAGTATCTCCATACACTCCTACTAGCAATTTATGCTAGTTATGATTGCTCCGCACATCCTTACCATTTGATAGTCAGTCCTATTCATTTTAACCATTCCTGTAGGGAAATACTTGTCCCTAATTTTTATCGCATTTCAGAAATCACTAAATGTGTTGAGAATTTTCAATGTGCCTCCTGGAAATTCAAGTATCTTCTTCTGTGAAGTGTATGTCCATATTCTTTACCAATTTTTTCATTTGAGGGGTGCCTGCCTTCTTATTGATTACAGAATTCCTTTATATACACTGGACAGGGGTTCTTGGTCATATATATGAGTTACTTGCTCATATATATAAAATATTTGTCATGTATATGAAATATTTGCTCCCAATCTGTAGCATATCTTTCCTTTTTCTTAACAGTATCTTCTAAAGTAAAGAAGTTTTAGGATCCCCTTGTGGTGCAGCAGGCTAAGGATCTGGCGTTGTCACATCTGTGGCTTGGGTCACTGCTCTGGAGCAGGTTCAGTCCCTGATCTCAGAACATCCACATGCCATCCACAAAACTAAATAAATAAAATAATGTACAGAGCTTTTTAATTTTTATTAAGTCTAACTTAACATTTAAAGGAATTTTATAGTTACTGGGGGTTTTTGTATCGTGTATAGAATCAAATGTTTTCCCCTCAGACTGGGTATCTGCTTATCATTTCTATCATCATATTGGACTTGAGGTCCTAGCCAGTGCAATTAGGCAAAAAAGAAAAAGAAAGATAAAAAGGAGGGAGGGAAAGCAAAGAATGCTGACTGGAAATGAATTAGTAGAATTGTCTTTATTAAATGACTGTATATGTAGAAAATCCTAAAAAAAAATGACTAAAAGACCACTAAAAGTAGTTAGTGAATTTAGAAATGCTGTAAGATACAAAGGCAATACACAAAACCAACTGCATTTCTACATATTAACAATGAACAGGCAAAAAAATTACTTTTTAATCTCATTTAGAATAACAAAAAAAAAACATAAAATAGTGGGAGTTCCCTGGTGGCCTTGTGGGTTAAGGATCTGGTGCTGTCACGGCTGTGGCTCAGGTCACTGCTGTGGTGTGGGTCTGATCCCTGGCCCAGGAACATCTGCATGCCATGGGCACAGAAAAAAAAAAAAGAAAAGAAAAAAACCATAAAGGGGGTTTTTAAGACATAAATTTGACAAAATATGTGTAGTACACATACACTAAAAAACTAAAATGACATGTTGCAAGAAATTAAAGAATTAAATAAATGGAGATCTATAACACATTCATGGATTGGAAGGTTCAATATTAAGATAGCAGTTTTCTAAAAACTGATCTAGAGATTCAAAGCAATTAAAACTGAAATCCCAAGAAGTTTTCGAAACTAACAAGCTGATTTTAAAATATTTCTGAAAATATCAAAAACCTAAAATATATGAAATAGTTTTGAAAATAACACAGTAGAGGACTTATACTAACCAAATTCAAGCCATACATAAAACCACAGTAAGAAAGACAGTAGAGGAGTTCCTGTCATGGCTCAGTAGAAACAAATCTGACTAGCATCCATGAGGACGCAGGTTCGATCCCTGTACTTGTTCAGTGGGTTAAGGATCTGGCATTGCCGTGAGCCATGGTGTAGGTCACAGACACGGCTTAGATCCCGTGTTGCTGCGGTTGTGGCGTAGGCCAGCAGCTACAGCTTCAATTTGACCCCTAGCCTGGGAACCTCCACATGCAATGGTGTAGCTCTAAAAAGACAAATAAATAAAATAAATTTTTTAAAAAAATTTAAATAAAAAAAGAAAGACAGTAGTTGTTGACATATGGACAGACATACAAATCAAAAGGAGTTGGAGCCCAGAAACAGACTACACACACATCAGTTGATTTTCAAGAAAAACACCACAGTAGTCCAACGGGCAAAGGACAGAGAAATTTAATAGGAAAAGGATAATCTTTTCAACAAATAATACTAAAACAACTGTGTATCCATAAAGGAAACAAATGAACCTAAACCTATACCTCACACCACACAACCCATTAACCCCTCCAAATAGGTCAAAATCTAAATATATGAGCTAAAACCACAAAACTTTTAGGGGAAAATTTCCATGGTCTGCATTTTTCATACAACGTCTCAGACATCAGTGTGTATTAATAAATGTAGGTCCTCTGCATCCTTTTTTTTTTTTTGCTTTTTAGGGCTGCATCTGCAGCATATAGAAGTTCCTAGGCTTGTGGTCACATCAGAACTACAGCTGCCAGCCTACGCCACAGCCACAGCCAAGTGGGATCTGAGCCACGTGTGCGACCTACACCACAGCTCACAGCAATGCTAGATCCTTAACCCACTAAGCGGGGCCAGGGATCAAACCTTCAGCCTCATGGATGTTAGTCGGATTTGTTTCTGCTATGCCACAACAGGAACTCCTGTCCTTTGCCATTTTTTAAAAAGGTAAGAAAAATAAAAGGACAGCTAAAATTAAAAATTTTCAAAACATGTCTTCATTTTTTAAAATAAAGTTTCAAAACTCATTGTGAATTCCTTATCCATATAGTTACATTACCTTTCTTTGACTATATAAATATTCAAAGGAAAAGAACAAAAATTGTCTTTAACTTCCTCATCTGGTTCCATTAAGAAAAGGCTGCCTTTTAGGGAATTGCAGCTTTGCTTCAATAATCATTTTTTAGTGCCTTTGCTTAAGGCATAAATAATAAAATAAATTTGCCTAACATATATTAATATCATCCATAACTTTCAAATATAAAAGTTACCAGAAGATCCTGACAATATGATAAATGCTCTGTGCTGCTATATGATCTGGAAGTGGCTTGTCCTGGTTGATAAAGATGCAGAATGCAACACACAGAGACTACACATTTTTATATTATAATAAAGCAAATTTAAACTATTAGAAACATAATCCCCACAGCAATAATTTGAAAGATAGTTCAAGAAATGTATTTCTACCTGGGGTTCCCATCATGGCTAAGCAGTTTAACGAATCTGACTAGTATCTATGAGGACAAAGGTTCAATCCCTGGCCTTGCTCAGTGGATTAGAGATCCAGCATTGCCGTGAGTTGTGGTGTAGGTCACAGACGTGGCTCGGATCCCGCGTTGCTGTGGCTGGAGTGTAGGCTGGCAGATGCAGCTCTGATTAAACCCCTAGCCTGGGAACCTTCATGTGCCGCAGGTGCGGCCCTAAAAAGCAAAAAGAAAAAGAAAAAGAAAAAAGAAATGTATTACTACCTAATCATGAATTGTGAATTGTGTTTAAAAAAATGATGATAAAATAGGTAGGTATATATAAAATAGGTAGGTAACAAGGACCTACTGTATGGCAAAGGCAAAGGGAAATCTACTCAGTACTGTGTAGTAACCTATATGGGGAAAGAATCTAAAAAGAAATGGATATATGTATACATATAAGTGATTTGCTTTGCTGTACGGATGAAACTAACACAACCGTGCAAGTCCACTATACTTCAATAAAAAAATTTTTAAATGAAGGCAAAACCAAGACCTTTTTAGGGGTCAAAAAAGAGTCAGTTATAGTTTATTAATGTAACCATCACAGCTTTCCACAGCACCAGGATTAAAGGCAACACATAATGCAATACTGCTGCCCATGCATTAGTTATTGTGCTTAACGAATTACTCCAGAATGCAGTGGTTTAAAACAACGGACATTTATTATCTCATAGTTACTGTGGGTCAGGAATCTAGACACAGCTTACCTAGGTACCTCAGACTCATGATTTATCAAGCTAGCTGTAGGATGATCTGAAGGCCTGACTCTGTACAAGACAGGGATGAGCGATTTCCCTCCAAGCTCACTCACGCAGCTATGGGCAACTCTTGGTCCCCCACCATATGGGCCTCTCCAGAGGACTGTTCACAAAATCTTTTTTTGTTAGTTTTTTCCTAATTTCCTTCCTTCTACAAATGACTCCTTTTTACATATAAAAGTCAATGGTTTCTGGCATTTTTCATAGAGTTGTATGACCATCGCCACAATCAGTTTTAGCATATTTTATCATCCTATAAAGAAACCCACAACTATTTATTAGATGTATCATTTTGTTCATTCTGAGCACTGGGGAGCACACAGGAACTCTCATACACCAACAGGAACTCTCATACACTGCTGGTAGGAGAGTAAGTTAGCACAACTACATGGGAAAGCAATCTCATGATATTTAGTACAATTACACATATGCACAACTTACAAGCAGCAACTCCAAACCTAGGTGTTTACCTCAGGGAAATCCTTACACTTGGAAAAAACCAGCATGGATGGGACCTTGGGAAAAAAAACAGCACGGATGAAATACAGTAACATAATCATAAGCGGAAAAAGTCATAGGAAAAAAACCTACATAGCATGATTTCACTTATATAAACTTCAAAAATAATGTTTTAGAAGCATGTATACATGTAAAGACAGACTATCAAAAAAAGCAAAGAAATGGTAGACATAGAATTCAGTCTGGTGGTTACTTCTGAGGAAGGAAGTGGGAGTCCAATCAGGAAGGTTTCAAGGACATGGTAAAGGTCTATTTTTTTAGCTTTACATATATAAATTATACATTTGTGTGTGTGTGTGACATATTTCATAAACATTTTTCCACTGTATGTGAAGTGCATCTAATAACAGATACACAACTGAAGCAGTTCCATGCTAACATACTTAATGCAGATGAGGAGTGAATCAAAAACCACATGTAAACAATATTATTAACTATTTTCAATCCTCAAAGTGTATGCTTTGTAGAACTGAGCAGGTGGATTCCCTGCTTCCTTTCCAGCTTCTTCCCACCTTTCTGTAAACCCGTCTTCCTGACCTTACCTTAATCACAATTACCTGGATTAAATACCACCTCCTTCAGGGGGTTCTGCCATTCAATCTATCAACATGGCAGGCACTGACCCTCCTCTCAATTTCCATAGCATTTGTATCACTTAAAGGCCCTCATCACATTATCCTGGGATTGCATGTGATCTAACTCCTCTATCAGAATAAGCACCTGAAGAACTAGAATAACACATCAACCTCATCAACCTGGCTCTTGGAAGGCACTCGGTTTTTTTTGTTGTAGACTGTTAAATGAGTAAATTAATTAGAAAAGTCAGGAATTTCTGAGTGAGTCAAGCAACGAAACCAGATCAGGCCTAGTTTAAAAAAAAAAAAACCTCAAAAAATGAAGAATTAAAAATTACACTCCTTGAAAAAGCACCTCAACACTGAAATCTTCAAATTATAGCAAACACAAAACTGACAAATAGTTAAAACTAAATTTTACAGAGCATATACTGGTCATTTCCATATTTTCATGCAGCCAAAGCAAAAGGCCTAAGAACTCCCTGAAGGATTATTTACCACGAGAACAATCTACCACTTTAGAAAATGTCTTGAGGTCAATCACAACTGGAGAATAAGTAGGATTATAAAGTATCTTTTACAGAAAAAAAAAAATAGCACATGCCATTTCATGACCCAAATTTGTCGCTTTTAATATTTTGGCAGCTTTCTTTCCTTTCACTTATTTAAATTGTTTACTACCAAAAGTATAAACCTAAACACAATGTGATTACAGCAGAAAAGGAATGGCCACATGGGAGAGAAAAAAGAGAGAGACCACAGTGAAACAGATCTATTCTTCAACAACTAGACACTGCTACTGATAACAACCAAGGAGCCTTGACTGGCTGAATCGTTCACTCTTGTCTATGCATCTATAGTATCTGCCTGGAACTAATTGAAAGACAAAAATGTTGGAGCTAGGGTTGCCAGATTTAGCAAATAGAAATACCGTAGGCCCAGTTAAACTTAAATTTCACATTAAGCAATGAATTTTTTAGTAAAGTATGCCCTAAAAAAAATGCATTCATTTACTAAATTCAAATTTAGTTTACTAAATTCAAATTTACTAAAATTCAAATTTAGTGGGGTTTCCTGTATTTTATCTGGCAACCCTAAGGGAAGCCAAAATCAATCCAATTTCCTCACTTTGTAGCAGAAACTGAGACCCAAAGAAGGGAAGTGACTTGTCTAAACCTAAACGCAAGATCAAGGAAGTGGGTTGCTTTGAAAAGAGAAAACATATTCCACTATGTTCACCTTTGGTTCCACTCCTGGTAACTTCACCGCCGATTTTCACACCCCTCACAGAAACACCAAGCAAACAAGCTGTCAAAGAGTATAGTTCCTCTCTTTTAATATCAAACTGAGTTTTTAGTAAACGTATCTGCTCTAGTCTTTAAAAACAACAACTTAAAAAATTCTCCTGATAATCTTTTTGCCTACTCACTACCACCTCAGCTTCTGCTTATGTTCACTCGCTACATGAAACTTTTTCTCCCAAACTACTGCAAACAAACTTACTTCCCTGGGACTAGGATGCAAGAAAAGAGGGAAAGAGGAAGGTCTCTCCAGGAAATTCTGGGGCCTTATTCCAGTACTTACGCTTAACAGACTACATGACAGACGAATCATAGAAAACTTCACACACACAAAGGAGTCATCTCCATGATCCCATCAAATTAACAAATACACAAAACATTCACTCTTTAACAGCACTTCTCAACCTGTGATCTCTGGGGTCCCTTGGGGGCAAGTAGGAGTGGAGGAGGGGTGAGGAAGATAGTAAGGAGAAAAAGGTTTTGGTTTTATCTTTTTGACAAATCTGGGCTTCCAAGCAAGGTTTTGGAAAGAAGGTTCCGTTGTATTTTTAAAAGCCTTGGGGGGCGGTGGGACAATAACATAAACCATTATGACTTTCTCTACGTCTTCCATTAAAAACTTCACCCCGGTGAACAAGAATCCCAATCCTGTCAGAGGAAACAATGAAAGACAGAAACTGAGCAATTAAAAAAATCAAAATATCTACCTATGCTTTGCCTCTGGCAGCTTCCAATGTATGCAAGTCTCTCTCGAGATCACACACGTCACAAGGGGAAGGTCCTGACAAATCACCTAGTCCAGACTTTCATTTTACAAACGTGGAAACTCAGGCCGAGGGGAGGGCTGAGTAGCCCAAGATCTCACAGCCCGTCGGGGTCAGGGCTTCAACCGGGACTCCACGCTAGCAGCCCCCTGCCCTCAGCGCCCGAGGGCTCCTGCGGCTCCCGGCTCGGCCCGGCCCAAGGGCAGCCTAGAGAGCCGGGGCGGAAGAGCCCACGACCCGAAGTCGCTATCGCTGTATGCAGCGGAAGGCGGCGCGGAGCCGGGCCCCGGCAGCCGCCCCGATCGGCCCACCTGTCGCAGACAGCACAGCCGGCAGCCACACCCCCTGCCGTGGCCAGGGGCTCGGCCGGCCTCCTCAGCGGCCGGCAGCGATTGCAGCGCGCCGCACCGGTAAATCCGAACCGGAGGCCGCAGGAGTTACCTCAGGTGGGCGTTGAGCTTGCTGCGGGGTCGCCCCCGCCCGCCTGGAGCATGCGAGAGACGCGGACGCCAGCAGGGCTGCAGCTGGGCCACCGCGATGCCTGTTTACACCCCTCCGCCGGAGGACGCCGACTGGCCCGTCACGTGACGCACACGTCACGTGCTCGCCCCCGGTAGGGCGGAGGCGTTGCTCGGCGACGATGGTGCTCCGGGGCGGTACTGATGGCAGCGGCCGGCTCCCTTCGTGCTCCCACTTTGCGGTCAGCGGTGCGACGGTGACAACCCAATCGCCCTGAACAACCGGAAGGAGGAGAAATGACTCCCACCACCCTGGCCTCGTTCTTTAGTGACCCCTGAGCCTGACTGCCTGTATTATTCGTGTTTTGAAAGGGAGAGGGAATTCGGTCTGGCGTTATCTTGTTGAACTTGGAGAAAAAAACGGAAAATACTTCCTTTTCCAGGGTTTGCAGAGGAAGAGAGAGCTTTAAGGTACACTTTTGTTTGCGTCTGCTAAGATGAAGGTCCACAGCCTACCTCTCCCAGCCCCCATCTAGGAAGGTGTGAGGAAGGCTTAGGTAACTTACAATTTTTACTTCAAACTATATTTTATTATAATTTTCATGATTAGCCTTTGTATGTGTGAATACAAACATATCCAAGTAAATATTTTATTTGGCATTCAGCGTTTGTCCACATCAAACTTTCCTGATTATAGCTGTCATTTTGTTTGTGGTGACTATTTCTACCAAGTCCAGTTTTTCCTAGATCAGACTTTGCTGAAGCAAAGTTTCAGCCACTGACAATTTCTCCCATAGTGTTCATCATGAACTGCATAAAAGATGAGTAGTTTGTATTACTTTTTACTAAATTCGTGAATGAATTGTGAGCAAATACCTTCAAATATTCCATTGTTTTGTTGTCCAGGTATGATCTATTTCATAATCATGTTCCGCCGTACAATTTCCATCACTGCACACTTAGCTGTTTGTAAACAAAATGGCAAGGTCAAAACAGTGGACTCAAAATATCCTCCAGGGGATTTCCATGGTGGTCTAGTGATTTGAGATGTGGCACTTTTACCCCTGCAGAAACCCCACATCAAGCCGCTGCAGGTAACAGCCAAGAAAAAAAAAATCCTCCAGGTCAACAGGACAAGGTCAAATATAATTTTCATTTCTTTAATACACCTAGAATGCAGCACTATAAAGAGTACAAAATACAGTGATGAATCTTGCACATACTCATCTTTTACTATGGAAAATAGGTTATAAGGCCAGTTGCAACAACCTGGTTGATCTTTTCTAATTGCCTCTGGCAACAGATGTTTCATGAAGGCAGGAACAGTCTCTTCCATTGGTACACTTTTATGCCTAGGCCACGTCTGGGAAAAAATAGATAGTTGATCTATGGGTGTGGAATACTGCCATTCTGTAGGAAGTGGCCAAGAACCTTTTGTAAATCCAGAGGGATCTGTGAGTTAGGCTATACTCAGAAGCAATGCTATGGTGAGTCCTGTCTCACTCATTATTATATAGGCAATTTACTTAACATTTCTGAGCCTCTTTTTCCACCTATGTACTGAATACTTATGAAGATGAAATGAAGTAATGCTTCCATAACACTTTGAAGTGCCCAACACGTACTATGCTCAATAAATGTTAGCCATATAGGCCTTTGAAGTAGGAGAGGTCAGAGTCCCAAGGGAATGAATAGAAGCTGACAGCTTGAATGTGTCCAGGTCATGGGTCTGGACTCTTGCCACCTGAACTGGAGTTGATGACAACATAGTCAGCAAGAAAACCGAGCACCGCTGCAAAAAAAAAGTCTTTGCACTTAGAATGGAAGGCTACTAGTGAGGGAATTGCTCAGAGGTGACCAGGAGTACTGTCCTTGTGCTACAGGTTAATTCCAAATTCTGGGTTTCAGGTGATGGATACTCCTAATATACTACTTTTCCATTGCCCCAACCCACACAGGGCAATCGCCTGCCCTCTCCTAGAGTTTGTGGGAAAGGGGTCAGGCCTGAGTCATGTGACCAGTGTTATCCCCAAAAGCCAGTCAAACCTGTCCACCAAATGGTTAAACATAGCTAACCATTGCTCGTTGTTTAGTTAGTGTTTCACTGGAAACAACAAAACGTGATAAAATCTACTACGATTGTATATAGCTCTATAATGGCATTTCATATAACACAGTGGATATACTAGTGTTCCCACTGGAATAATGGATGTGAAAAAATAATGGGGGGAGTTCCAGAATCTGACTAGCATCAATGGGGATGCAGGTTTGATCCCTGGCCTCACTCATGGGGTTAAGGACGCGGTGTGGCTGTGGCTGTGGCATAGGCCGGGGTTATAGCTCTGATTCAAACCCTAGCCTGGGAACCTCCATATGCTGCGAGTGCAGCCCTAAAAAAAAATTTTGGGGGACTTATAAACAGAAAAAGCTGTGAACGATAACCTGCAAAGCTACCACAAAGCTATTGATGCAGTAGTGCCAGCCTTAAATTTATGTTTCCTGATTCCAAATGCCTTTTGGAATAATCAAAAAGTTGGCCTGTTCTTAAGAAAGATTTTGGCCTTCCTGTGCTATACTGGTGACAATTTTCTTTCACATTGTGTTTGGTATATTTCAAAAGTAGAGTCAACAAGATTTTCAGATTGATTAAAAGTGTGTGTGAAAGAACAGAGTGAAAGATGACTGGAAGGTTTTGGGCCTGTGCCATTAAAGGAAGGGAATTGTCATTTAGATGGAGAAGAAGGGATATGTGCAGGTTGACGGGGGTGGGGGGAATTAATAATTTGATTTTGAACATGTTGAAATTTACATGCCTTCCAGAGATTTTTACTGACAAGCTGGGCCAACACCCCACTCAGCCCTGAAGCAGCTATAGAGGGACAGTTGCCTCTCTGCTTCCCATAAGAATATGGGGGTAAAATCTCTGAGGAGGGAATGAAACAGGAGGGAAGGGAACAGGGCACAACCTTCAAAAGAATGATTTAGCTGTTGAGAATGCCGATAAAAAACTAGTTCAAACCAATTAGGTGCCAGATGGCTGAAGGTTTGACTTCCAGTAGAACTTGAGCCTCATTATCTGCTCATTGTAATAAATTAACTAAATGACATGCCCCACAGGCGCCAGGACAGTTCCAAGGACAGAACCATAAAGGCCCAAAAGTGGGCAGTAGTCCAAATCCTGAAAATCCCTGCCATTTCCCCCAAATAGTTGTAATAATCCTCCTACTCATTAGCCTATGAAAATACCCAGCCCATAAAAACTAACCACCTCATATTTGCAGACCACTCTCAAGCTTTTTGAGATGACCACATTCTGTCTATGGAGTGTGTATCTCTACCATTAAATTTACTTTTTACCTATCAAAAAACAAACAAACCAAAAAAAAAAAAAAACACTTTACATGGCTAATAGACATCTAAGTGGAGATGTACAATAAGCAACTGGATAAAAGATACTGGAATTGAAGAAAACATACAAAGATATAAATTGATCGGTCAGTGGATTAAAGCCACCGGATTGAATGAGATCACACAGAATATAACTTTCATTCATACTTTCTGACATCAACCCAGGATACAAAATATGTTTTCCATACTGATCAAATAAGTACATGTATATAACTCAAAAGTTTCAACAAGAAAATTTACCCTCCCTTTCTCTTCTACCTTATTCTGTTCCATTTTTAAAAACGTCTGCTCCCACGTCATTTTTTTTTGACTGTATAATGGTGTGGCCTACAGTTTGACTATCACTGACCTGGGAGATGAATTGCCTAATTGCTGGGGGGATAAAAAAAGAGAGAGAGAGAGAGAGATCTAAAGGCTGGTCATGTGGCACTTTAGAGATCAGAAGGCCAGTAAAGGAAACTTAGGAGCAGCCAGAGGTAAGAGGAGAAACAAAACAGAGGAGTCCTAAAGGCTAAGTGAAGAAAATGTTTCAGGGAGAAGGAAATGCCTAAGTGTGTCATAGTTTCTGTGAAGCTGAGTAAAATGAGAATTGATTTTTGGTTCTGGCAGTGTGGAGATCATCGAGAGCTTGAGAACATGACCACGTGGTGGGGATACAAGCCTGATTTTAGAGATAATAAATGGGACAGCAAGTCAATATTTATTTTTCCCATAAAGAGGAGCAGGGGGATGAGGCAACAGCAGGCAAGAGATGCGGGCATTAAGGTTTCTGTTTAAATATGTATACGATAACAGAAATGGTTCAGTGATGAGGAAAGATGGATTCGAAAGGGAGTGACAACTGTAGAAAGAAAATCCTCGAGTACCTGGAGGGGTCACTTGTAGGTAAGTGAACACGGGGCGTGGGCAGGCAAATACAGAAAGCTTGGTAGACTTTCTGCTTGATGCATGTGGAATTTCTTTTCCAATTGTTCATAGTTTAATAACATAAGCAGAGAGTGAGAAGGAGAGACAGTGCTGGTGGTTTGGAGAGAGGGGGTGAAGATCATACAGCAGAGTACTGTATCCCAGCCCCAGCCTGGGGCTTCGCCACATGGAAGCTTGCTATCCCTTTCTGTTTCCTGGCTTACATCCTACACTCTTTTTTTCTACACAATCACCAGAGTAAGTTTTCAAAACTTAAGTCCAATTGTGTAAGTGCCCATTATTTTCCCAGTCCGGAATAAAGTCCAAAGTTCTTGCCTGAAAGGTAGTCCATGATGTAACCATTTATCTCCTATCCTCCCCTTCACTTCATTGCTCCAGCCACCAGGCTTCCCTGTGATTTCTTCATTACCTCAGGCAGAGAACACTTTCCTCCGTTTCCTCACTTCCTTTGTGACTTTACTTAAATGTAACTTTCTCACAGTGGCTGTCTTTGACCACCCTTTCTAAAACAACACTCATATCTGTCACCCTACTCTGCTTGGTTTTTGTTCTTAGCACTTATTACCATCTGTGACAGAAACATTTACGGCTCATGAAATATCCATTCCGCACCCCCATAACACTTGCAGTTAGGTAGGACCATATGCCTAGCTCTGACAAACGGGCTGTGAACAGAAGAGTGCATCTATACTTGTAGGCAAAAGCATATAGGAGCCACCATGCAACCCTCCAGCTCGATCTTCCTCTGCTGCAACAATTGTGAAAACCACATATTGCATTGGCAAGGCCATACAACGGAAACAGCCTGAATCACTGAGTTACCTCCTCAGGCAGCTGCCCAGGGAAGTTGTCGGGCTCACTGAATTTTGCAAGGGTGAAGAATAAACTTTGTTGTGTTAAACCCACTGAGCTTTAGGGGTTAATGTGTTACCCAAGGCATAACATAGCATCTGTTACGGTCTGAATTACATCTCTTTAAAATTTTTATGTTTAGTTCTAAGTCCCAGTACCTCAGAATGTTACTGTATTGAAGATAGGGCCCTTTAAAAAGGTAATTAAGGTAAAATAAGGTCACTCAGGTGAGCCCTAATCCTTTATGGCTTGTGTCCTCATAAGAAGAGATTGACATAAAGGTAAAACCATGTGAAGACACAGGGAGAAGATGGCCTCCTGCAAGCCAGGGAGGTAGGCCTCAAAGGAAACCAACTTGCCAACACCTTGATCTCAGACTTCTAGCTTCAGAAACTGTGAGAGAATAAATTTGTTTAAGCCACCCAGTCTATGGTGCTTTGTTATGGCAGCCCTAGTAAACGAATACATCCTAACCAATACTCCATCTGGCATATTTATATTTATTTTTTATATATGTAATATATGTATTGTCTTTTTAGGGCTGCAACTGTGACATGGAAGTTCCCAGGCTAGGAATCGAATTGGCGGTGCAGCTGCTGGCTGATGCCACAGCCACAGCAACAGGGGATCTGAGCTGCATCTGTGATCTGAGTACTATATAATAAGTACTATTTATAAATGCTGTATAAAGCAATATATTCTACACCACAGCTCACAGTAACACCAGATCCTTAACCCACTGAGTGAAGCCAGGGACCGAACCCTCGTCCTCATGGATACTAGTTGGGTTTGTTACCGCTGAGACATGATGGGAACTCCTGGCATATTTATTTTTACTGTCTCCCTCCTCTAGAATGTAAACACACAATGAAAGCGGAGATGCTTATATGTTTAGTAACACTACCTCGACAGCATTTAGAATAATGCCTGACACCTAACAGTTGCTTGACTAATATTTATCGAATGACTGCATACTGTATTTAAATGAAAATTTTTTCAAAGAAAATCTTTCTGGAGCTCTACTCATTTTGCTAACTTCCCCTAGTAGTTTTTAGATACTTATGAATTAAACTTCCTTTTTCTAATTTTACTGATTTACTTTTCTTCCTTAAGGTAATGTTCATATAAATTTCCCTGAAATATTGCAGGATAAGTGTGGTTTTGTTCAATTTCCAGTATTTACTTTCTTTTTATGATTTCCATTTTCTCTTTTCCTTTGGTTCTCTGAGTTTTTTCCCCAAGTTTTGGATTAGTGATAATTTGTGTTTTTCTCTTTCTTGGTAACACAGACATTTCTGCCTTATTTCCAGAATAAAGAATATACCACTATTTTCTGAAAAAATACAGCTTTGATTGTTTTGCACAAATTTTAATAAGTACTATTTATAAATGCTGTATAAAGCAATATATTCTGATTTTTCAATGTGTGAAGAATTTTTTAGTCTTCAATTAATGTCAGCATTTTACACACAGTAGTTCTAAGAATGCAGTGTTTAAAATTTCTTTTTATATTTTACATGGATTTTCTTGCCCCCAAAGTGAACTTTTTAAAAAGGAAAAAAATACTTGAGGAAACACATATTTCCTACTATTTGTCCCATTTTATTGTCTACAAAAATGTTAAATTCATCTTGCTTTTTCTTTCTTTTTTTTTTTTTTGTCTTTTTGCCTTTATGTAGAGCTGCACCCGCGGCATATGGAGGTTCCCAGGCTAGGGGTCTAACAGGAGCTGTAGCTGCCAGCCTTCGCCACAGCCACAGCAACGTGGGATCCGAGCCGCATCTGCAAGCTTCACCACAGCTCACGGCAAAGCCGGATTCTTAACCCACTGAGCAAAGCCAGTGATCGAACCCGCAACCTCATGGTTCCTAGTCGGATTCGTTAACCACTAAGCCACGAAGGGAACTCCTCATCTTGCTTTTTTCTATTGACTAGTCCTATTAGGTCTACAATAAATATATTAAGGCATTTACTAGCTACTCAATTCCACTTCTCTTGCACTGTTTTTTGTTTTTTAATAAACTTTTTAGAATAGTTTGATTTACATAAAATTTGCAATTTCCTCTCTTAATACTTTATACTAGTATGGTATAGTCTGTGTTTTATTTAGATTTCTTGTTTCTTTTCTTTCTTTCTTTCTTTTTTGTCTTTTAGGGCCGTACCCGCAGCATATGGAGGTTCCCAGACTAGGGGTCTAACAGGAGCTGTAGCTGCCGGCCTACACCACAGCCACAGAAACGCGGGATCCAAGCTGCGCCTGCGACCAACACCACAAGTCATGGCAATGCCAGATCCTTAACCCACTGAGTGAGGCCAGAGATCAAACCCGGGTCTTCATGGATGCTACTTGGATTCATTAACTGCTGAGCCATGACAGGAACTCCCTTTATTCAGATTTCTTTAGTAATACCCCTTTTCTATTCCAAGATCCCATCCAAGACGTCACATCACATTTAGTTATCACATCTCCTTAGGCTTCTCTGGGCTATGACAGTTTCTCAGACTTTGTTATTCATGACCTTGACAGTTTTGTGGAGTGTTAAGTCAGGT
This sequence comes from Catagonus wagneri, assembly GCA_004024745.2. NCBI lineage: Eukaryota > Metazoa > Chordata > Mammalia > Artiodactyla > Tayassuidae > Catagonus > Catagonus wagneri. The sequence goes on from PVHT020003785.1 coordinate 14,432,538, forward strand.
GTTTTGTAGCATGTCCCTCAACTGGGAATTCTCTCATGAAAACTTTTTCTCATAATTAGGGGTTGTGAGTTTTTGACAGGAAGACTGCAGAGGTAAAGTGCCATTCTCACGACATCTTATCAAGGGCATATTCTATCCACACTGTTGTTGACACTGACTTTGATCAGCTGGCTAAGGTGGTATTCGTCGGGTTTCTCTATTGTAAAGTTGCTCTTCCCCCCTCCCTTCCATATCACACTCTTGGAAAGAAGTCATTAGGTACAATCCGCAATTAAGGCACGGGGAGTTATGCCTCCTCCTCGAGGGAGGACTATCTACAGAATTCTTCTGCATAACAGATGTCTCTTCTCCATCATTTTAACATTTATTTCTATAAGTATAGACTCATGGATATTGGTATTGTACTTTAAGTTATAACCCCATTTTACTATATTTCATTATGCAAATTATTCCAGGTTTGGCCACTGGGAGCTCTTTCAGATGGCTGCTGTGTCCCTTTGACACATTATTATTATACTCCATCATTATTATAGGTTTGTAGGGTGGGTTTTTTTTTTTTCAGTACTTCCTTATTTTCTGGCCCTACAAGAAATCTTGTGCATTTCCTATCCCAATCCTAGAATCAGCTATTTCTACAAGGAAGTGTGGTATAAGAAACCAAGATCTGGGTGTTAGGTGTGCCCATTGCTACTAGGATGTTATTGCTTCTAGGCTCTTCAGCTAACACAGCAATGAAATAGATCCCTACAATTAATTGTTAATAAGCAATAAAAAGAAATGAGCTAAAAATTTAAAAGTTGCCATAATGGAAAAGCTAAACCTTGATAGGGTTCCAATCAATTAAACACAGGCTAAAGTCTCTAAGACGGGTATCCCTTCCTGAAAAAAGAGGTAAAGCCCAACTAGGAAAAAAAATCTTTATGAGAATATATACATGTATATGTATTTTTTTCTTTTCTCATAGGCCTCTCTCATCATTGTCCACTTTCCTAGATATTTATCATTTAGTACTCTTTGAGAGGTTTCGACTTAAAGAATACTAGACTAGATCAGGTGCTTCTGTTGCATACTTGCATAGCTCCACATACTTTTCCTCTATAATATTTATCAAATTGTAATTAAATAATGACACGGTTAGTTGCTTAAAGTCTGTCTGCATTACAATGTAAACTCCATCTGTCAAACTTCACCTATATTGCAAACAACTAATTACAACTCCTTCACACAGGAGGCACTCAATAAATACTTAAAGGAATGAGTTTCCAAAGAGGATTACCTGATAAAGTACAATCATCAAGTACATATAAATTAAGTAATACTTCCACCTTTATCCTTGGCCTCTACCTACTCTAATCAGTCACATTCTGACTTCATAGCCATGTACAAAATCATCAAATATTTGAAAAAAAAATCAATAGCACAAAAGAAAGAGATTAACACTGGCAAACAATCCAAGAAAATAAATTGAAGAAATTCAACTAGGAGTTCCCTCCGTGGCTCAGCGGTTATCGAACCCAACTAGCATTCATGAGGATGTGGTTTTGATTTCTGGCCTTGCCCAGTGGGTTAAGGATCCAGCATTGCCATGTGCTGTGGTGCAGGTCGCAGATGCGACTTGGATCCTGTGTTGCTGTGGCTGTGGTGTAGGACGCTGGCTACAGTTCTGACTGGATCCCTAGCCTGGGAACCTCCATATGCTGTGGGTGGGACCTAAAAAGACAAAAAAAAAAAAATCCAAATAAAAACAAAAACTTCAGTTTACAGAAATAAAGATTACTAGATTATTTGAGCTACCCCTCACACTGAAATTCTAAACAAAATTTTTAAAAATACGTATTCTTAAAGAATCAAAGGAGAGTTCCCGTTGTGGTCAGTGGATTAAAAATCCAACTAGTATCCATGAGGATGCAGGTTCGATCCCTGGCCTTGCTTAGTGGGTTAAGGATCCAGCATTGCTGCGAGCTGTAGCACAGGTCATAGATGCAGCTCGGATCCCATGTTACTGTGGCTGTGGAGTCATAGCCAGCAGCTGCAGCTCCAATCTGACCCCTAGCCTGGGGACTTCAATATGCCCCAGTGTGGCCCTAAAAAAAGAAGAAAAAGGAATCAAAGAACGGGCAGAATTCTCAAGAATCACTGGGCTAAAAGCTAAGTGAAAGCATGCATCCAAAGAGATAAGCAAAGCACTGAAATCCTGGCTACACAAGTGCCTATGTCAAACCAGACCTTCCAGGGCCAGAGACAGAAGTCAAAGCTGAATATCATTCAAGGGAGACCCTCTTCTGCACAAGGCTGGGACCTACTCCTTGTCCCCACTCTTAAAGCTGCAAAGAAAGGTATCCTGAAGCTGGTGGAAAGGGAGGCTGAGAGGGGCAGGAACATGTGAGAAGTATACAAAAGCCAATCAATGGAATGACTAAAGTAGAGACAGTAAGTATTGATAAGAATGTGAAACAGAGGAGGACTCTCAAACAGTTATGAATAGAGATAAGTTGATAAAATTCTACTCTGAAAAGTTCATAGTATCATCTAATAGGTTGGACAAACACAACAATCATCCATGATCCCGCAATTCTACTCTTAGGTAGAATTAAAAAAGAAATGTATATACATATGTTCCAAGAGACATGTGCACAAATGTTCATAGCAGCATTGTACGTAGTACTGAAAGCTAGAAACAACACAAATGCCCATCAACAATAGATGGAAGAATAAATTGTGGCACAGCCATGATAAAAATTGCATGCTACACAAAGAAGTCTCACAAAAAGACGCTGAATGAAAAAAGCCAGATAAATGCATGCTACACAATTCCATTAAGTAAAGGTTTTTTTTTTTGTTTTTGTAAAGCAAAACTGCAGGGATACATGCTTAGGTGGTAAAACTATTTTAAAATGCAAAAAAATGACCATCACAGCAAGGAAGGATGGTAGTTACCTTTAGAGAAGAGGGGGCAGTGATTGGGAAAGGGTAGGAGGCAGGAATGGGCTCTGGAGTGCTGGTAATATTTCTTAACCTGGGCAATAGTTACACAGAGATTTGCTTTGTGATGTCACCAAGCTGTACATATTTTGTGTATATTTACTTTTCTGTATGTGTTTTAAAATTTTTTAATGGTTAAAAATGAAAAAATCACAAATGATCTGTCTAGGGGACAAACATCTAACAGAATTTTCATAATAAGTTAATAAAGGCAATGGAGAGGAGAGATCAATGTTTTTTAGCGAAAAAAAAAATCCCTGAGCCACAGAAAATGTCGAGACTATAGAACAAAGAAACACACCAAATGTCAAGAAAAATGGATGAAAATGAAATTTCAAATGTTCAAAAACTAAGACAAAACCTTTAAAGTCTCTAGAAGCAACCAAATAAACAAACAAACAAAAAAAACACCTTACTATCAAAGACACAAGTACTAGACTGTCATCAGGGTTCCATCAGCAACAGTGCATACACAAGTCAGTGGCTTAATGCCTTCAACTTTTGAGGGCAAAAACTTCTAGACCCAACCAAACCACCAATCAAGTGTGAGGGCATATGATGGACAACTTTATACACACCAAGAAGAGCTCAAAGTTTCTATCTCCTAGGCCTTCCATGAAATTTTGCTCAAGGCTCTTGCACCAGAGATGAAAAAGAAATATTGTTGAAGTTTGTGAAGTTTGGAAAGGGGTCTTTAAGACTGGATGGTATAACAATCAATACTGATTTCCTTTTTCAGAGAGTTGGGAGTGGTATAAGAGAGTGTCCTTATTCAGAGGAAATACACACTGGAATATTTACGGTCGGCTTGGGACCATGTCTACATGTTACTCTCAAATGGTTCATAAAAAGACTAATAGATAATGGCTATAGACATTCAGAGTACAAATATGATGAAGTATATGCAGCCAAGTCATCTGTAAGGTCTATGAGCATTCTTTTTTCTGTGCTTATAACTTTTCTGTAAATTTGAAAGTATTTCAAAATAAGTTAAAAGATAATTAAAACAGATTAAATTAGAACAGAAGGCAAAGGATTATGTCAAGAATGTCTTCAAGAATAATAATTCCATCTTCTCAGATCCATGTGTCAGAGTAAGGACAATAAAGAGAGAAATAAACAAATGGGACCTCATTAAACTTCAAAGTTTCTGCACAGCTAAGGAAACCCTAAACAAAACGAAAAGACAACCCACAGAATGGGAGAAAAGATTTGCAAATGATTCAACTGACAAAGGATTAATCTCCAAAATTTACAAACAGCTCCTACAGCTCAATACCAAAGAAACAAACAACCCCATCCAAAAATGGGCAGAGGATCTAGGCAGACAGTTCTCCAGAGAAGACATGCAGATGGCAAATAAACACATGAAAAGATGCTCAACATCACTCCTTATTAGAGAAATGCAAATCAAAACCACTATGAGGTACCACCTTACACCAGCCAGAATGGCCATCATCAAAAAG
>PVHT020003785.1:14446094-14466514 GCA_004024745.2 Catagonus wagneri
GGTGGGGAGGGGTGGGAGGGAATGGGGATAACTAGTGCTTTAATGATGGAATAGCAAGGAGCTCCAACTGTATTGCACGGGGAACTATATCTAATTACATGTGACAAATCCATATATGTACATGTAATCGGGTCACCACATGGTGCAGTTGGAAAATCTGACAGAAATCTGTAAACCAGCTATAATGCAAAAATAAAATATATACATATATATACTATGATTAACATGATGTGTTTTATAGAATGGATATATATCTGAATGCCAATCTGAATATGGAAGAAATATATGTCAAAATCACACTGGAAAACCAAATGTTCTTATTTATAAAAAGCTTGAAATAAAAAAAAAACTTGCCAGTAAACTCAAACCTTCACATACAGGATGTATTTTTTTAATCCCCACCCACCCTACCCCCACAAAAAATTGTAGATTTGAGTAGAGCCATTACATGACAGCTCATTTCTGTATAACATGGAAGTTGTTAATGTTAACAGTCAATGTTAACAGTCAATGTTAACTTCCTAAAGTGCATCTTTTGAAGATTTGTCCAGTAAAACTGCAATATCAGATATAAAATACTTAACAGAAGACATGCAATAACAAAGCTAAACCATTATAAAGATTTTAAAACTACTTTTAAAATTTGTGATTCACCAAAGAATAAAGATGTCAAATACAGCAGCATTTTCATTCTCCAACGGTATGTATTACATGCTTTCATTATTTGGCAAATCTCTGGAGTCGAACAAAAATAATGCAGTCTAAATGATTTTTCTTCTGTCATTGTAATATGATTCCTCGGGCAGAACAGTTAGGCGCAGAGCAAGAGTTAGATTTTTGGAAGTTTTGGTGCATTAACCACAGGATTTGCTTCCTGTAAGTATCTCCTCCCTGCACTCTTATAATCATACGTGCAGCTGTGAGTTTCTGCATAGCGATGAGATGCACAGAAGTTGTTTCCACATCTAAAGCACAGAAAAAGCTTACGTGAATAGTCACATTTCTAAAAGAGCCTCATTTCTTTGGGAGATCAAAACTTGACTTCGGGTAGTCCAACAGGAGCACTTTGGTTCTCTTTAGCAATTTCAGGGCTGATATTTCCCTTCTACTTAGAAACAAGCAGAAGCAACCCCTCAAAAAAAAAAAAAAAAAGAACAAATTAACTGTCCATGAATATGAAAACTGATAACAAAGAATCCCTTCTGGAATGAAAAAGGGTGTAGATCTTTATGAAGCAGTAAAATTATAAAAGCTAATAAATATGTCTCCCATTTCTCTTATAGCTAGCAAAACTCGGAGAACTCTGAATTTTTGAGAAATTCAGTTTCATAACAAAATTTATGTAAAATCCTAACTAAAGCCATGAAAGGATTTTAAAGTATTTCTAGCAACAAGATAAACTGTTTCCATCTGAGCAGAATACACTCTAAAAAGCAGCAGCTTTGTTTAATGCCTGGCCTTAACCTAAGGGCAGACACAGACCTTAAAACACATTAATCAGTGCTAATGAAAAAAATAATTATGGATAGAAAAATTCATTATCTGTATAAACATATTATTCATCTGTTTTAAAATAAATATAACATATAATTATAATTTATACTACATTAACATTAAATTTAGTCTTTTTTATTCAATTTAAAATAGCATCTTGGCGAAGCGGTTCTTCTAAGCTACATTCAAAGAAAAACCAAATATATCTAATGTAAGACAAAGAAAGTACACTCTTCCACTTTTTTATATCTCCCAATTTAAAGGGCGGGGGAGGATCTCTTGAGTTTGGAAACTCAAGCTGTCTATTTGCTCTTTACTTCAGCCAATTAGGAACTCAGCTAAAGGCTGCTATTTGAATATCATCTTGATGTTATGAATAGGCAATTTAAAGAATTTTTTTATAATGTATTCCCATGCTGGGTCACCACAAAGCATCCCAGCTTTTCAGCTAGCCAACCTGCCTGCATTCGTAGCTAGTAGCCAGTCCAGTTTTCTTTCCACAAAGAAAACAATGCTTTGTTGTTTTCTTCTTTGTTTGAATAGGGGCTTTCACAGGTGGGAGGTGATGACTACATTCTCCTGTTTAGAGAAAGGACACCTTGATTAATACAGACATGAAATCTTAAATGTGAAACACTATTAAGCAAAACATAAAACACATTCCTGTCACAGCAGATTTCTACATCATAAAAAAATTAATTTGGGCTTTATCTCTAAAATTATTTACAGAGTTTGAAGTGAAGATGCACTAGAACTGTTTTATTTTTTTTAAGATGTGGTAGATTTCTACTGACTAAGACATTTTTAGGATTTATGTTTTTGTACACACCACTTTTCTGATTATTTCTAAGGTCAATCAGTACATATAAAGTATACTAAACTTTGACAGAGAATCAAGAAAAATGTCTGGTTCAAAATGATATCTATGAGGCTTCTGAGAAACTATAATATACATTACAATTACCCTGTTCTTTTACATCAAGGAGAAGAATCAGAATATCTTGAAACTAGTCTGTTCATCCTGATTACACCCCAGAAACTAAAATCATCAAACCACAAGCAAGCTATTTTTCTTTCAAAACTTCAATCTGTTCATTTTATTACTTTTTTTTTTGTCTTTTTGTCTTTTAGGGCTGCACCAGCGGCATATGGAGGTTCACAGGCTAGGGGTCGAATGGGAGTTGTAGCCGCTGGCCTAAAACTCAACAACAATCCAAACAATCTGTTTCAAAAATGGGCAAAGAAGGGGTTCCCTAGTGATTTAGCCACTGCTGTGGCTCAGGTAACTGCTGTGGTTCAGGTTTGACCCCTGGGCCCAGGAATTTCTACATGCTGTGGGTGCAGCCACCCAAAAAAAAAAAAAAAATGGGCAAAGGATGTGAACAGACATTTCTCCTAAAAAGATATGCAAATAGATAAGCACATTAAGAGATACTCAACATCTCTAATCACCAGGGTAATGCAAATCAAACCATAAGATACCATCTCACACCTGTTAGAATGGCCACAATCAAACACACACACACACACACACACACACAAACAGAAAATAAATGTTGGTGAGAAAAATTGGAAACCTTGTACACTGCTGGTTGGGAATGTGACATGGTACAGCTACTATGGAAAACAGTACAGCAGTTCCTCAAAAAATTAAAAATAGAACTACCATATAATCCAGCAATTCTACTTCCAAGTATACTCAAAAGAACTGAAAATCAGAGTCTCAAAGAGATATTGTACACTCATGTTTGTAATAGCATTATTTAAAAGAACTAAAATGTGGAAGCAACACAGGTCTCCATCCACAATTGGAAGGGTGAGCAAATGATGTACATACATACAATAGAACACTTTTCAGCTTTAAGAACTTTAAAACTTTTTCAGCTTTAAAAAGTATAGGAATTTTGGAGCTCCCATTGTAGCAGAGCAGAAACAAACCCAACTAGTTTCATGAGGATGCGAAATCGATCCCTGGCCTTGCTCAGTGGGTCAAGGATCTGGCATTGTTGTGGCTGTGCTGTGCTATAGTTCTGATTCAACCACTCGCCTGGGAACTTCCATATGCCATGGGTGAGGCCCTAAAAAGCAAAAAAAAAAAAACAAAGGAATTTTGACACAGGCTACAACACAGATGAACTTCGAGGACATTATGCTAAATAAAGTAAGCCAGGCACAAAAAAGCAAACACTGAATGATTTCACTTATATGAGGTGCTTAGAGCAGTTAAAATTATAGAGAAACCTGGAGTTACTTTTGTGGCTTAGTGGTTAACGAATCCGACTAAGAACCATGAGGTTGCGGGTTCGATCCCTGGCCTTGCTCAGTGGGTTAAGGATCCGGCGTTGCCGTGAGCTGTGGTGTAGGTTGCAGACGCGGCTCGGATCCCGCGTTGCTCTGGCTGTGGCGAAGGCCAGCAGCTACAGCTCCTGTTAGACCCCTAGCCTGGGAACCTCCATATACCAAGAGTGCGACTCTACATAAAGGCAAAAAAAGACAAAAAAAAAATTATAGAGAAACTTAAAGCAGAATAGTAGTTACTAGAGCCTACGGTGGGGGGTAGTAGAGGAGAATGAGGAGTTAGTGTTTAATGGGTACAGAGTTTCTGTTTTTCAAGATAAAAAGTGTTCTGGAGATGGACAGTGTTGTTGATTGGCCAAAAATGTGAATATCCTGCATGCCACTGAATTGTACACTTAAAAACGGTTAAGATAGTAAATTTCATCTTATGTGAATTCTTCCACAATTAAAAAATAGGAAAAAAAAGTGGATATATTAAGACTTCAGAACCTTGGCCCTTACATAGAGAAACCGTAAGTATTACTTTAAAACTCACATGGCAACCATAATATATAAAGCATCCTTTAGGACCTTGGGGTTACATGATGGTACATCTCTGGTAGAGTTTTCATCTCTAGTCTGGGTATTAAAACACAAAAGAAGATGACAGCAATCGCTTCTTTGGAAATAACTTTAAGGTATTATTGGTAGAAGGAAATGCTTATAGTCACTTCTGCTACTATGCCTAGGAAAGTGCTAGTCAAAGAGACTGTTCCTTTCTTATACCAGAAATAACCAGTTCATCAAATGGAGCTCTTATTACCATCCTTGATATTAGACCATGACTTTAAGAAACACCTTTCTAGGGTATTTCCTCAAAATTCATCCAGCACCCAACATGGCTCTAGAACAGCCAGGGATTGGGAGGTTTGCAAACTACATGTTAATTTGTGGTTCATCTTGTTTTTTCACATAGACCATATCTCTTCCCAGACAACACAGACCTCAATTTCAATTTTTGCTTTACTCTTCAAATATGTCCTACAGTCAGTTCTCTCTCTCTGTTTTTTTTTTTTTTTTTTTTGGCTGCACCAGTGGCATGCTTAAGTTTCCAGTCCAGGGATCAAACCCAAGCTACAGCAGTGACAATGTAAGGCCACCAGGGAACTCCTACAGTCAGTTCTTATAATCATTTTAAGTGAAATGAGCTTTAGGGAGAGTTTCCTCTGTATACACCATAGAAAATGTTCTCATTTCTCTTTGAAAATTCAAATTCATAGTATGCATAATGTTATAATCATTAGCCTTATATTGTTTTCAAAATTATTTGTAGCTTACCTACTCTTTTCCCTGCTGCTGTATTATTTCCATTCATTCCAGTACCACAGGTAGACTACAATTAAAACACAAAACATCTATAGAAGTAAGTTAACCGTGAACAGAAGAAAAGATCACCAAACATTAAATACTTTTACTTTATTTGGAAAATGATGTTGGGTTTTCATTTGGAAATATTTTATCTATTTTAATTAAATTAACTTGGAGCCTAATTTTCATATCCATCAATATTGTACTTATTCTTTATATTTAAGAGAGTAAAATTTGATGGCTCAAATAACAGTTCTTATTTGGGAAAATATTAAGAAAAACATTTAGCATTTAAAATATATGACAAACTGTTTACACCAAATTGTTTTCAAATTACAGTTCTCAATTTAGAACTAAAACATTGTTTAAAATTCAACTGTGCAGAGTTCCAGTCATGGCTCAGCAGAAACGGATCTGCCTAGCACTGAGGATGCAGCTTCAGTCCCTGGTCTTGCTCAGTGGGTTAAGGATCTGGTGTTGCCATGAGCTGTGGTGTAGGTCTCAGATGCAGCTCGGATCTGGCATAGCTGTGGCTGTGGTGTAGGCCAGTGGCTACAGCTCCGATGTGACCCCTAGCCTGGGAACCTCCATATGCTGCAGGTGCAGCCCTAAAAAGACAAAAAAAAAAAAAAAAAAAAAAAAAAATCCAGCTGTGAAAAAAGTGTTCTACAAGCTAGATAAACATTTCAAGAGAAAGGTATGAAAAGAATTCAACTTTAGGCTTCCTTATTTGATACGTAAACAAAAAAAAAAAACTTTATGTTGAATCACAAGGATAGCTAGTATAACACTGAAAGACAAATACTTACTAGAAAAAATTTGGTAGGTTCTAACTGGGGAGAACTTTTTCTAAGGCTTTCTTCATGAAGATGCTGGAGGTTTGTAGACAGCCCAGTTCCAGACGTCCGAAGCCTGCCTGCCCCACGTGTGCTCTGTAAGCTATCTCTGCCTGCGCTCTGGGCCAGTGATGCAAGAAAACCTATATTATTTACACAACCAACAGGCTCTTTGGAAGCCTTGTTAGCCATTTCTGTGATATCCCGAGCCTCAACTTTAGAAATAATATCAGATCTTTTCCCAGGTGAATCAACTTTAACAGCTCGAAAGCGCATAGTCCTAGAGAAAGAAGAATCAGTTATATTTCGAACATTCAATGACCGAAGCACATTTTGTGAAGCAGAAGACTGGAGGTTACCAGACTCAAAACATTTGGACTGTCTCTGTGGTTTCACCAGAGAATTATGGAGTGCCATTGGTGCAGAACAGCGAAGCGGTGATAAGAGTCTATTCTTGTGAGGACTTAATTCACGGTTGTTGAGAACGGTAGTCTCTACTGATTCACCACTCAACACTCTTGCGACATGTTTAAGATGCTGCTCTGTAGCCTTTAACCCTTTATCACCATTAGTGAGTAAGAACTCTGGATTTACCTTCTGTGTGCCTTCTAAGCCACTGCTCTGTTCATCAGCATTTCCTTCTGTAAATGAAGCAAATGAACCCACTTCAGGTAAAAGTGATTCTTCAGTTACACACTCTTCTGAAGTTGAAAATAAAACAGTATCATCCTCATTATTAGATGAAAATTTTCCTGAAAAGAGTTTTGTCCGCCTAGGCAGGGATGATCCCAGATGAGCAACAGAATCAGCAAGCTCTTCGCCACTTTCCAACTCTGTATGGGGTATCTCAGGTGGCAGTTTGAAGCCACTATTGAAAGGAGACAGTGTGTTACTCTCCCAGTTATCATCTTCCTTAAGAAAATCACTAGCAGTAGAGGATATGGGTCTATCAGCAGGGGGCAGAGTTCCCAAACTTGAAATTGCATTGCTGGTTGAGTCATGTAGACATGCGTTCCTAGGAGAAGGCAAGCAAGACTGCCCGAAGTGGGGGAGAACCCTTAGCAATCTGTGGCGAGCAACTGCCACGGCACAACGTGAAGGTCGAGGAGCTATAGGTGGACGAGGTTTTACCTTGACAGCTTTCTTAGGCTAAAAGAAAAGAATAAATGTGTAATTCCTTTACACAGTCATTTTCTCTGCCCATTGACAAGAATTAATGAAGGAAGGGAGGGAGTTCTCGTTGTGGCTCAGCAGTAGTGAACCCGACCAGTATTCAGGAGGACATGGCCTCTTTCAGTGGGTTAAGGATCCGCCAGTGCCGTGAGCTGTGGTGTAGGTCTCAGACATGGCTCAGATCTAGTGTTGCTGTGGCTGTGGCATAGGTGGCCACAGCTCTGATTCGACCCCTAGCCTGAAAACTTCCATATGCCATGGGCACGGCCCTAAAAAAGCAAAAAAGAAAAAAAAATAATGAAGAGAGAAAAAAAAAGGTTACTTATTATAACATATTGGTATTTGCATTATCTTAAATGTTTCCAGGTACAGTATCACGTCATCTGCAAGCAGCTTAAAAAGATTCAAATCTTAAGACCATGATTGAGAAGAATACCTTCCTTCACTGTGTATAATTTTCTGAGAAAGTTAAAGAAAAATAACCTTGCTATATTTATGTACATCACTACTGATTATTTGTCAGAGTTTTGTTAAGAAGAAAACTGATTATATTAGATATGACACTGTGACCTATTTTAGATCCCCAACAACTTTTCCAAGTAAAATGAGTAAAGTGTTTGGCTAGGTAGCAATTTCAGGAAAGAGTTAACAGGAGTTCCCACTGTGGCTCAGTGGGAAAAAATGTGACTACTATCCATGATGTTGCAGGTTCAATCCCTAAGCCTTGCTCAGTGGGTTAAGGATCCAGCATTGCCATGAGCTGTGGTGTAGGTCATAGATGTGGCTCAGATTCTGCGTTGCTGTGGCTGTGGTGAAGGCCAGTGGCTACAGCTCCAATGCGACCCCTAGCCTGGGAACCTCCATATGTCGTAGGTGCGGCCCTAAAAAAAAGCCAAAAAAAAAAGAGACAGAAAAAAAGGAATTAATAGGTCTAAACTTGAAAAGGCCTATTTGCAAGGTTGGCCCTTGGTTGGCTTTTAGGAACCTACACTGCAAGAAAGTTCCCACCACCCTAACTGATAAGAGTGGTTCATTGTTCCTAACCTTTTTGTGCAGGTTTATGGTTTAATACTGAACATCAACTTTCCTTCTGGGAGTCTGGAATTTTAGCAGAGGGTGCCTACATGAAGAACTCCTAATAACACCTCTGGGCACAGAGTCTTTAGTGAGCTTTCCTGGTAGATAACATTCTGTATGTGCTGACACAAAGCAACGGACAAAGGAAGTAATTAAGCACATCCTGAGACTTCACTGGGAAAGCTTGTGCCTGGTTTCCTCTGGATTTTACCCTATGCACCTCTCTGTGCTGATTTTGCTTTGTAGCCTTTTGCTATAATAGATATTAGCCATGAATACAATGATATGAGAAATAAGGAAGAATGTGGAGCAAGAGAGGGAGGGAGGAAGGAAGGGGGAGGGAGGGAAGGAAAAAGTGAAAGAAGAAAAAAGGAAGGAAGGAAGGGGGACGGAGGGAAGGAAAAAGTGAAAGAAGAAAAAAGGAAGGAAAAGTGTGGATAACCTAGGGCTGGAATTCCCATCATCGCTCAGTGGAAATGAATCTGACTAGTATCCATGAGGACGTAGGTTCGATCCCTAACCTCACTCAATGGGATAAGGATCCGGCATTGCCGTGAGCTGTGGTGTAGGTCACAGATGCAGCTCGGATCTGGCATTGCTATGGCTGTGGTGTAGGCCAGTGGCTACAGCTCCAATAAGACCCCTAGTCTGGGAACTTCCATGTGCCTTGGATATGGCCCTAAAAAAAAAAAAAGACCGAAAAAAAAACCCACAAAAGAGAACACCCACGAGGTTATGAAAATACCCACAAGAGGTTTAAGATCTAATACTGAAACACAGGCAAGTGACCTGAAACTGCTCAGGACCTAAGGAGGTAGTTTGAAAAAGGCACCACTTCTAGGGGAAGAAGAGGTAAACTGGATGGAGGAGGCACACCATTGAGAACTTGACAGTAAAGGCAAAAAAGGCAGCAAAAAAATGAAAGGAACCTGTAGACAGAAAAAAGAATCATAAAATCAGGAAACACATTAACCCCAAATTACCAAAAAAGCCAGAAAACAGAAAAGGGCAGACCAAATCCATACAGAGTTACTATAAACATAAAGCCTAAAATGAAAGTCACAACATTTCAGCTAATGAAAATCCTCTCCAAAAACAACAAAGCAAACTGCATAACACTCCAACCTGAATTAACATCCTTAAGTTAGTATTTTATTTTTTTATGGCTGTACCTGCAGCCTATGAAAGTTCCCAGGCCAGAGACTGAATTCAAGCTGCAGCTGTGACCTATGACACAGCAGCAGCAGCACTGGATTCTTAACCCACTGTGTTGGGCCAAGGGTCAAACCCATGCTGCCACAAAAACAACACAAGATCCTTAACCCTCTGTGCCACAGTTGGAACACCTCAGATATTTTTTTAAAGGTCACATCCCATCTAAAATCTAAAAACTCAAGACATATTCTTGCCAAAAATGTTTAACCTGTATCTAATTATGATGAAACAATAGGACAAATTTAAATTGAGGATAATCTACAAAACTGGGCTAGGCTTCTAAAATATCCGACAAAAATTTCCTTGAAAAAGACACATACACCTGTATGTTCACTGCAGCACACACACACACACACACAATGGAATACTACTCAGCCATAAAAAAGAACAAAATAATGCCACTTGCAGCAACATGGATGGAACTAGAGACTCTCACACTAATTGAAGTAAGTCAGAAAGAAAAAGACAAATACCATATAATATCACATATCTGGAATCTAACATATGGCACACGTGACGCTTTCCACAGTAAAGAAACTCATGGACTTGGAGAAAAGACTTGTGGTTGCCAAGGGGGAGGGGAAGAGGGAGCGAGTGGGATGGACTGGGAATTTGGGGTTAATAGATGCAAACTATTGCCTTTGGAATGGATAAGCAATGAGATCCTGCTGTACAGCACCGGGAGCCCTATCTAGTCACTTACGATGGAACGTGATAACGTGAGAAGAAAAGAATGTCTATGTGTATATGTGACTGGGTCACCTTGCTGTACAACAAAAAATTGACAGAACACTGTATATCAACTATAACGGAAAAAATTAAAATCATTAAAAAAATAAATAAAAATATCTGACATAAATGTTCAAAAACACAACACATGATTCTTGATTGGATCCCAGATTGAAAACAGAACAAAAACCAAAATGAAACAAAATGTTATCAAGTATATTATTGAGACATGGAGAAATACGAATATGGATTACAAAAAGTATATTAATAATAAACTATGTGTTATGTGGTTATGTAGGAGAAGGCTTTGCTTTTAGGAGACATATACTGAATTAAATATTTAGGAGGAAATGTCATGATACCTGCAACTAAATCCCAAATGGATCAGGTAAAAAAATAGGGAGAGAGAGCAAATGTGGAAAAATGTTAATTGGTCACTATGGGTAGTGTACATGGGTTTTCCTGGATATGTCTTATAACATTCCTGAAGGGCTGATAATTTTTTAAAATAAAAAAGCCAAAATAAGTAAGTTTTCAGATAAATGCTGAGAGACTTAAATGCCAGGAATTCTAAATGAAAAGAAACACTAAAAGATATGATTCAGATGGAAGGGAAATAATCCTTAAAAGGGTCAAGAATTGAAGGAAAGACTAAAGAGCAACAGAAAAAGTAAGTATGTGGATAAATCATAATAGTTGAAATATAAAACAATTTAAGGGGTTAAATAGATGTAAATTTAAAATACATGACAACAATGACACAAAAAGTGTTTGTGAGTATATATGGAGTTAGTGTTCTAAGATTCTGGCATTAACAGGAAAGTGGCATTTTTATGGGCTATTAAGTAGTCAAAAATGCACAACCTCTAGAGTAACCACTTGAAAGAATTAGTATAATGAATAACTAACAGAGTAATGGAGGACAAAAACTGAGTAACAAAAAAATAGACTAATCTAAAAAAAAGACAAAAAGGAGAGAAAAAGAAACATAAAACAGGCAGTTAACTAGAAAACAAATAGCAAGATGATAAAAATCCACACACATTGGTAATTATAACAAATGTAACAGAATAAAAGACTTAAGCTTGTCAGTTTAGATAAAACCTTAACAGTAAAGCAACCATATACTGATTATAAGAGATGAACCTTAATACAGGAAGACAGAGAGACAAACTAATAGAATGTAAAGGACATATAACAGAAACATAAACCGAAAGAAAGCTAGTTTAGCTATACTAATAACAGACAAAGTAGATTTTAAGACAGATGCATTAAAAGGGATAAAGAATAACATTTTTATACTAATAAAAATACTTTTATAATAAAAGTAAGGAAACTATAAGAATTCCTTGTATATCACACATATCTGTACTAGATCAAAAAAGAAAAAAAAAAACAATAACACCACAATATAAAAAAATCAGAAGGGAGACTGGAACAACACAATTAACAAATGTATCTGATTGATCTATCCACTCTACATAGAGTGACAGCCTAAACAGTCTTTCTAAGTGATAAGTGGTATTTACCAATGTGTTTTGTTGCAAATCAAACTTCAACTAATTTTAAAGGCTTTAAAATCATTTAGAGTATGTTCTCTAATCACAGTGAAATTAAACTACAAATCAATAATTAAAAGGTATACAATATTCCACATGTTTGGAAGCTAAAGAGACCACTTCTAAATAAGCCATGAGTCAAAGCATCATAAAGATTTAATGTAATCCCTATCAAAATCCCAATGGCATTTTTTTCAGAAATAGAATAATCCATCCTAAAATTTGTAAGAGAGCTCAAGGGACCCCCAAATAGGCAAAACAATACTGAAAAAGAAGAACAAAGTTGTAGGTCTCACACTTCCTGATTTCAAAACTTATTACAAAGATACAGTAATTAAAACAGTGTGGTTACTGCCATAAAGACAGATAGATATATTGGCCAATGGAACAGAATGGAGAGCCTCATATATATGACATTCAACAAAGTGTCAAAAACACCACAGGAAAAGAGTTTCTTCAATAAATGGAGTTGAGAAAATTGGATACCTATACACAAAAGAATGAAGTTGGACCCATATCTTATACCATATACAAATATTAACTTAAAATGTACCACAGACCTAAAACTATAAAATTTTTAAAAGAAATCATAGGAGGAAAATCTTCATGATATTGGATTTGGCAATGGATTCTTGGATAGGACACCAAAAGCATGGGCAATAAAAGTGAAAATAAACTGGAATACATCAAAGTTTAAAACTTCTGTGTATCAAAGGATACTACAATCAGAGTAGGTAACCTGCAGAATAGGAGAAAATATTTGCCAATCATATATCTCATGAGGGGTTAATATCCAGAACGTATACAGAACTCTTGGAGTTCCCAACATGGCTCAGCGGCAAAAAACCCAACTAGTAAGCATGAGGATGTGTGTTCGATCCCTGGCTTCGTTCAGTGGGTTTAGGATCCAGTGTTGCTGTGAGCTGTAGTGCAGGTCACAGACGTGGCTTGGACCCCACATTGTTGTGGCTGTGGTATAGGCTGGCGGCTGCAGCTCCAGTTTGACCCCTAGCCGGGAACTTACATATGCCACAAGTGCAGCCCTAAAAAGTAAAAAACAAAATCAAAAACAAAAAAAAAAAGACTCTTAAATGTCAACAACAAAAATAATAACATAATTCAAAAATGGGCAAAACACTTCAACTGACATTTCTCCAAAGAAGATATACAAATGGCCAACTAGAAAATGAAAAGATGCCCAACAACACTAATTATTAGGAAAATGCAAACCAAAACTAAGAGTTATCACCTCATGTCCATTAGGATTACTATTAAAAAATAGCAAAATAACAAGTGTTGATGAGGATATGGAGAAATTGGAAGCTTTATGTACCATTCGTGGGATTTTAAGATGGTGCAACTGCTATAGAAAACAGTATGGCAGTTCCTCAAAAAATTAAAAATAGAATTAGCACATGATCTTGAAATTCTGGGTAAATGTTCAAAGGAGTTTAAAGTGGGGTCTCAAAGAGTAATATGCGTACCTGTGTTCATAGCAGCATTATACACAATTGCCAAAAGGTAGAAGCAACACCAGTTTCCATAAACAGATGCATGGGTAAATAAAATGTTCTATACACACACACACACACACACACACACACACATTTTTCATTTTAAAAATCTATGCTATTCTGGGTGGTTACATTTCCAAACATAGAAGATACTCACTATATGTATACATACATATACCCAATCTTAAAAAATTTGGAAATTGTAACATAAGCTACAACTTGAGGATATTGCTAAGTGAAATACATGACACAAAACAAATATTGTAGGATTCCACTTACAATTCTTAAGAAAGGTATTCTTAAGAAACTCAAGTTCATAGAAAACAGAGAGTAGAACTGTGGTTGTCAGGTGCTGGGGAACTGGGGAAATAGGGAGTTTAATGAGTATAGCGTTTCAGTTTGCAAGATGAAAAAGTCTGGAGAATGGTTGCTCAATAGTGTAAATGTACTTACCACGACTTAACTGTACACATACCTAAAAATTATTAAGATGGTAAATTTTATATTTATTTTACTACAATTAAAATTTTTTAAATTTTAATGTTACAGAATCTAGATGGTAGATAAATGAGTATTCACTGTAAATTCTTTCGACTTTGCTGTATGTTAGAAAAGAAAGGAAAAATATAGACCAATTTCTTTGTAAAAATATTAGCAAATTTAATCTAAAGATATAAAAAGGAAAATTTATCACAACCAAGAGTGATTCATTCTAAGAAGTATTTCATAGTTAAAAAAATAATCTCATCACATTATCAGAATATTTTTAGTGTAAAAGTTTTTAATTTCCTGTTAGATTTCTTTGATCTATCAGTTACTTAGAAGTGTGTTATTTCCAAAATATTAGATTTTCCAGATATCTGTTATTGACTAATTTTATTCGTTGTAACAAGAGATTATTTTTTTGTACAATCTGAATCTTTTAAATTTTATTGAGACTTGTTTGATAGCACACATATGGTTTATCTTAAACATTCTGGGTACTCTTAAAAAGAATGTGTATTCTGCTGTTGGAACATTCTTTAAATGTAAATATGGACAAACAGGTGATATTTGATCAAGTCTTCTTATATCCCTTCTTTTTTTAAGTTTTATTGAAGGATATCCTTTCTGATTTTCTATCTTTCCTAGCAATTTTTGACAATATGTGTATGGAAGTCTAATATAACTATGGATTTTTCTTTCTCTTTGTAACTTTCGCTTCGTGGACTTTGAAATTCTTCTATTAGGTACATGAATTGCGGAGAAAGGACTTTTTTAATAGAGCTAGGTCAACTGTCCCCTTCTTCACCTTACGTTATATATTTTTTAAACTTGTGTGGTTTTTTCCAAGAGGGATTGCAAATCTAAATGAGAATGGAAAAATCATAGAGCTTTTGGAGAAAAAGATAAGAGCATGTCTTCAAAACTCTCTGGTAGGAGAATATTTCATTAAAAGTTATAAGAAGAAGTAATCATAAAAGGAAAACTGGCAAGTTGGAACATGTTAAATTAAAGAATATTCATTAAAAGAATAAGAAAATGAAAGTGCAAGCTGTTTAGTGTTAAAATATCTATAAATCATGTATCTGTCAAAGCATATATACTTGTAGCCATAGTATATAAAAATGCCCTCAAATCAGTAAGCAAAAAGCAGACAACCCAATTTTTAAAATTGGCAAAAGACTTGAACAAGCAGTTGGCAAAAGTATCTTTAAAAAACTGATATATTTAAACAGTATTCACTGTTCACATGATGTAAAGGCTGTTGGTACAAAAGTCAGCATCTTAATGGCCAATAAGTACATGATAAGTTCAACATTATTCTTTATCAGAGAAACATAAAACTACAACACATCCAACAGAATGGATAGAATAAAACAGACTCACAATGTCAAATGAAGAAGTTGCACAAAGTGAAATATTCCTGCTGCTGATATGAATGTAAACTGGTTCGGATACTTTGCCAAACTGTTTGGCAAGACAACTAAAGCTACATATATACCTACCCTATGATTCTACAAGTCCATTCCTAGCTATATGCCCCAAAGAAAAGAGTGCATGTATCCACCAAAGACATGTATAAGAATGTTCAAAGCAGCTTTGTTGATGAAAGCCAAAAACTAGAAACAATCTGAATGTCAAAAGAAGAAGGAAGAAACGAAGTACAGGCATACCTCATTTTATTGCACTTCGCTTTATTGTGCTTGACAGATAATGCATTTTTTACAAATTGAAGGTTTGTGTCAACCCTGTGTTGAGCAAGTCTATATTGATGCCATTTTTCCAACAGCATTTGCTCACTTTGTGTCTCTGGGTCACATTTTGGTAATTCTCTAAGTATTGCAGACACTATCATTATTACTGTATTTGTTACGGTGATCTGTGATTAGTGATGTTGATGTTAATATGACAATTCACTAAAAGCTCAGATGATGGTTAGTTAGCTTTTATAGCAATAAGAATTTTCAATTAATGTATGTACATTGTTTTTTAGACATAATGCTATTGCACACTTAATAGACTATAGTATAGTGTTAAACATAAATTGTATAGGCACTGGGAAACCAAAAAATTCATGTGACTCTCTTTATTGAGATACTCGCTTTATTGTGGTTGGTCTGGAACTGAATCTGCAATATCTCCGAGGTATGCCTGGTATAGTCATACAATGGATTAGTAGAGCAGTAAAAAAAGAGAATGAATTGATACATGCAACAGCATGGATGAAATGTAAAGGTATTATGTTGAGCCAAAGAAACCAGACCCCCCAAAAAAGAGTATATTCCATACAATATTATTTATATGAGTTCAAGAACAATAAAAAACTATGGTGATATGTAAAAATAGTAGTTATTTCTGGGAGTCGGAAAAGACAGGTAATGACTGGGAAAGGAAACCTGGAGAGAAACACAGGTCCTGTTTTAATCTGAGTTATATCTACGTGACTGTATATAAATGTAAAAATTCATCAAGTCAAAATTAAAGACATGAATCTTATTTTATGTACATATTACATTTCTATAAGGAAAAAGGGATGAGCTATTAATAGAGTGAAAAGCAAAGTAACATACAGAGTGCCATACATATATATATATATATATATATGACAAAGGACTTATAACCAGAATATATAAAGATTTCCAAGAAAATCAATAAGCAAAACATACAGAACCCAATAAAAAAGATCTCAATAGATATTTTACCAAAAAATGTCCAATACTCAATAAATATATAAAATGTGATCAACTTCATTAGTCAGAGAATACAAATTAAAACCATAATGTTGTACCACTACACACTAACCAGAACAACAAAAATAAAAAAGACCATACCAAATACTGGTAAGAATGCATGAAAATTGCATTCTCTTGTTCACTATTGGATAGAATTCATTCATTTATTCTGGAATCACTTTGGAAAACTGATAACACCTAGTAGAGCTGAACACTCCTATTGACACCCAGATAGAAGAGATATCTGTAATAAACAGTATATAATAATAATATATATATTAACAGCATTTTAAAAAGTAACTATTGCAAAATTAAGGTTAGGCTATTATACTTCCTAGCTCTGGAACTATGAAATTTTTAAAAATCATAAATTATTCTGAGTGCAGCATTATCATATCAGACGCACTGCTGGCCTAAAATTTTATCATATTTAATATCTCAATACATAACCGAGACCAGAAACTTGAAATGGATAATATTTATAAATCTTTTTTTCTCCCACAATCATCAACAGACCTCAATGCCATGAACCCTGCAGGGATAAATTAGAGAAAGACCTGGCCAAGCTTCACCTTTTTGCTGAGATTCATGTTCTCCATCTTAGCCTTCAGCAGCTTCATCTTATTCATAGTTATTGAATTTTCAATTATCTGTTGTCCAGAAGGAGAAGGCTCAATTTCCTCATCTTCATCAGTATATAAATTATACACAGAACCACCACTGCAAAGAAAATGATAATTACTATTGAAATGTGCCCGATACCTGCCCAATGACTAAAAACAGTCTATGTGTAATAGAAACTATAGATGCTAATTATAAAACAATAAATCTATACTGCCAATGTAAATTCAAGGCAAGTGTATTTCAAAAATGTATTTCTTATAAAAAAATAAATGGAGATAAATATCATGATCTACCATTACTAATAATCTAGTACAGCTGAGCTTTTCTGAAGTCAGTATAACAGAAGCGAGTATCTCCTATATTTGGAAATGTAACCACCCAGAACAGCATAAATTCTAAAATGAAAAAAGACACCCAAGTCATCATACAAATTATAAACATGTAAAGCACTGCAATTACTGATCAATTACAATGACATTTATTCATACCTTAACATAATTATTATCCACAGCCCCTTCTCTGCACAATAAAATGGCACTTATCATATTTACTCTCACATGTCTATTTTTCCCTCTTACTTCCCCATATGTAAGCAAGTTGAAAGCAGATATTAATATTAGGCTTTATTCATTTTCCCGGTCTTAGCACTTGCCACATTTTAATAAATGGTTGCTGAACCAAACATAAACAATTAAAATTTCATGCAGTTTTTTTCTCTTTTTTTGGCTGTACCTGTGGCATACAAAAGTTCACAAGTTACGAAGGATAGAATCCACGACACAGCAGCAATACAAGCCACAGCAGGGACAACACCAGATCCTTAAACCTCTGAGCCACTAGGGAATCCCCATTCAGCTTTCTCAATAATGGGAAAAACCAGAATGTTATACAAGTTCAGGATATTTGAAAAATGACTGAAATTATAAATAAAGCATATTAAGAACATGTACTAGTCACCATGTCCAGTTTACTATAGGAAAACTAAAATATGTATCTATGATAAAGTAGTATGAGAATTAATAAGATTTCCTGTTCTATATGGTTATAAGAAATGGATTTTTTTTTTTCTTTTTAGTGCTGCATATGCGGCATATAGAAGTTTCCAGGCTACGGGTCAAACTGGAGCTGCAGCTGCTGGCCCATGCCACAGTCACTGCAATGCCAGATCCTAGCCACATCTATGACCTACACCACAGTTCACGGCAATGCCAGATCGCCAACCCACTGAGTGAGGCCAGGAATCAAATCTGCATCCTCATGGATACTGGTCAGATTCATTTCCACTGAGCCACGGCAGGAACTCCCTGATGACACTTTGAAACCATGGGTTAATTATATTGCACAGCAGCCAAGGTCACCAGGAGGAAGAATGGTAGGAACAGTCCCTAGTGCTTGGCTCATGACTATCACTTCCATTACAGATGCCTAGAACAACATGAAAACTGACACAAGGGGCACAACACTAAACTAAATTGCATTTACTGAATATCTGCTCTGACAGGCACTTTCCCCATATTATTTCTAATCCTCACAAAAACTATAGAAGGTGATATAATATCATATTTTATATATGAGGAGCCTGCATTTGAGAGAGGTTAAGTGATTTTGTTCAAGACAAGAGAGCTGGTAAATACTGCACCCAAGATTCAAATCCCCCATCTGTGTGGGTCCAAAACCCATTCTTTATACTCTTTCTGGTTGCTTCCCCAGGCACCGAACAACAGACCTTACTGTGACATGCTTATGTACCCAAATAAGTGACAAAACCTAGAGTATGTGAAGGGTCTTGTCTTGAAGTTAACTGTAACTGAAAAGGAGTACTGAGTGAAGATTTCTGCCAGTTCACCCTTGGAATTGGAACGACTCAAGTATACTCTATTCTTGGTTACCTTAAAATATTTTAACTTCAAATAGTTCTCGATCATATCCTGTGACATTTTAAATTTACCCATATTGAATACTAAAGGAAGTTCCTGATTGACACTTCTCATAAAAAACTGGTCCTTTACCGTTTTCCCATAAAGAATTATGTATGTCTGTGTTTTATTGACTAGCCAATGTTTACCAAGGAACATGTTTACCAATTGTGAATTCATTAAATCATGTTTGATAACAGCAGTTGAAGAAATGTGTCCAGAGAAAATAAGCTTGTTTAAAGACTACTTCTTCAGCAAGAACAATTTCCAGAAGAGTTGTGAATACTGAAAGCAACATGAATACTCAATATAGGCAGGATTAAGAAGGCAGAATAGAAGGACTGGAGCTCAACTTCTCTCCCAAAAACACAGCAGAACTACAACCAAATGCCGAGCAACCTTCAACGAAATGGACTGTAAATTTACAAAAAAGATATTCTGCTCCAGAAGACAATGAGGAGACCACATCAAGAAGTAGGAGGGGTGATTACATGATAGAAGCAACCACATACCTCCCGGGTGGGAAGCCCCACAGACTGGAAAGTAACTGTATCACAGAGACTCAGCTACAGGACTGAGTTCTGAGCTCAATGTCAAATCCCCACGCCTGGAGATCAGGCACAGGGAGAAAGAGCCCCTGGAGCATATGGCATTGAAGGCCAGCAGGGCTTGTGTGCAGGAGCTCCACAGGACTGGGGGAAACAGAGACCCCATTCTTGAAAGGCACACACAGACTCACATGCACTGGGTCTCAGGGTAAAGCAAAGTCTCCATAGGAATCTGGTTGGAACCTTACTGCAATTCTTGGAGGATCTCCTGGGAAAACAGGGGTGACTGTGCCTTGTGGTGGGGGAAGGGCACTGGAGGTGAAGCTCTCAGGAACATTCATCAGCCTGCATTTCTCTGGAGGGGGCCATTTCTGGGAAAATCTGGTCCCTCCCATCAGCAATGAGAAGCACCAGGCCAAACATTAATCCAGATGGGATCTCAGCCCCACCCATGAGGAAACAGGCTGCCTAAAGACCCCTCAGGCACACAGCCAGCCTCTAATCTCATCCAGAGACAAAGCACCACCCATCAGAGGGAAAGGAATCAACCCCACCTACCAGTGAGCAGGTATCACTCCCTCCCAGCAGGAAGCCTACAGCAAGCCCCCTCCACACCAACTTTAGCCACAGGGGAGGCAAACACCTGAACTAAGAGGGGCTACAACTCTATTGTTGCCAAAAAGGTCACCACACCAAAAACCTACAAAAATGAAAAGACAGAAAACTCTAACTCAGATAAGGGAGAAAGAGAAAAGCCCAGAAAAACAGCTCAGTGATGAGGAGATTATCAGCCTCCCAGAAAGAGACTTTAGACTGTTGATGCTGAAGATGATGCAAGGCATTGGAAATAGACTGGAGGCAAAGATTGATAATTT
>PVHT020003785.1:14467514-14537026 GCA_004024745.2 Catagonus wagneri
ACTGAAATAAAAAATTCATTAGAAGCAGCCAACAGTAGAATACAGGAGGCAGAAGAACGAATCAGCGAGGTGGAGGACAGATTAGTGGAAATCACTAATGCAGAAGAGAAAAGAGAGAAAAGATTGAAAGGAAATGAGCTGAGTCTCAGAGAACTCTGGGATAATGTTAAACGCACCAACATCTATATTATAGGGGTGCCAGAGGGAGAAGAGAGAGAGAGAAGGGGACAGAAAAAATGTTCGAAGAGATAATAACCGAAAACTTCCCCAATATGGGAAAGGAACCACTCACTCAAATACAGGAAGTGCAACGAGTACCATATAAAATAAACCCAAGGAGGAACACTCCGAGACACATATTAATCAAAATGACCAAAATTAAAGACAAAGAGAAAATATTGAAAGCAGCTAGGGAAAAGAAACAAATGACATACAAGGGAACCCCAATAAGGTTATCGGCAGATTTTTCAGCTGAAACTCTGCAGGCCAGAAGGGAGTGGCATGATATACTTAATGTGATGAAAGGGAAAAACTTCCAACCAAGATTATTTTATCCAGCAAGGCTCTCATTCAGATTTGAAGAAGATATCAAAACCTTTATAGATAAGCAAAAGCTAAGAGACTTCTGCAACACTAAACCAGCTTTACAACAAATCCTAAAGGAACTTCTCTAGGCAGAAAAGAAAAGGCCACAACCAGAAACAAAAACACCACAAATGATAAGGCCCACCAGTAAAGACATATATACAGTAAAGATATGAAATCATCCATGCACAATTATGCTACCAAAATCAGAAATCATGAGGAGAGAGCACAAATGCAGGTCACTGGAGACACACGTGCAATTAAGAAACCAACAACTTAATACAATTTCAGTTATATATAGACTCCTATATCAAAACTTCAAGGTAACTGCAAACCAAAAATCTACAATTGATACACAAACAAAGAAGAAAAATAAACTCAAATACAACATTAAAGATAGTCATCTTGTGAGAGGAGACAACAAGAGAATAAGGGAAGAAAAAAAGAGCAACAAAACACCCAAACGGTTAATACAATGGCAATAAGGACATATATCTCAATAATTACCTTAAATGTTAATGGACTGAATGCCCCAACCAAAAGACATAGACTAGCTGAATGGATACAAAAACAAGACCCATATATATGCTGTCTTCAAGAGACCCACTTCACTTCTAGAGACACATACAAATTGAAAATGAGAGGATGGAAGAAAATATTCCAGGCAAATGGGCATCAAAAGAAAGCCGGAGTAGCAATACTCCTATCAGACAAAATAGACTTTAAAATGAAGAACATTTTAAGAGACAAGGAAGGGCACTACATAATGATCACAGGATCAATCCAAGAAGATATAACCATTTTAAATATCTATGCACCCAACAGAGGATCACCACAATATATAAGGCAACTGCTAACAACCTTAAAAGGAGAAATCAGCAATAACACCATCACAGTGGGGGACTTTAACACCCCACTTACAGCAATGGACAGGTCATCCAGAAAGAAAATCAATAAGGAAACACAGGTCCTGAATGAAGCATTAGATCAGATGGACTTAACAGATATTTATAGGACATTCCATCTGAAAGCAACAGAATACACGTTCTTCTCAAGTGTGCATGGAACATTCTCTAAGATTGATCACATCCTGGGCTACAAATCAAGCCTCGGTAACTTTAAGAAAACTGAAATCATGGCAAGAATCTTCTCTGACCACAATGCTATATGACTCGAAATCAACAACAAGAAAAAAATGGTCAAAAATACAAACACGTGGAGACTAAACAACATGCTACTAAATAACCAATGGATCACAGAAGAAATCAAAGAGGAAATTAAAAAGTACCTAGAAGCAAATGACAACAAAGATACGACATTCCAAAACCTCTGGGATGCAGCAAAAGCAGTTCTAAGAGGAAAGTTTATAGCAGTACAAGCCTACCTCAGGAAACAAGAAAAAGCTCAAATCAACAACCTAACTTTACATCTAAAGCAGCTAGAGAGGGAAGAACAGACAAGACCTAAAGTTAGTAGAAGAAAAGAAATCATAAAGATCAGAGCAGAAATCAACGAAGTAGAAACGAAGAAAACCATAGAAAAGATCAATGAAACTAAAAGCTGGTTCTTTAAAAGCATCAACAAAATTGATAAACCTTACCCAGACTTACCAAGAAAAAAAGAGAGAGGACACAAATCACTAAAATTAGAAATGAAAAAGGAGAAGTAACAACAGACATTACAGAAATACAAAGGATCATAAGAGACTACTATATGCAACTATATGGCAAGAAAATGGAAGAAATGGACAAATTCTTAGAAAAGTACAATCTCCCAACACTAAACCAAGACGAAATAGAAAATATGAATAGACCAATCACAAGTTCTGAAATTGAAACTGTGATTAAAAAGCTTCCAACAAACAAAAGTCCAGGACCAGATAGTTTCACAGGTGAATTCTATCAAACATTTAGAGAAGAACTAACGCCTATCCTCCTGAAACACTTTCAAAAAATTGCAGAACAAGGGACACTCCCAAACTCATTCTATGAAGCAACCATCATCCTGATAACAAAACCAGACAAAGATACCACAAAAAAAGGAAATTACAGGCCAAAATCACTGATGAACATAGATGCAAAATTCTCAACAAAATACTAGCCAACCGAATCCAACAATACATTAAAAGCACTGTACACCACAATCAAGTGGGATTTATCCCAGGAATGCGAGGATTCTTCAATATCTGCAAATTAGTCAGTGTGATACACCACGTTAACAAACTGAAGAATAAAAACCATATGATCCTCTCCACAGATGCAGAAAAAGCCTTTGACAAAATCCAACACCCATTTCTGATAAAAACCCTTCAGAAACTGGGCATAGGGGGAACCTACCTCAACATAATCAAGGCCATCTATGACAAACCCAGAGCTCACATCATTCTCAATGGTGAAAAGCTGAAACAATTCCTGCTGAGATGAGGAACAAGACAGGGGTGTCCACTCTCACCACTACTATTCAACATAGTTCTGGAAGTGGTAGCTACAGCAATCAGAGAAGAAAAAGACATAAAAGGAATCCAAATTGGAAAGGAAGAAGTAAAACTATCACTTTTTGCAGATGACATGATACTATACCTAGAGAATCCTAAAGACTCTACCAGAAAACTCTTAGAGATCATCAATGAATTTGGCAAAGTCGCAGGATACAAAATTAATACATAGAAATCAACTGCACTTCTATATACTAACAATGAAAGATCAGAAAGAAAAATTAGGGAAGCAATCCCGTTTACCATCGCATCAAAAAGAATCAAATACTTAGGAATAAACCTGCCTAAAGAGACAAAAAGACCTGTACTCTGAAAATTATAAGGCACTGATGAAAGAAATCAAGGATGACATGAACAGGTGGAAAGATATACCATGCTCTTGGATTGGAAGAGTCAATATTATCAAAATGACTATACTACCCAAGGCAATCTACACATTCAATGCAATCCCTATCAAATTACCAAGGACCTTTTTCAAAGAACTAGAACAAAATAGTTTAAAGTTTGTCTGGAAACAAAAAACACCCAGAATAGCCAAAGACATCCTGAAAAAGAAAAATGGAGCTGGAGGAATCAGGCTCCCTGACTTCAGACTCTACTACAAAGCTACAGTCATCAAAACCGTATGGTACTGGCACAAACACATAAATATAGATCAGTGAAACAGGACAGAAAGCCCAGAATTAAATCCACGCATCTATAGTCAACTCATCTATGACAAAGGAGGCAAGAATATACATTTGGACAAAAGACAGCCTCTTCAATAAGTGGTGCTGGGAAAACCAGAACACTTCCTAACACCATGCACAAAAATAAACTCAAAATGGATTAAAGATCTAAATATAAGACCAGATACTATAAAACTCTTAGGGGAAAACATAGGACAAACACTCTCTGACATAAATGATAGCAACATCTTCTCAGATCCGTGTGTCAGAGTAAGGACAATAAAAAGAGAAATAAACAAATGGGACTTCATTAAACTTCAAAGTTTCTGCACACCAAAGGAAACCCTAAACAAAATGAAAAGACAACCCACAGAATGGGAGAAAAGATTTGCAAATGAATCAACTGACAACAGATTAATCTCCAAAATTTACAAACACCTCCTACAGCTCAATACCAAAGAAACAAACAACCCCATCAAAAAATGGGCAGAGGATCCAGGCAGACAGTTCTCCAAAGAAGACATGCAGATGGCAAATAAACACATGAAAAGATGTTCAACATCGCTCCTCATTAGAGAAATGCAAATCAAAACCACTGTGAGGTACCACCTTACACCAGCCAGAATGGCCATCATCAAAAAGTCTACAAACAATAAGTGCTGAAGAGGGTATGGAGAAAAAGGATCCCTATTACACTGCTAGTGGGAATGCAAAGTGGTGCAACCACTGTGGAAAACAGTATGGAGATTCCTCAGAAAACTCAAAATAGAATTACCATTTGATCCAGCAATCCCACTCCTGGGCATCTATGCAGAGGAAACCATGACTCGAAAAGACACACGTACTCCAGTGTTCATTGCAGCACTCTATGCAATAGCCAGGTCATGGAAACAACCTAAATGCCCATCGACAGAGGAGTGAATAGGGAAGATGTGGTACATACACACAATGGAATATTACTTAGCCATTAAAAGGAACGAATTACCAACATTTATAGCAACATGGATGGACCTAGAAATTATCATGCGAAATGAAACCAGTCAGACAATTAGACAGCAACACCCAATGCTACCGCTTACATGTGGAAACTAAAAAGACGCAATGAACTTCTTCACCGAACAGACAATGACTCACAGACTTTGGAAAACCTTGGTTTTTCAAATAAGACAATCTGGGGGGTGGGGGGATGCACTGTGGATTTGGGATACAAAACTAATAAAATTGCTTGTGATGAGAAAAATAAAGCATTATATTAAAGTAAAATCATAAAAAGGTAAAAATATTGATTATCACAAAATATAACAAACTGTACTCCAATAAAATTTTTAAAAATAAAAAAATAGTCAATTTAAAAAATAAGGCAAATGATCTGCAGTAGTTTTCCTTGGCTTTTGATGGATCAGCATGAGCTACTTATACTATTCAGTTGCTTTTGTTTATTCGGGGCATCAATACCAAATTTGAAGTGACTTAAGAACTAGCCCCTTTGTAGCTGTATAGTTTGCATGAAATGGCCACAAGAAAGAATCTTTTCAAATAAGTTATAAAACATTAATTCATTATAACTTGAAGCAAAATCTGCTATATAATTGATGGAGTAAAAATATGTGTAGAACACAAAAAAAGCTTTATTGGACAAATTTACAAAGCAAATGAAAATGCAAGGTATTTAAAGTTGTATTATTCATCAACAGGTATTCTGCAATAAATATCTGAATCTATCAGTTATCACTGAAAATGTAAGGCATTTAAAGTTGTCTTATTCATCAGCATGTATTCTGCAGTAAACATCTGAATCTATCAGTTATCACTGAACCAGTAGTGTCAATGATAAACTTCATTTGCCTCATGGACTTCACCATCAGTTCAGTGGCATGGTGGTAGCAGTTTCATTGTGATTTTTTTAAACTCAGCACTGACACTGAATTTTTCTGAATGAGAAGAACCACTCTCAACCATTAATAACCAATGCTGAATGTCTTTGGAAATTAGTTTTTGCTGTGGACTTTATAATGTTTCTTAATGAATTCCACATAAAAATTACAAGGCAAAACAATACTTATAAGAGAAACTTACACTATAGTAATGTCATATTGACAACTAGTATTATTTGAAATCACTGTAACAGCATGCTTTCAAGTTAAAAACAAAACAGGATCTCCATTCCT
Organism: Catagonus wagneri; assembly: GCA_004024745.2. Taxonomy (NCBI): domain Eukaryota; kingdom Metazoa; phylum Chordata; class Mammalia; order Artiodactyla; family Tayassuidae; genus Catagonus; species Catagonus wagneri. The sequence continues at coordinate 14,473,430 of PVHT020003785.1, forward strand.
ATACAAATCTGAAACAGACATACTTCCTGAACTCAAATCGAATTCCCAGCAGTGTTTTCCTACCTCCTTGAAAGTTAAAGGAAATTTCTACATTTCAAAATCTAACTAAATGTACACTGGGAAGCTCCATCTATCTTCAACTGGAACTGACTAATCCACAACGTAATGATATGCTAAAGGAAAACAGCAAGAGAAGACAAACAGAATTCTATAAATACCTTCCAAGTGATGAATACGCTCAATTAAAATCATATGCTCATGGACTGCTATTAGTACTTGGCAGTACCTAACTGTGTGAAAAGAAAATTCCGTACATAAAATCTCATCAGGGGTCAATATTAACAGATAAACTTTTGTAGCTAATTCTGTAAATTTAATAGGCAACACTAGCTTTCAGGCCCAATTAAGCAAACTTAACTCTTAATTTTTTTGCAGGCACAAAAAAGAATTCTTCTCATTAGTAGACTAGAATTATACATACATACACAATCATTATTCTTATATTTTGAATTTTTCTGTGAAAATTTGTTTTCTCTTGTATGTAAGTCTTACATGGTATCCTTGGTTTTATCTCTTGGCCTGAAAACCCTAAAATACTTACTCTCTATCCATTTACAGAAAAAGTTTCCTGCCCCTGTTGTAGAGTAACAAAGCCTCTCCTAGAAGAGGCAAGACATGGTATGATCAGAAAAAATTTTCTGCTCCCCTTTATCATCCACCCTATCCTTTGTCCAATTCAGGTAGGTGAATAGAAAAATAAACAAAAATTACTTTAAGAGGAACAATAATACAATTTTAATTGAAATACATGGTGACATTCGGATTATATCTTAAATACAAATAGAAGCTGACAGGGGAAAATTTGGACTAAATGGAGCAAATGACATTTCAAGCAAAGGAAAAATGATGTACAAAAACATGGCATAATAAAAGACACCTGAAAAACTGATAACAGGTTGTAAAGAGTCTTGCATGCTAAGCTACAGAGCTTAGGTTTTCTCCTTTAGGAAAGGAGATCCAAAACTGGATGTCCTGAGAAAACCAAAACAATAGTAAGCAGGCACATGGAGAAACTGGTATAAAGAATTCTGTTCATGGTGTAAGTGAAAGGCACTGCATTAAAGCTGCAGCCCCCACTGCTCTCTGTTCTCTCCTTCCAGCCCTGTGCATTTAAGGCACATTTGCAGTGCTAACCAGAACCTGAAATATTAGAGCCAACGGTCAATGCCCATTTGTCACAGTCCGCTCTCTGACCACAAAGAATGAGTATAATCTCTCTTCCACATAACACTCTGTGGAGAGCAGAGTTCTGAAGGAATCCCCATGATTCCCGATTCCTGGAGCTCACATCCTGTGTATTCTCCCAGCCTTGATTGTGGGCATGACCAATGACTTGCTTCTATCCAACAGAACATAGCAAAAGTAAAGGGATTTTTCTGATGTAATTTAGGCCCCAAATCAGTTGATTTAGAGTTAATCAAAAGAGTAGCTTCTACCCGAGAGCCAGCAAAAAACCAGAGCCTTCAATCATATAACCATCAGGAAACAAATTATACCAAAAACATGAATAAGCTTGAAAGTAGATTCTCTACCCAGTCAAGCCTCCAGGTAAAGGTGTACCTTTGCTAACACTTTGACTGCAGCCCCGTGGGACCCAAAGCAGAGGACCTGGCTAACCTGTGCCGAGACTTCTAACCACAAAAACGGATCTCCAGATTACAAATTATTTTTTCTATGAATGGTATTGCCACAAGGTTTGTATACTGTGGAATTAAATTTAGTTACCCGCAGTATTTTCCTTTCCTTTGTCTGCCTGTCCTACTCTTCCTTTAATGTTGCTTTCTCTCAAAGGTTATCCCTATCTCCCCACCTTTCAAGCAAAATGAAACTTTTCCAGAGATGCTGTCTTTTTATAACAATTGCCAACATTATCATAGATACTATTTACAGAAGATTGCATGTTTCATGAAGGGAGGGACAATAATCTTTGCCTAATATAGAAACTGACTATGAAAGTTCAGTAAATGTTCACTGACTTAAAGTGAAAGGAGGAAAAGAATCACAGTAAGGCAGAGTACACAGAAATGTTAAAGGTTACCTTGTCCAATTTACTAATTGCTCTATTGCCTAGCTAAGTACCTTTAAGTTGTTTCCTACTGATTTTAGAATATAACAAACCCTTCTCTTTAACAGAGCAGGAAAATAGACTAGAGAAGTAAAGAGACTTATTTACCTTTAAGCAGCAGAGTTAAATTTTGGAAAAAAAGAACAATTTTAGGTTAAACCCTCTCTATTATGCAACAGTTGTATAATAACATTATTACAACAAGAAACTATAATCTAGTTTCAAAAAGTGATAGAAATAAATCTTTTTACGAAAAATCCTACTCCATAAAGAAACTGCACCTTTACAAATTACTCATCAATTAAATGAAGGATGATTTCATAATTACATAACTGGGGTGGGATGAGGGAGAATGAACAAAATTTAGTTAGTCTTGTAATATTATAAGATTATTTTGACAACACAAGGTAAACATAAGGTTTATGATGTGTCATACATTCTTCTTTTCTAAAAGAGACATGCAAATAAAAACCTATTTACCTACCTTAAAGATTCAGATAATGGTGTTAAAGTGCCATCTCCCCTATCCACTACACGAAAGAAATTCAACTGATCTCCTTCTCGGTATACCAAAAACGTAACTTGTTTGTTGCATGAGGTCTTCTCCCAGCCCTCATCTTGACTAGAATCCATGTATTCAGCCATCTCCCTAAGTGGATCTTCCATAGGAACTACAAATGGAAAAACTGATAAATACACTTTCAATTTATATTAAGTTTTATGCATCTTGGTACCTTGGCAGGATATAACGTGCCCAATGTGAACAACAATCCTATGCAAACTATGTACATATATAGTATGCTTAGGTTCTCTCAGAGGATATTTATCCTTCAAATAAGTTTTTGGTTTTTTATAGTCAATACAGCATTCCCTATGTTGTATTAATATGAAATAAATGAAATGACTATGTTGTTAAGTACAATGACAGGTTTTAACCAAACACATAAGGTTCTTCCTTATGTGTATATATTTGTTATTTCTATGACATAATTATCTATGACTATTTTCACTTTATATCTTCTGCTCCCTATATTTTCCAATATTGGTTCCAACAAGCAATATACCACTTACTTTTTGGGGGGTGACCCACATACACAGCATGCAAAAGCTCCTGGGTCAGGCATCCAACTTGTGCCACGGCAGTAACATCACAGGATCCTCAACCACTAGGCCATCAGAAAACTTTTGGTGTCACTGCAGTGGCTCGGGTCACTGTTGTGGCACAGGTTTGATCCCTTGCCCAGTAACTTCTGCAAGCCATGGGCAGGGCATATAGATAGATATAAATAGATATAGATATAGATATATTATAAATATATACATATGAACTCAAGATATAATATGATGGCAAATAATATGAGAAAAATAATGTATATGCATAACTGGGTCATTTTACTGTACAGCAGAAATTGGCACAACACTGTAAATCAACTATACTTTAATGAGAAAAAAGAAAAAGAAAACAAAAACAAATTAAGTCTCTCCAAAGACATTTTCATGTCAAGCTGCAGAAATATTTGTTCTCTCCTAAAAGAGGCAACAATTTCTCAAACTTCATAACTTTTACTCAAGTAGCTTATTTAAATTAACAGAACCATAGTACTATACTACACTTTAAAAATTTAGAGCAAAGGAAATATTAAACTCTGAAAATAATGAGGTAAAAATATTAATGATGTTCCCATATCCTAAACTGAATACCACCACTACTAAAACAAAAAGTTTTAGAAACAGAGTAAGATTTAGCTTGTTTTACAAAACTACTTGGATATTTTGATAGACTCTTTCATAGGTACAAAATGTATAAATATTAAATATTTTAAAAACAAATTCTTACCATTTTAAGTTAATGCTACACTTTCCACATTACATTAGTAAACAAGGAAAAACAATGCTGGAGATATTACTAAAACTGCATGAAAGTTTTATTTAAACCAACAGTGTGTGCCTTACCTAGGGAGCCAATGGAACTGAATATGTATGTGTCCCTATGTGTATGTATGCACATACCTTTTCCCAATAGAAAAATCATTTAGATTTCATCAGGTATGAAACGTTGTGTGTACAGGAGTTCCTCTGTGGCACAGCTAGTCAAGGATCTGGAGTTGTCACTGCAGTGGCTTTGTCGCTGCTGTGGCTCGGGTTCAGTCCCTGGCCCAGAACTCCTACATGCTACAGGTGTGACTAAAACAAAACTATATGCATAGTTTAGGATAAAACAGAGTTTTAGGTCTATGTTGTTTGGATAATGGTTAATTCAAAAACAATTTTAAAAGCTAAATATTACTGGAATTCACATGTTAAAGGTATTTTCTAAACCATAACTTTCAATTAAGACTAAACAGATAAAAAAATAAGGTTTCCTAAATACAATATGGAGAAGTTATAGACCTAGGTGTAGCTTATCTTTTTCACAAAACATTCAATGACGTAAGGTGGACAATAGCAGGCTTTTAATTTAAAAAGTTGGTTAAAGGAGAAATTATTAAAAACATAAAATATGTTCACAGCAGAGGAGTTCCTACCGTGGCACAGTAGGTTAAGAATCTGACTGCAGCAGCTTGGTTTGCTGCAGAGGTGCAGGTTCAATCCCCGGTGCTGGTTTAATCCCGGGTTAAAGGACCTGGCGTTGCCACATCTGCAGTATAGGTCACTCAGATTCAATACCTGGCCCAGGAACTTCTGTATGTTGCAGGTAAACCCATTTAAAAAAAAAAAAATCAAAAGGACAAGCTCTAGGTGCTGATTTTTCAATTTACAAACAAGGCACACGAAGTTGTAGGAAAAAAGTATTACAAAGCTTCAACTACCAAAGGGTAGTGATGCCTTCCAATTTCTTTTTCTAAGTATAAAATATATATATATACACACACATACACACACACACACACACACATACCTTAAACTCAGAATCTATGGTATTTACACTCTTCCTCAAAAAAATAATTTTAGTCCCAGTAAGAAACATAGGTGTTCTGATTAAACACCCCTGTTTGAATACAACACTATACACAAATAAAAAACTTTGAAAAATATAATACAGTGGAATTCATATGTCACTAAATATTAAATAATTCTTTTTGCTTGTTTGTGTTTTTAGGCCGCACCTGTGTCATATGGAAGTTCCCAGGCTAGGGTCAAATCAGAGCTGCAGCTTCTGGCCTACACAACAGTCACACCAGATCCAAGCTGCATCTGCGACCTACACCACAGCTCACGGCAACGCCAGATCCTTAACCCACTGCACGAGGCTAGGGATCAAACCTGCGTCCTCATGGATACTAGTAGGGTTCGTTACCACTAAGTCACGACTTTGGGAACTCCAAACATTATATAATTTTATCTTATCATGATGACTCAATAAACAGATTAAGATTCTTGTACAACCCTGAGAATCAACCCACCTTATGTCACAAGGGACCATTTCATAAGTCTAACTAGTAGAATGTCCCTGATATTGAGTCTAGTTAATCAGCTCTAACATTATTCTCTTTGTTTATTCTAACTTACCCCAAACAGTTCAACAGCCAAAGTAACATGTATCACAAAATCCTCTTGAAATAGCTAGGGAAAAGAGTGATAACCCTACTTTCTAATCAAAATTATGAAGCATAGAGATAAAATTTGAGTTGTGGAAGAAGTATAAGCCATCAGTGGAATCAATACTTGACTTTCGGAGTTCCCGTAGTGGCGCAGCGGTTAACGAATCCGACTAGGAACCATGAGGTTGTGGGTTTGATCCCTGGCCTTGCTCAGTGGGTTAACGATCGCGACCTGTGGTGCAGATCGCAGACGCAGCTTGGATCTGGCATTGCTGTGGCTGTTGCATAGGCTGGCAGATGTAGTGCCGGTTCGACCCCTAGCCTGGGAGCCTCCATAATATGCCACGGGTGCGAACCTAAAATGCAAAAAAAAAAAAAAAGCTTGACCTTCAATTTTCTGGTTAGTGAATAATACAAAGACCTTCCCCAAAATAAGGTCCACAGAGCAGGACTTCTCTGAGAAATCTAAGAATGCCTCTGCTTTATGGGGATTCATGAGACATACCTGACCCTGAACTAGGCACAAACATGAACTCCCAGTTCTTCCCATGCTTAGAATTTTCTTGGTAATCAAGTCTCTGCTCACATCAACTTTTCCAAGGAACTTCCACAACCATCCTCCTACTATCTTACTTCCCATACACTGTCAGGCTACCCTATTTCCTCCATATCACTTACAACTCTTAAAATAACATCAATTCTTCACATGTTTTTTGTGGGTACTATCTTGAAGCAGGAACTTTTTCTCCCATGAAATACTGCACTGAACTTCCAGTAGGCACTCAAATTGTGTTTATCGAATGAATGGACTCTCAGAGACCCCCACAATTTAAAAAAAAAAAAGGATTCGACAGGGCCATGATAATATCTATAAACCCAAACGCATCACAAACCAGGCAAAGAGGTATTTTTGGGATTTCCTATAATAATCATTACACCAGTAGTTGAAGATTGAATGGATTAAAAAAAAAAAAGGCAACAAGACCAATATGAATCTAACGCAATGATAACGGGTATTTACACTATGCCATTCCATTATCTTTCTCCATACTGGTGATGTTTATATTTATTTTTTTACTTTCTTTTTTGGCCACACTCATGGCATGTGGAAGTCCCAAGGCCAAAGATCAAACCTGCACCACATCTGTAACTTGAACCCCAGCAATGACAATGCCATATCCTTAACCCACTGTGCCACCAGAGAACTCCAGGTTTATATTTAAATCTCTCTGGATTGAATTAGAAATCATGAGATTTTCTGGAAAATGAGCTCCTGCCTCTGGCGTTAGGTTTAAAGAACAATGCCTAGAGAAACAAATGTGGTTCTTCTAAGCCAAAGAGCAGAAAAAGAAACTGAATAAAATCTGAGGGTAAAAAAATATCAACTGGCTTTAAGATTATTACTGTCAAATTGCTTTAGTACACATAATTTTAACATATGCCTACCTCTTCTAGTATTTATAGGTCCACCACGCATAGCCAATACCAGCTTCAAGGTACAACCTTCTGAAATGCTGTGGACAGTTAACACAAAAATAAACCACAACAGTCAAAATGCATTCAGTGTTAAACATGTACATAATTATGTGCTGGCTTATCAAGTATAGTGCCTACCCTCTAAAATATAAAAAGAAAAAGATATAGCAATGCACATAAACATGAAATGTTAACTTATTCAACTTATACAACTTATATCACTTATACAAATGGGCCATTTGTATAAATAATGAAAAAATGAAGTTCTCATAAACATTAAATATGATATGACATCCCAGAATAAGGGTATGAAAAGGACTTCTGAAATCATGTGGTTTAGCCTATTCATTTCACATGTCAGGAAAAAGAGGCCCTAAGAAGAAAAAAGACTTGTTCAAGACCCAAAGTGTTAGAAATTGCAGATCTATTTAATAAAACAACAGAAAAACAGATCTATAAGATATCCGACTCCCATTGCTCCTCAGCTATTCCACATGGCTTCTGACTTTTTTGTTCTTAAGGACAGAGTGAACAATTACATAAGCAATAAAAAAGATCAGATAGTATATCAGCAACCACTGAGGCAAACAGTGTCACTTTTTTGGAAAAATGAAAGAGCAATAAACTCTTGTGGAAACAAAGAGTTCCCATGCAGCCAGGTGAGAATGGGCCAACATTCAAAGAAAGGAGTAGAGAAGGCAAGATAGAAGAAGAAGATTTTTTAAAAAGGCAGGGACAAATACCTTGGCATGAATAATGAAAAAGTAAAACAAAAAATATAAGGACAAGGACCAGGTGGTGGGGGATTTACACTGAAATTGAGGGATCAGAACTATTCAGAAGAAGAAAAGACATGATTCAAGGATTCAGAAGAAAAACACTAGTATATGGAGTCATAATTCTGAGCATCTATGAAACGGCTAATGTACAATTACACTCACTTGTAATCATTCAAGCAATAATCATCTTCCAGCTCCACGTTATTCCAAATTAAGTGTTGCTGACAGATGGGAATACCTTAGGGGAGGGTTATAAAAGAATGGTTAAAAATTCAATAGAATCTTTGAAAGAGTATGATACAAATTTATTTTATTCAAGAACTAATAAGTTAAACATACTTCTAAGTTGAAAGTTGGATGCTTAGCAAAAATGTACAGAATGATGGGTAAAAGGCATGGCTAAAAGTAGATGAGGTTTGATCTATTCACTAGAAAAGAAGCACATGCTTTAGTAACTCTCTGGCCTTGAAACAAAGTATAAGATTAAGAAGCCCTTTAAAAGACAAGATATCAGAGCTGACTAGAATCCATGAGGACGCAGGTTCAATCTCTGGCCTCGTTCAGTGGGTTAAGGGTCCAGCATTGCTGTGAACTGTGGTATGGGTCGCAGATGTGGCTCGGATGCTGCGTTGCTGTGGCTGCGGTGTAGGCCAGCAGGTGTAGCTTGGATTAGACCCCTAGCCTGTGAACCTCCATATGCTGTGGGTACAGCCCTAAAAAGACAAAAAAAAAAAAAAAAAAAGACAAGATACCTTGTGGATAAGCAATGAGATCCCAATGTATAGCACAGGGAAGTATAGCTAGTGAAGTGTGATGGAACATGGTGGAAGATAATGTGAGAAAAAGTATGTGTCACTCAGTCACTGTGCTGTACCATAGAAACTGACAGAACAATATAAATCAACTACAAAGGAAAAAATAAAAATCTTAAAAAAAAGTAAAAGACAAGATATCTTGAAATCAGCCCAGGAGAGTATCAGGTTTAAGGTCTAGAAAACAGTTCTAAATATGCCAAGCACAGGTTTTATTCAGTTACATTCAGTGTTAAAAGTGTATTACGAGGAGTTCTCTCATGGATCATTGGGTTAAGGATACAGTGTTGTCACTGCTGTAGCTCTGGTTATAGCTATGGCACTGCACCAGGGCTACCCCTGGCCCAGGAACTTCCACAGGCCATGAGTGCTGCCAAGAAAAATTAAACTTACCTTGTTAAAATACATTGTTTCCAAATCATGGTCCTTACAGAAAATGAAACATATATTTCAGTACCATTTAACTTTTTTTAAAAGTGTATTATGAGTGGAGGACCAGCAAAATGGGTGAAGGGGGTTAAACTCCCAGCTATAAGGCAAGTCATGGGGATGTAAAGTACAACATGGAGTCTGTAGTTGATAATACTGTGCTGCATACCTGAATTGCTGAGAGTAGATCTTAAAAAGTTTTCATCATAAGAAAAAAAATTTGTGGAGTTCCCACTGTGGCCCAGAAGGTTAAGAACACGACTAGTATTCATGAGGACACAGGTTTGATGCGTGTACTCGCTCAAGGGTTAAGGATCTGGCGTTTCTGTGAGCTATGGTGTAGGTCGCAGATGTGGCTTGGATCTTGCATTACTGCGGCTGTGGTGTAGGCTGGCAGCCGCAGCTCTGATTTGACCCCTAGCCTGGGAACTTCCATATGCCGCAAGTGTGGCCTTAAAAAGAAAAATTTTTTAAAGTGTGTAACTATTTATGTTGATGGATGTTAACTATTAATGAGATACTGCATTGACCATTTTGCAGTAGAGTTGTCACTCAATATCCAAGAGATACTGATTCCACGTCCCCCACAAAACCCAAAATCCATGGATGCTCAACTACTTCATATAAAACGTCATAGTATTTGCACATAAGTTACACACATCCCCCTGTATACTTTAAATCATCTCTAGATTACTTAATATATGTTAATACAATGTAAACACTGTGGAAACAGGTGCCAGCATGATGTAAATTCAAGTTTTGCTTTTTGGAACTTTCTGGAATTTTTTCCACAATATTTTTTGATCCATAGTTGTTTAAATTCTCAGATGCAAAACCAGAGAATATGAAAGTCCAATGACAGATACAAATATTGAATCCTTATATTGTACATCTGGAACTAATAGAATGTCAATTATATCTAAATAAAAATGAATATGGAATGTTTAATTTAGTTTACTGCCCGCCCTTAGGAGTTTGTATTTTAAAAGTCTGTTCCCAGAGTAACATGTCCACGTGAAATGACGACTGTTAATGTGAGTTTCTTTAGTGATTCAGATGGCATCTTTCACACCTCTTCTGAATGGAAACGTCAATAACCTTGTAAATATATCCTTGCAGAAAATATAATTTCCCATAAAAACATTATTAGAAAATTCTCACCTCAACGTTCACATGTAATTATAGCCCATCATTTCTTATTAACATGCGTTTCTGTAGAGCCTGAACATTAATTACAAAATAATTCAATCTTGAAAAAAAAGCATATTAAGGGCAATTTTCAATGCTGAAAATTATGGTCTACAAGACAGTTTCTTTACATTTCTGTGATGATAAAGGAATATTAAGGTAGATTCTATATGCCAGCATAATTAAACTTTTTTCTCAAATTGCAGATTTGAATGCCCAATGAAAATTTAGACCATACTACCCAGAGAGTGAGCACTGTCTACTCAATAAAACATTTAATGGATACAAATACTGATGTATGAAAAACCTTTTCAAATACATCATATACTGCGTTCTCAAGTTACTTTTGCTTATGATACCATAAAATAAGCTGACCAGAGGAGTTCCTGTTGTGGCTCAGCAGAAATGAATCTGACTAACATCCATGAGGATGCACGTTCCATCCCTGGCTTTGCTCAGCGACTTAAGAATCCGGCATTGCTGTGAGCTGTGCTGAGTCACAGACGTGGCTCTGATCTGGCCTTGCTGTGGCTGTGGCATAGGCCAGCCAGCAGCTATAGCTCCATTTCGACCCCTAGCCTGGGAACCTCTATATGCCTCGTGTGCGGCCCTAAACAGACCAAAAAAAAAAAAAAAAAAATAGTTGACCATAATAAAAGCAATAAGTGCTAGATGTGTTCTTGTTTATTGTTGTAAGCCAGGCACTGTTGCAAATGTTCGGCCTGTATTACCATAATTTCACTGCAACAACAATAATCTTGTGAACTACTATGCATCACTGTTACACTTATTTGACAGCTGATAAAACCAAAGCACTGAGAGATGAAGTGACACACAGAGCATATACATTAGAGGTGTAAAGCCCCAGCAGGCTAACTACAAAGACTGTACTCAACCTTTACGATAATTAGTCTCTTATTCTAAATAGGGTAGTCCTTTGCCTTTAAACCTCAGCTCTTACTTCTTATAAATATATCCAGAAAAATAATTCTTATTAAGCAAATATGTCTTCCCAAAAGACAGACTACACTTATACAAATTTATATTCTGTGTTTATAAAACTTTTACAAGTTAAAATATTTATTATAAAAATAGTGACTTATGAAAAATAGATAACACAAAATATACAAAAGAAAATTAAAACTGTAATCCTAAATCCAGTAAAATCTATTTTCAACATTTGGGGTATATTTATTTTTAAAACTTATCTTTAATAAAATAGCATACTTTGTGAGCTATTTTAAAACTGTTTTCACTTATATTGTATATATTTTTTCATATCAATAAATGAAAATATACATTGTTATTTAATGTCTGGATAGTACTCCAATATATGTTTCTGTCATAAGATATATTTTCACCTAATTTGTCACTACTATAAACAAAGCTTTAAAAAAAAAAAAAGAACAAAACAAAGCTGTGACAAGTGATATATGAGTGCATGTGTATTTGGGAGGGAGGGAGGGAGTGTGAGAGTGTGTGTGTATGTGTGTGTGTGTGTGTCTTAGTCTGCTTGGGCTGCCACAACAAAATACCACAGCTTGGGCGGCTTCAACAGAAATTTACTTTTTCACAGTGCTAGAAGCTGGGAAGCCCAAAATCAAAGTGCCAGTTTCATTTTGAGGCGTCTTCTCTTGTAGATAGCCAACACTTCCCTGTGTGCTCACATGACTTCTTTAGGAATATTCAGAGAAAAGGGGAATTCCCAGGTGTGTCTTCTTATAAGGCCACTAATGCCATCAAGGGGTCCCACCTTTACAACTTCATATAACCCTACTAATGACTCAAACATGTTTCTTATGCCCCTTTTATAATTTTCACACAGATAGGTGTTTGATAACATGTTAATATATATGCATTTAGAAAATAAACCATAATTAGTAGGACTTATGGATAATTAAAGACAATGGTGGACACAGGAAATATCTCCCTGTATCTCCTCTCAAAACAATACACAACAATAAGGATGGAAATGAATCTACACAGAAACCATGCCCTTAGCCCTCATGACTTGAAGACAGATGTCCAAACTTCAAAATAACTGGGAACTAAAAGGGGTCTCACTCTATCCTAGGGTGGGAAGTCTCATGCTCCTGCCCCTGCAGGTCTGATGAAGAAAATTTTGGAGACGTTAGAGAGGGAAGCTAGAGACAAGTTCAATATAAAATCATTACAAGGAAGAAGAAGGAAAATCTAAATCTGAAAAGTCTACAAAAAGGACTCAGGTATCAGAACACTGACTGCAAGGAAAGGACTTTTCAAGCAACCTGAAGGAGCTTTTGCAGGAGGCAAAAAACAAAAGAGGAAGAGAATTCCTTAGTATTCAGTAGTCAGGGGGAAAAGGAGAAGAAGTAAAAACTTAAGGAGTCCTGTAAGACAAAAGAGAACCACAAAATTGGATGACTCACAACTGCCCCCAGTCCTCACCACCATAAAACAAACATAAAACACCTACTAAAATATCTGAACATTACTATACTGACAGACACCATCAAACAGAATCAGTGAAACATCCCAATACCAGAAAAATCAACAAGAGAAAAAAATAATAAATCCACACAGAGTTAACAGCAAAAAACAAAATTCCACACCTATCAACCACGGTAAATTTTACCCAGAAAAAATAACCATGAAGCAGAAGAAAACTGTAAGGTCACACCCCAGAGTTAAATATACTCAAGCATTTGAAGACATGAAAAAACACTCTCAATCAGAAAGTCAAAAATTAAGAACAGAAAATTTTCAAAAGGCAAGGGGAGGGAAATGAATGAAAAAGACTTCTGACAACACTCAGAAAAGAAATGGAGGAAAAAGAAAAAAATGACCTCAAGAATAAAGAATGAACTGCAAGATATCATGAGATAATAGACTCAAATACTTAGTAAGGACGAGCAGGGAAACAACCAGGAGTATGAAAATGACATAAAGAAAGAAGAGGTCAGAAATGAAAGGCTGAGAAGGACCAATATTCATACTAGCAAAGACCCTAAAAAAAGAAAAAACAAAATAGTGAAACTAATACTTAGAACTACAATCCTAGAAAACGTCCCGAAATAGAAGACCTGAATCTACACATTGAAAGGATTAGATAACCGGGAAAATTAGCCCAGAATTTTTATGCCCAAGATATATCCTAGTAATAAAATAATTTGATTTCAATGACAAAAATAAAATTTTCAGCAGTTACATGAAAAAAAATCAAGTAAATTATAAAGCAAAAGAATCAGATTTGACTTTATAAGAAAACAAACAATCTGAATTTTAAAATGAGCAAAGGACTTGAACAGACATTTCCTCAAAGAAGACAAAGATGGCCAATAAGCAAATGAAAAGATGGTCAACATTACTAATCATCAGGTCAGTGAAAAACAAAACCACAATAAGAGATCACACCTTGTATAGAACAGGGAACTATATCTAGTCACTTATGATGGAACATGATGGAGGATAATGTGAGAAAAAGAATGTATATGTACGTGTGACTGGGTCACTTTGCTGTATAGTAGAAACTGACAGAACACTGTAAACCAACTATAATGGAAAAGAATAAAAATCATTAAAAAAAAAGAGATATTGCACCCATGAGGATATCCACTATCAAACTCAGAATATAACAAGTGTTGGTGACGATGTGGAGAAACTGGAACCTTGTGCCCTACTGGTGGGAATAAAAAAACTGTGCAGTTACAATGGAAAACAGAATGAAGGCTCAGAATATTACAAACAGAATTATTTCCATATGATCCAACAATTCCACTTTTGGGTATTTATTCAAAACAATTCAGGATCTGGAAAAGATATTTGCATGCCCACGTTCACTGCATATTTACTCATAACAGCCAAGAGATGGAAGCAACCTAAATACTTAATGATAGATGAACAAATAAAGAAAATGTGCCACAAACATATAATGGCATATTATTCAACTGTAAAAAGAAAGAAATCCCGTCACGTGCTACAACATGGATGAATCTTAAAGACACTAAGTTAAGTGAAATAAGACAGTCATGAAAAGACAGTGCATGATTCTACTTATATGAAATATCTAAAGCAGTCAAAATCTTAGAAAGTAGAATGGTGATTTGCCAGGACCTAAAAGGAGGGGGAAAGCACAGTCGTTCAATGATAGAGAGCATCCCTATTGAAGTTACAGAAAAAGTTCCCAACTCAACAAGGCATTGCTCATAACTTGAAGACAGATAATTCTGCACACACAATTGCTTTCTGGGGAATCTAATGAGGGATAATCTTAATCTAATCAATACATCACCAGAATAACTTCAGCAAAAAGATCAATGGTGGGGATTTTATAACATAAAAATGTACATCTAAGACTAAAACAAAAGTGGGAACCAAAGTTGTGGGGCTAATATAGAAACTCTGTGCTGTAAGAAAGTGGGAAAGGATTTTCAATTTGCCACATAAAACAACACCATGAAGAAAATATGTGCTAAAGAAAACTGACCAGCAAAGTTCTCTACGAACTGATTTACAGGGATATCCAGGATATATTATTAAGCACAAAAAGCAAAACACAAAAGATTATCTATAATAGGCTACCATTCATGTTAGAAAGAAGAGGATACATGAAGTTATGCATGTATCTGCCCATCTGTGAAAAATAAAAATAGAGAGGATAAATCAGAAACTGATGAGATTGCACAGGGAACTATATCCAGTCTCTTGGGATAGAACATGATGGAAGATAATATAAGAAAGGGAATGTATATATACACATGACTGGGTCATTTTACTGTACAACAGAAATTGGCACAACATTGTAAATCAACTATACTTTAATATAAAAAAATGAAAGAAACCAGGGAAATTGAGTCAATTATTTATAACCTTCCAAAGCAAAAAGCTCTGGGGCAAAATAGTTTCATTGGTGAATTCTAACAAATATTTTAAAAAGAAAATATATCAATTCTCTATTACTGCTTCCAGAAGATAGGAGCAAAGGAATATTTTCTAACTCATTCTATAAGGTCAACATTGCCCTAATACCAAAAACAAACAGATGTTACAAGAAAAGAAAACTACTTGAGTTCCTTGGTGGCCTAGCAGTTAAGGGTCTGGCATTGTCACTGCTGTGGCTTGGGTCACTGACATGGTATAGGTCTGAGCCCTAGCCTGGGAACTTCCATAGACTGTGCCAAAACAAAGAAAAGACAAACAAAAAAAGAGGGCAGAACTAAAACACAATTATTTTCTCATAAAGAAAAGAAAACTACTGACCAATATATCTCATGAACATAAATGAAAAAACCCTCAACAAAATATTAGCAAAACAAGTCCAATAATGTATAAAAATAATTATATATCATGACCAGGATAGATGTATCCCCAGTATGCAAGCCTCAATGATCATTCAAAAGACATCACTTCTTATACAACTCAACAGCAAAAAAAATCAACAACCCAATTGAAAAATGGGCAAAAGACCTGAACAGACATTTCTCCAAAGAATATATACAGATGGCCAGCAAGCATATAAAAAATGTTCAACATCACTGATTACTAGAGAAATGCAAATCAAAACTACTAAGAGGCACCACCTCACACCAGTCAGAATGGCCATCATTAATAAGTCCACAAATAGCAAATGCTGGAGAGGGTATGGAAAAAAGGGAACCCTCCTACACTGTTGGTGAGAATGTAAATTGGCACAACCACTATGGAAAACAGTATGGAGGTACCTCAGAAAACTAAATATAAAACTACCATATGACCCAGCAATCCCACTCCTGGGCATACATCCAGACAAAACTTTCATTCAAAAAGATACACGCACTCCTATGTTCATTGCAGCACTATTCACAATAGCCAAGACACAGAAAAAATCAAATGGCCATCAACACATGAATGGGTTAAGAAGATGTGGTACATATACACAATGGAATACTACTCAGCCATAAAAAAGAACAAAATAATGTCATTTGCAGCAACATGGATGGAACCAGAGACTCTCATACTAAGTGAAGTCAGAAAGAGAAAGACAAATACCATGTGATATCACTTATATCTGGAATCTAATATACAGCAAAAATGAACCTTTCCACAGAAAAAGAAACTCATAGACTTGGAGAAGAGACTTGTTGTTGGTGAAAGGAAGGGGGAGGGAGTGGGACAGACTGAGATCTGGGGTTAATAGATACAAACTATTGCATTTGAAATGGATAAGCAATGAGATCCTATAAGTAAGTACAGCACTGGGAACAGTATGTAGTCACTTGTGATGCAGCATGCTGGAGGATAATGTGAGAAAAAGAATGTATACATAATATGTGTGACTGTGTCACTTTTGCTGTATAGTAGAAAATTGATAGAACATTGTAAACCAACTATAACAGAAAAAAATCATTAAAAAAATCGTCACTTCACCACGTTAAAGAAAAATCACGATTATATCAATAGGTGTAAAAAAGCATTAGACAAAATCTAACATTCATTCTTGATAAAAATTGCCAGCAAATCAGAAAGAAAGGTGAACTTCTTCAACTTGACAGAAAAAAAAATCTATATACTTGTTTGAAATTCAAAGCTTTCCTGATAAGATCAGGAACAAAGCAAGGATGTCCCCTCTCACTACTGCTTTTGAATATTGTACTGGACATCCCAGTGCATGTAATAAAACAAGAAATGGAAAAAAAAGGTATACAAATTAGGAAGGAACATATATATAAAACTGTCTTTGTTTGCAGATGACATGATTATTTATGTAAAATTTCCAAAAGAATCAACAACAAAAAAACTAATAAGCAATTGCTGCAGGATACCAGACTAATATACTGAGGTCAATCACTTTTTTATACACTAGCAATGACCAAGTAGAACTTGAAATGAAAAATCCATTATCAGAGTTCCCTGGTGGCCTAGAGGGTTAAGGATCTGGTGTTGTCACTGCTGTGGCATGGGTCCAATACCTGGCCTAGGAATTTTTGTATGCTGCAGTCATGGCCAAAAAAACCCATTATCATTTATGTTACCACCCAAAATAATTTTTAAAACTTAGGTATAAGCCAAATAAAACATGTACAAAATCTATTTGATGGTAACTATTAAACAGTGATGCAAGAGATCAAAGAATAAGTGGAAAGATATTCCATGTCCATGGATACCAAGGTTCAATAGTGTCAGGACGTTAATTCTTTTGCAGATTCAACAGAATCCCATCAAAACCTCAGCAAGTTAGTTTGTGGTTATCAACAAACTGACTGCAAAATTTATATGGAGAGGCAGAAGACCCAGAATAGCCAACTCAATATTGAAGAAGAGGAGATCCCATTGTGGCTCAGTGGGTTAGGAACCTGACTAGTATTCATTAGGAGGCAGGTTCGATGCATGGCCACATGCATTGGGTTAAGGATCCAGCATTGCCGTAAGTTGTGGTGTAGGTCGCAGATGCGACTCGGATCCCATGTTGCTGTGGCTGTGGCATAGGCCAGCAGCTACAGCTCTGATTTAACCCCTAACCCTAGCCTAGGAACTTCCATATGCTGCAGGTGCAGCCTGAAAAAGAAAAAATATTGAAGAAACAGAGTTGGAGGACTGACACTACATATTTCAAGATTTTAAATTTATAGTAATCCAGAAAGTGTGATAATGAATGAAAGTACAGACAAATATAACAATGTAATAGATTACACAGCCGAGAAATATACCCACAAAATGTAATCAACCAATCTTTGACAAAGGATTGAAGGCAATATAATGGAGCAAAGATAGTCTTTTCCAGATTTTCCATCATGGCTCAGTGGAAACGAATCTGACTAGCATCCATGAGGACACAGGTTCGATCCCTGGCCTCACTCTGTGGGTTAAGGATCTGGCGTTGCCATGAGCTGTGGTGTAGGTCTCAGATGCAGCTTGGATCTATATTGCTGTGACTGTGGTGTAGGCCGGTGGCTACAGCTCCTATTCAACCCCTAGCCTGGGAATCTCCATATGCCACAGGTGTGGCCCTACCAAAAAAAAAAAAGCAACAACAACAAAGATAGTCTTTTCCACAAAGAGTGCAGCAATAACTGGACATCCACATGCAAAAAAAAAAAAAAAAATGAGCCTAGACACAGACCTTACATCCAACACAGAAATTAACTCAAAATGGATCAGAGACCCAAATGTAAAATGCAAAACTTTATTATAAAACTCCTAGATAAGGAGTTCCCCTTGTGGCTCAGCGGTAACAAACCCAACAAGTAACCATGAGGATGTGGGTTTAATTCCTGGCCTCACTCAGTGGGTTGAGGATCTGGCATTGCTGTGAGCTGTGGTGTAGGTTGCAGACGTGGCTTGGAATCCATATTGCTGTGGCTGTGGTGTAGGCCAGCAGCTATAGCTCTGACCCCTAGGCTGGGAACTTCCATATGCTGCAGGCGTGGCCTTAAAAAGACAAAAAAAAAAAATAAAAAATACAAAAAATCTCTTAGATAATGACAAGCAGAAAAACCTAGATGATGTTCACTATGGTGATAACTTTTTAGATTCAATACTAAAAACATAACCCATGAAATAAATAATTCATAAGGTGGACTTCATGAAAATTAATAACCTCTGCTCTGCAAAATACAATGTCAAGAGACTGAGAAGATAAACCAGAGACTGGGAGAAAACAGACAACAATAAGAAAACAAACAACTTACATTTTTTAAATGGGCTAAAGACCTGAACAAACACTTTACCCAAGATATAGAAACAGCAAGTAAGCACTTGAAAATATGTTCATTATATGTCATTAGGGCAATGCAAATTAAAACAGTGAAATACACATCTATTAGAATGGCCAAAATCCAGAACACTGACATCATCAAACGTTGACAAGGATATACAGCAATGGGAAACCTCATTCAATGCTGTTTTGGAATGTAAAATGGTACAGTTACTTTGACAGTTTCTTATAAAACTAAACATGTCCTTACCATACAATCCAGTAGTCACGCTCCTTGGTATTTGCCCAAATGAGTTAAAGTGTATACCCACACAAAAACCTGCAAATGGATGTTTATAGCATCTTTATTCTGCCAAAACTTGAAGCAGCCAAGATGTCCTTCCACAGGTAAATGGATAGTTAAATTCTGGTATATGAAGACAATGGATTTGTTATTCTGCACTATAAAGAAATAAACTATCAAGCCATGAAAAGATGGAAGAAAAATAAATGCATATTTTAAGCAGAAGAAACAAATCTGAAAAGACTACAAACTCTATGATTCCAACTAAATGACATTCTGGAAAAAAACAAAAGTATGGAATATACAGTAAAAAAGACAGTGACTTCCAGGGGTTGGAAGGGGAGAGAAATTAATAGGCAGATTACAGAGGAATATAGGGCAATGAAATTATCTCCTATACTACTATAATGGTGAATACATGTCATTATGTAAACTATGTAATGCAAACTACGGATTTTAGGTGAAAATGATGTGTCAATGCAGGTTTATTGATTGTAACAAATGCATTACTCTGGTGTGAGGTGTTAGTAGGGGAGGTTGTAAGGGGGGGTGGTGTAGGACATGGAGTATATAGGAACTCTACTTTTTGCTCAATTTTATTGTGAACTTGAAATTGCTGTAACAAAGTTTATTAATTTGCATTAATTGTCAAAAAGCTTATTCAAAAGAAACAAATTGAAAAATCAATATGCTGAAAATCATTTCCATTCCTGGTTTCACATTATACTGAATACATATATTTCTACTCGACATTGGTAATTACTACTTTAATTCCTAAGGTTAATGCTATGTGTTAAGCACACATAGTACAAACATACTGTCAAAGATGTTAAAGTGCTTCTGAAAACACTGTAGGAATGAGGTCACTTCAGAAAATGCAAAAAAAAAATGATGGCAGAAAGAGGGTTATGAGAATGAACTAGAAAAGGATGGCATATACATCGAAATTACATATTTTAATGTCACAAATAGAAAAATAATCTGTACCAGATGAAAGTATTTCAATTAGATACAGTTAAGACCTATTAAAATACTAAACATCACTCTGGATTCCTTTCACTAATTCATTCATCAATTATTTGAATGTTTATTCTATATCAAGGATTATTCTCTGAGCTAAAAATACACTGATGAATAAGAAAAACAACCCCAATCTCATAAAGGTTAAATTTAAATACTACTAATAATAAATGCACTAATTCATTTAGCTGTAATATAATGCGAAGTAATTCAATACAATGAAAACCAATACAATGGGTAAAGATGAAGAGTGACTGGTACAGGTAGAAGTGGGAAGTGTGTATTTTTTATAAGACTGGACAAGAAAGGCAGGAAGAAATGATGTAAGAATTTTAACAAGTGAGGGAAGGAACAATAAGGATATCTGGAGGAGGAGATACTTTCAATCAGGAAGATGCTAGTCTTATTCAAGAAAGAGCAAAAATGCAAGTGTACCTCAAGTAGAATTACTATAATAGAGAGTAATAAAGGGTTAGAGATACATGTAGAAAAAACTTTAAATGCAACAGTAATGAGTTTATAGACTTTTCTCTGAGTGTGATGGGAAGCCACTGGAAGGTTTTGAACAGAGGACTGACAAAGAAAGACAAAGAGTGAATCTTGAAAGCAGCAAAATAAAAGTTACTTATCAAATATAGGCATGTTCAATAAGGTTAACAGCTGATTTCTAATCAGGCACTATGGAATACAGATACAGCCAAAACAAACAAATAAACAAAAGACCATATATATGCTGCCTACAAAAGAGTCACTTCAGATCTGAAGATACATACAGACTGAAAATGAGAATATGGAAAAAGATATTCCATGCAAATAGAAATGGGGTAGCAATATTTATACCAGCCAAAATTGATTAAAACAAAAACAAGTAACAAAAAAGATTATTAATCATAAAGAGATCAATACAACAAAAAGACATAATTCTAAATATACATGCACTCAACATAGGAACACTAAAATACATAAAGAAAATATTAATCTCCATAAAGGGAGAAGTTGACAGCAACACAATAATTGTAAAGAACTTTAACATCCCACTTACACCAAGGGACAGATCACCCAGAAAGGAAATCAATAAGGAAACACAGGCCTTAAATGACAAATTAGACTAGATTCATTTAATAGCTACATACAGACATTCCAATCAAAAGCAACAGAATGCACATGCTATTCAAGTGTCCATGGAACATTCATATGCTAGGTCCCAAAACAAGTCTCAAAAAATTTTAAGAAAACTGAAATCATATCATGCATACAAGGGAAACAAAAATAAAATTAAAAGGGACTACATCAAATTAAAAAGCTTTTGTCAGTGAAGGAAACTATCAACAAAATGAAAAGGCTATCTACTGAATGGAAGACAGTATTACACTGATATCAAAACCAGGTAAGATATTATAAGATAAAATCAATATCATCTTCATAAACAAAGACACAAATAGTCTAACACAAAGTTTTAGCAAACAGAATTCAACAATATATTTAAAAAATAATACAACATGATCAAGTAAAGTAATTCTAGGAATGCTGGTATAATATTTTTTTAAAAATCAGTGTACAGAGTTCCTGTGGTAGCTCAGTGGAAATGAATCTGACTAGTATCCATGAGGACTCAGGTTCCAACTCTGGCCTCACTCAGTGGGTTAAGGATCCGGCATTGCCATGAGCTGTAATGTAGGTCGCACATACGGCTAGGATCTGGCGTTGCTGTGGCTGTGGCATAGGCAGGTGGCTACATCTCCAATTTGACCCCTAGCCTGGGACTCTCCATATATTATTGGTGGTGTGGCCCTAAAAAAGATAAAAGAAACAATGTAACTGAACTTTTACAAGAAAATATAGAAGAAAATTTCTGACCTTAGATATCCAAACTCATAAAAAAAATTGACAATATGGACTTCAGAAAAATAAACATTTCTGTTCTTCAAAAAACACTGTTAACTGAATAAAAAAACAAGCCACAGTCTAGGGGGAAATCTCAGTGAAATGTGTATCTGATTGAAAACCTGTATTCAGAATAAGGAATTCTCAAAACTCAACAAACAGAAAAAAAGATTTTTTAAAATTAATAAAAGAGTTGGACAGACATTTCAAAAAAGAATATATAAAGGATGGCAAATAAGTTCACGAAGATGCTCAGTGTCACTAATCACTAGGGAAATGCAAATTAAAACCACAGTGAGTTATCACCATATGTCTATTAGAATGCCTAAAAGAGACCAGATGTTAAAAAGATATGGAGAAAAATCATCTTCCATGCTTCTCTCCAACTGCACTCTCTTCCCTCCACCCAGGGGTAATTATCATTCCAAATGTGAGGTGAACTATTCCTCTGCTTTTTATTGCTTTACTTCAATATGTGGTATTAATTCTTTGCCCCTTTATGCTGTTTATATAAGTGGATTCATAGTATATATGTTCTTTCATTATTTTCTTTTTTATTCACCATTGTTTTTAATTTACCCCTGTCATGTACGAAGCTATTATTTCTTTAGTCTTTCCTGTTGTAGACAATTTCACAGAATTTGATTCTACTACGTGACACATATATTTACATATACCACAACTCATCCATTCTATTGTAGTCATTTGAGTTGTTTCTAGATTTCTGACATTACCAAAAAAAAACTACTATGAACATCCCTCTACATGACTTGCTCACATTTCACTTTAAATGCCTTTTTTTTTTTTTTTTTGCTTTTTTCAGGGCTGTACCCACAGCATATGTAAGTTCCCAGGCTAGGGGTCAAATCAGAGCTATAGCTGCCAGCCTATGCCACAGCCACAGCCACATGAGAGCTGAGCCACATCTGCGACCTACACACAGCTCACAATGCTGGATCCCAACCCACCGACTGAGGCCAGAGATCAAACCCGAATCTTCATGGATCCGTTTCTGCTGTGCCACAATGGGAACTCCCTAAAATGTATTTTACATAATGACTTTATTAATACAGAAATACCACCTTTCTTTAGTTAGCATTTGCCTGGTATACCTTTTTCAATTTGTTTGCTTTCAACCTTTTGGGGTCCTTATTTTTTAGATTAGATCTCTTGCCAACAGTATTTCATATGGATTTTTTGTTGTTGTTGTCTTTTTAGGGACACACCTGTGGCATATGGAGGTTCCCAGGCTAGGGGTTGAATTTGAGCTCCAGCTGCTGGCCTGCATCACAGCCAGAGCAATGCGGGATCTGAGCCACTTCTGTGACCTACACCATAGCTCATGGCAACTCTGGACCCTTAACCCACTGAGCAAAGCCAAGGATTGAACCTGTGTCCTCATGGATGCTAGTCAGATTCATTTCCACTGAGCCATGATGGGAACTCCATCATATGGATTTTTTTTTAAACCAGTCTGTCAATGGTGGTTTTTCAGAAAGTTTTACCCACTTTACATTTTGGGAATTACTGACTATTTCTTTAATTTTTACTCTCTTTTCCCACTTTTTTAGAGCCGTACTCTCAGCATATAGAGGCTCCCATGTTGGGGGTCGACTTGGAGCTACAGCTGTTGGCCTACACCACAGTCACAGCAACGCAGGATTCGAGCTGGGTCTGTGACCTACACCATAGCTCACGGCAATGCTAGATCCTTAACCCACTGAGCGGTTACCAGTCGGATTCATTTCTGTTGTGCCACAACGGGAACTCCTATAATTTTTACTCTTATATTGTGCTTTCTAATCATTCTGATTTAACTATTGGCCTCCTTTAGTGTTAATTTAGACAGATGGAAGAAGGTGAGGCACTTATGTCATTTGTAAAGTATATAACTATTTCTAATTTGTAGTGATTAATTCAGAAATTTAAGTGATAACAGTTAAAAAATGAAGTCAAAAGATAACCACATCTTTATCTCCCACATGAACAATGCTTAGAACCTGACAATTCTCAATACAAACAACTCTAACTTAATATGTCATTGTTACCAGGATTTCAATTCAAGTTTTTCAAACCTTCTCATATTATTATTTTATTAAGTAAATGCTGATTTAGATTTTACCCACAAATGTGTTCCCCTAGGAGTTCATATGTTTAAGTCCTAACCCTCAGTACCTCAGCATCTGACCTTATTTGGAAATAAGGCCTTTACAGATATAAACAAGTTAAAATGAAATCATTAGGGAGGGCCCCAAAGCAATACAAGCTAAGGAACAGGAAAGACTGCCAGCAAACCACCAGAAGCTATGCAAAAGGCATAGCACAGATTTTCTCTAGGAGCTCTCAGAAGGAACCAATGATGCCAACACCTTGATCTTGGACTTTCAGGCTCTAAAACTGTGAGATAATAAATTTTTGCTCTTTAAGCCACTTAGTTTGTGGTGCTTTGGTGTGGCAGCCCTAGAAAACTAATATAATACTAAAAATAGTGAATTTTTATAATATGTAAATTATATCCTCATTTAAAAATAGAACAGAAGAGTTTGCTAGATCTTGAAGAAACATGAAAACATGTTCAATATCATTTGTCAGAATATTGGGAGTGTGTATAAATTACATAAGGTGATCAAATCTATCTAATCTTATATATGATTGTGGTTATAATTTCTTAAACAATAAAATAGGAGTTCCTGATGTGGCACAGTGGGTTAATAATCCCACTAAAGCAGCTTGGGTCACTGCAGAGGTACAGGTTCAATCCCCACCCAGCCTGGCGCAGTGGGTTAAAGTATCTGGTGTTGCCACAGCTGAGGTAGAGGTTGCAGCTGTAGCTCAGATTCAACCCTCGGCCAGGGAACTTCGAAATGTGGCATGGATGCAGCCATGAAAAAAAAAAATTAGTATTTTTGGAAAAACAAACACTTAGAATATAATGTCAATAAAATTCAATTTAAGAAAAACCTTGTAGGATATAGCTAACACAGTTCTTAGAAGGAAATTTTAAATTATAAATGGTTACATTAAAAAGAAAGTTGAGGAGCTCTCTCATGGTTCATAAGGTAAGGATCCGGTGTTACCATTGCTGTGGTTCTGGTTACAGCTGTGGTGCAGGTCCAGTCCCTGGCCCAGGAACTTCCACATGCCACAGATATGGCCAAAAACAAACAAACAAAAAATTGAGACTCCCGGTTTCAGTTAAAACATTTAAAGAGCATATAAGTTGCCACTCTCACCCTTACAACAAGCAAAAAAACCGAACAAACTGAAAACCAACAACTTTTCTTGGAGCCATCAGAGAAATGAGGTAGGAGGGCAAGCAACCACCCCCGGAATCTACAGAGATAGGAAAATGCAGATAGTTACAGCCAAGATCTGCTTACCTGAAGCAGAAGGCTCTAGAGACATAAACTGAAAGGAAGACTTACATGGTAGTTTCATGAACTGGTAGAGGCTGAGTATGAACCAGCATGAGACTGGGGGGGGATTCCTAGGGGTCACAGTCTTAGTGGAGCCACCACATTTTTGAGAGCTTTATCTCTAGAAGCCCCACCAGGTTTTCACTCTGAAGAATCAAGAAAGATCCCCTTGTAGCTCAGAAAGAGGGAGAGGGAACATAAACATTATGAAAAATGCCACAGCACTCTCCATAATAAAAGCCAACTCACTTTATCAGAGCCTTATCCCACCTGGGGAAAGGCTAGTTCAGTGATTCCAGACCCTTCTAGTCTCCCCATCTCACCTAAGCAATTATGGAGTGGGGAGAGGCTAAGAAATACTTTCAAGAGGTCACAGCCTAAGGATGTGGACCCACTAAAAGACTGAGATTTAATCATTAAATACAGACAAAGTTTCCTCTCCCCAATACTTTACCATCACACAAAAAGGGCTCTACTCTAATAATAGTGGATTACAACTGAAAGAGCTACAAGGCACAGATTCTTTCTAAGGAGGAGTTTTTAGGGAAACCCAAAGAAAGAAACAAAAGCAAAATAAGGAAACTAATAGATTTTAAAGCCTCTGGCAGCAAACATTAAATACAGCCCAACTTCTTGCCAGTTAATATAAAAGCTCACTGAGCTTTTTACCTATTTACCTCAGTTACTATTACCTGACATATTATGCCCAGCTTACAACAAAAAAATTACAAGGCATTCTAAAAGACAAGAAGAAAACACAGTCTGAAGAGACAAAACAAACATCAGAACCAGACTCACAGATGACAGCTATATCTGAATTATTAGAGAAATTAAAATAACTATGATTAATATGCCAAGAAATTTAATAGAAAAGCAGACAACATGAAAAAAAAAGATGGATAGTACAGGTAAAGGAACTGAAACTATAAGAAAGAATAAAAAGTAGATGCTAGGAATAAAAAACATTAACAGAAACAGAGTGTCTTTGATGGGCTCACTCATTAGCAGACTCATTGTGATATGGCAAGGAAAGAATCAGAGAGCTTTAAAAAATGTCAATAGAAGAGTCCCAAAATGAAATGTAAAAAGAAGAAAAAGAATGGAAAAAATGAAACATCAAAAAACTCTGGAAATTTTTCAAAAGGTGTAACTGGAATGCTACAAGAAAGAAAATGAACAGAAGAAATAAAGTAATAATGATCCAGAATTTTCCAGAATTAATGAGATATACCAAAGCACTGATTGGGAGGCTCAGAGAACACCAAATAAGATAAAAAATTTTAAATCTACATTATAGGCAGGTTATAGCAAACTGAAGAAAGACAAAGACAAAGAGAAAACCTTTAAAGAAGCCAGAGGAAAAAACCACATAGATAATAATTACAGGGAACTTCTCATCTGAAATCCTATAAGCAAGAAGAGAGTGAAGTGAGATACTTAAAGTGTTGAAAGAAAAAGACCACCAACCTAGAATTCTGTACCCTATGAAATTATCTTTCAAAAGTGAAGGAGAAATAGACTTGCCCAGATAAACAAAAACTGAGATAATCTGTCCTCAGTATACCTGCCTTGCCAGAAATGAAGTTCTTCAGAGAGAAGGAAAATAATATAGGGCAGAAACTAGGATCTACATAAAGAAAGGAAGAGCATTAAAGAAGGAACATAAAACAAGGGCAACAAATAGAAAACAGTAACAAATATGGTAGGTATTAATCCAACTATATCAATCATCATTTTAAACATCAACTGCCGAAATAAACCAATCAGAAGACAAAGTGGATGAAAAACCAAGATCCAACTAAATGTTGTCTATAAGAAATCCATATATATAGGATATATACACACATATATATATATAGTATAAGGATAGATACAATTGTATTTGTCAATTGTATCTCAATAAAGCTAGAAAAAAAGAAGTAAAGGGTGAAGAAAGATATCATGCTAACATTAATCAAAAAAAAGCCTACAACATTGTAAAATTAACTGTGCTTCAATAAAATAAAATTTAAAAAAATTTTAAAGCTTGAATGGCTACATTAATTGCAAACAGAGCAGGCTGCAGAGCAAGGAAAATTATCAGGGATAAATAAGGGCATTACATAATGATAAAAGGGTCAATTCTCCAAGAAGACATCATTCTTAATATGTATGGACACTATCAGCTATCAAAATGTATAAATTATGAGTAAATAGTATAATATTGGCATAGGGAAAAATAGACACATCAGATCAGAAGTCGTGTATATAAAAACGTAACACATGGCAAGAACGAAATTACTTTAGTGAGAAAAGACTAGACTAATTCAATATGTGGCGTTTAGACAACCAACAGTGAAAAAAATTGATCCCTATTTGATATTCTATCAGGCATAATAAAGTAAGTTGTACTGAATCTACCCTAAATCAATCCTAAAATGTCACTGGCTTAAAATAAAGACTTATTTCTTACTCAAGTTACATGTCCACTGCATGTCAGGATTAGGGTTCTGCTCACTATAGTCCCTCAGGGACTCAGGCTGATGGCAACTTCCATTCATAGTTCATTGGCTGGAACAAATCACATGGCCCCACCCACTGATAAAGTTGGCTAGGAAAACAATCCAATCCCATGCAAAGAGAAATCTTCATTAGGGATCAATAATGCCAGCAACTAGATAGCAATTCCAAGAAATCCACTACCTCTGGCTATAAAGAACCAATTGACAATAATTCCTTACATTTCTTGGCACATTTTTTCTTTCCAAACTCCTCTGGACTAATTTTCCTATCCTCTGAGCACTATGTACTCTTCTCTGCAGACCACTGCTCCAAAGTGTTCTGCCTTCTCTACAAACTTAAGAGAGATAAATTACATCTGCTTACTAGGGCATAGCTCTTACATTCTTGGGTACATATTAAATTACCTCCACAGACTAAATATTTTCCCCTGACAAAGAATACAGATGCTCTGCTAAACACTTTTCATTTATTAATTCATTTAATCCTAAGAACAAATCTTTGAAATAGGTACTATTATTATTCCCATTTTAAGTTAGCACTGCTGAGGTAAACAGAAGTTATTTACTGAGTTGGTAATTTGCAAATAGGCAGTCTGACTTCAGAGCTCCTGCCCCTTCAAGGTCCATTTAAAGTCCCCTTATAGGTACTGCTCCTTTCTTGCTCATCAATCCTAATCTAGCACACTCCTTCAATCTTTTCTCCACAGTACCTTCTATCTATTTTCCTATCACCTACTACACTCTAGTTCCCAACTTCTCAAAAGCTAGTCAAAAGGAAAAGCAGTCTGGCAGACCAATCATTTCTCTGGAGGTTTAAACCGAGCACAGTGTCACCTCTGCCTTCCTATCCTACCTATTCTACATCCCTCTAACTTGGAGATTCTTACCCATGTTATCCCCAAACGTCTTCCAGGGCAGAAATAGATCACCTAGAAAAGGATTAAAAGTAATTTTTCCCAAAGGATGTCCTTTTGAAGTCTCCTGAAGATAGAATGACTGTTCCATGTCCATGGGTTGCAAGAAGTTACAAGAAAGTATGGAGAATAGGAAGGAAAGAGGGATGAGGGCTATCAGGATGAGCAATGGGAGAGGAAGTAAGATCTAGTGACCACTAGTGGTAGGTGCTATGGACTGAACTGTGTCTCCCCCCAAAATGTATAGCTTG
The DNA here is from genome assembly GCA_004024745.2 of Catagonus wagneri. Classification (NCBI taxonomy): domain Eukaryota; kingdom Metazoa; phylum Chordata; class Mammalia; order Artiodactyla; family Tayassuidae; genus Catagonus; species Catagonus wagneri. The sequence continues at coordinate 14,502,721 of PVHT020003785.1, forward strand.
AAGTCCGAAAGCCCAATGTGACAGTAACTGGAGTTAGGGATTTGGGGAAATAAGTGGGTTTAGATGATGACATGAGGGTTAGGCCTTTATGGTGGGATCAGTATCCTTATAAGACACAGCCATGTGAGAACGCGATGAGAAGGTGCCTATTTACAAGTCAGGAAGAAAGCCTCACAGAACTTTACCATGCTGGTACGCTCATCTGACTTTCAGCCCTGGAATTGTGAGAAAATAAGTTTTTGCTGTTTATGCCTCTGAGTCTACAGTATTTTGTTATGACAGACTGAGAAGACTAGAGACAGTAGAGATTTTTCACATATTACCTCATTTAATTTCCCAATAACTATATTTCTTTTATAAACATCTAAACTAGGATTTAACCAACAACTACAAAGCCACTGCTTTTAGTTTGACAATGTCTCCTCCTATAGAGGACAAAAAGCCTACATCTTGGCTCTGTCAGTAATACTTCCCTTAGATGAGCCCCTAATCTTCTCAAAGTCCAAATTACTCTTCTGACATTACAGACCCAAACAGAAGGCTCTCTAGAACACATTTGCTGCACAGAGATTATTCAAAATACATGAAAGAGGAGAAAATGCAGAGATTATTTAGAGCACAAGGTTTTTTTTAAACTTCCTGCTCCAAAAAGATATCATTACAGCATCATATAAATAAAAAAGGAGAACGAAGTCATCTCACCAAATCATTTGGGGGTACAAAAGCTTCATGTGCCATTAATAGATGTACTACTGTGGTTATTGGACTCAGCTGGCCATTAATGTCAACAGAGGTTAGTCTTTGGAGGAATAGCAAATACTCAGAAGCTCAGTTTCCAGGATCATTGACTTTACAAAGATAAAAATATTCCAACTCCCCTCATCCTTCTCTAATTCTGAACTTAAACTGGGCTGGAGGGCAGTTCGTTTATATTGACAGTAAGTTTCAGCTGGCTCAAAAGGGAAAGATCCATTTAGTCTTATAATGCAATTTAATTTTCTAGCCCTTACTGAATTTTAACAACTATAAATGGCAAATACCTGTTTCAGAAATCTGCCAACTACAGAGAAAAAGACTAATTTTGGCACAAAGTAATTTATAACACTCTTCACAAATATACAAACCACAAGAGAGGTATTACCCAATATTCAGTACCCTTGCTATACTGAGGAAACCTCAAATTATGTAAATGAAAGCCAAAAACTTCTCAAAAATCTCCACATTAAAAAAGTACTCACAAAACATTGTAAAAAAGTAAACAAGGTCACTAAAAGGGAATTCATTATTATTTCCCATTAAAAGTAACTATAAGACAGTTACGGCAGAATTTGCACATCATCATAACGTGTTGAAAAACCGTTTTAATATATTATTCCAAACATTAACATGATGCTAGAGATTTGATCCAAAATAATCTGACAGAAAGGGAACAGGGTGGGGAAATGCAGGAATGGAAATAAGCTAGTTCATGAATTGATAACTATCGAAGCTGAGTAGGGGGCATACAGGGGCTTAAATCTTTCTAATTCCATATATGTTTAACGTTTCTCCAATAGAAAAGATAAGCAGTTATTATACACTCTTGAACAAATTTAATCCTCATATTCTAAAAATAAAGAAAGACTAGTACCTTCCAATCTTTGAATTTTTGCTTTCACATAAATAATAGCTTCAAAGGGTGAAACTCTCAGCTCAAAACATGTTCCAGTCAATGTTTCAATGAAGAGCTCCATGGTATCATAGAAAGGAAGTTTGTAGTAAAAAGGTCCCACGTTATCTTCATTGAAGAATGGAGGATCTTTTCTGTTATCCATTACTTTTACTTTTCTAATTCCTCTGGAATATGTTGCAGGCAACTGTATTCCAGTTCTAGCCAAATCAGCTTTGAACATTGGTAATATATATCGTTGTTCATGTTTTGCATATTGTACCTAAAAAACAAGAATAATTTTTTAACATGCCAATCTAAAAGTCTCATTCCTCCATAAAGATTTCCTGAACTTTGGCCCATATCAGTCTTCCAGACAGCACTGAATTCATTTTAGTGCTTATTAAGTCTAATCCCGAACTTTTCACATTTGTCTCTGAAACCACACTCCCACTGTCAGATTATTAAGAACTGGTATATTTGCAATAGTTTTCTGTATCTTACTGGAGCTCAGCACACATGTATACTACATGCTCAACAATATATTTGTTCTGTTAATGATATTCAAACAAATGAACTCAACATGCAAGTATATATTTGCCAGACTTTGAAAAAGTTACATAATTTTTCTCCTAAAACATGTAAATTATGTTTTAATATCCAAAGGATGTTATAGCCATTGCACATGTGAAACACACCGAATAAAAGGAAGAGCAATCACCTTCAATACGTTCCTTAAAAGTAGGATTCAACTCACTAATCAATGAGCATTTGGGTTTCCAGGGTTGTCTATCAATATAGCTTTGAGATGAGACTGATGTTGGTGACAAACATTAGACATAATTTCTACACACAGACATACAATGGCTAATGAATATGAGTGGCAAACACAACTAACAGAAGTACTAAGATAAATTACAAATGTATAATTAGAATAAGAATAATCAAATTGATAAACTGTTATTGATAAGTGAAAACTCTGTAAATGAAGACAGTCTTAAACTAAACAGACATATGATAGAGGTTCTTCCTGGGGAGGTAGGTAAATTTTTTTAATAGCTTTATTGATATATAATTTACATACCATAAAATTCACCCATTTAAAGTATAAAATTTACTAGCTTTTTTTTTTCCTTGTTGGCTGTGTCTGTGGCATGTGGAAGTTTCCAGGCCATGTATCTAATGTGCGCCAGGGCAGCGACCCAAGCCACTTCATTGACAGCGCGGGATCCTTAACTAGCTGTGCCACAAGAAAACACCATAAAATTTACTAGTTTTCAGTATGTTCAGGAAATTGTAGTCATTCATAGTCATTTCTAGAACACTTTCATCATCATCGCAGTCATTTTTAGAACATTTTCATCAACCCAAAAAAGGAACCCTATACTCTTTAGATACACATCTAAATTCTCCCATTCCCTTTCAGCCCTAGGCAATCACTAATCTACTCTCTGACCACAATTTTGCATATTCTGGACAAGTCACATAAGTAGAATCATACAACATATAATCTTTTGTAATTGGCTTCTTTCTTTAGCACGTTTTCAAAGTTCATCACATTCTAGGATGTATCTTTATTTCATTCTTTTTCATCACTGAATGAAAATATCCACTGTATGAATTTTTCATGTTATTTATCCAGTCATCAGTTGATGAGCATTCTGGGTTGTTTCCATTTTTGGCTATTATGAATACTGTTATAAGAATATTTGATTACAAATTTGTATATTGATGTATGTTTTCCTTTCTCTTTCACATATATCTAGGAGTGGAACAGTTATGTGGTAATCCCATGTTTAACAATCTGTGGGACTACCAAACTATTTTCAAAAGTTGTCTGAGCAATTCTGCATTCTGCATTCCAACCAATAATGATAAACCTTACTGCTGATACACCTTACTGTCTTTTTGATTAAAGCCATCCTAGTGGTACCAAGTAGTGTCTCACTGTAGTTGTGATTAGCTTTTTCCTAATCATTAAAGATGTTAAGGGAGTTCCCTTTGTGGTTCAGTGGTTAACGAACCCGACTAGGATTCAGGCAGATACAGGTTCGATTCCTGGCCTTGCTCAGTGGGTAAAAGGTCTGGCATTGTGCTGTGGCTGTGGTGTAGGCCAGCAGTTGCAGCTCTGAATTGACCCCTAGCCTGGGAACTTTCACTTGCTGTGGGTGTGACCCTAAAAAAAAAAAAAAAAAAAAAAGCTTTTTAGGGCAGCACCAGCTGCATATGGAAGTTCCCAAGCCAGGGGTCAAATCAGAGCTGCAGCTATTGGACTACGCCACAGCTATAGCAACGTGAGATCCAAGCTGCACCTGTAACTTATACCACAGCTCACGACAACATCAGATCCTTAAACCACTGGGCAAAGCCAGTGATTGAACCTGCATCCTCACAGATACTAGACACGTTTGCAACCTGCTGAGCCACAACAGGAACTCCTGAGCATCTTTTTGTGTACTTATTGGCCATTCGTAATAACTATTCAGAAAGTCCATTCAGATCCTTTGTCCAATGAGTTAATTTTTCTAATGCTTTCCTAATACAAGCCTTTTAACAGCTATGATTCACAAATATTTTCTCCAATTGTGTGGGTTATCTTTTAACTTTCTTGATGGTGTGGTCTTCAAGCACAAAAATTTTTAATTTCAATGAAGCCCACTTTGGCTATTCTCCTTTTGTTGCTTATGCTTTTAGTGTTATATTTTAAGTTTTGACTAGTTCAAGATAATAAACATTTACTTGTCATATTTTTGTAAGTATTGTGTGGTTTTTGCCCTTACATTTAGGTCTACAGTCTATTTTCAATTTATTTCTGTGGCTATTGTGAAATAGTGATCCAGCTTTACTCTTTTGCAATTCTTTTATAATTTAACTAAATTATCAGACGTCTTGCCACCATTTGCTAGAAAGACTATTTTATCTCCACTGAATTGTCTTGCTGCACTTGTTGACAATAAATGTGAAGGTTTACTTCCAGTTCCATTGATCTACATGTCTATCCTATACCAGTATGTCTTTGTAGCTTTGTAGTAAGTTTTGAAATCAGAAAACGTACATCTTCTAATCTGTTCTTCTCTTTCAAGATTGTTGGCTATTCTGGGTCTTTTAAATTTCCTTATGAATTATAGGATCAGTTTGTCTGTTTTGCAAAAGCACCAGCTGGAGATTTTGACAAGGAGTAAGATGAGTCTGAAAATTAATTTGGAGAGTTACCATCTTAATAATAGTAAGTCTTCTAATCCATCAACATGTGATTGTCTTTCAGTTTTTTATAACTTCTCTAATTGCTTCAAATAATATTTTATAGTTTTTAGATTAAAAGTTTGGGATTTAAATATATATATATTCTGGAGTTCCCATCGTGGCGCAGTGGTTAACGAATCCGACTAGGAACCATGAGGTTGCGGGTTCGATCCCTGGCCTTGCTCAGTGGGTTAAGGATCCGGCGTTGCCATGAGCTGTGGTGTAGGTTGCAGACGCGACTCGGATCCCGCGTTGCTGTGGCTGTGACAAAGGCCAGCGACTACAGCTCCTGTTAGACCCCTGGCCTGGGAACCTCCATATGCCACGGGTATGGCCCCAGATAAGGCAAAAAGACAACAACAACAAAAAATATATATATATATATTCCTATGAATTTTGTTCTTTTTTATGCCACTATATATGAAATTTTTCTCAGTTTCATTGTCAGATTGTTCATTGCTAGTGTACAGAAATACAGATGATTTTTAATATATTGATCTTGTACACTAGAACCTTGCTGAACTTCTTTACTAGTTTTGCTACATTTTTTTAGTGAATTCCTTAGGATTATCTACAGATAAGATCATGTCATCTGCAAACTGAAATTCTTACTTCTTCCTTTTTACTCTAGATGCCTTTTATTTCCTTTTCTTATCTAATCACACCTGCCTAGAATTTACAATACAAGGTTGAATAAAAGTGGTGAGAGCAAGTATTCTTGATGTTTTCCTAACTGTATGGAAAAGCATTCAGTCTTTCACCATTAGGTATGATTTTAGCTGTGGGGTTTTCATAGATAATCAGATTGAGACTGTTCCCTTCTATCCCTACTTTGTTTAAGTGTCTTTTATTTTTTAATCATGGCACTGGGTTTGATCAAATACTTTTCTTCCCAGTGTCTAATGAAATGATTGTGGTTTTGGTCTCTTATTCTATTAATACAGTGCATTACAATGACTGATTTTCTTAATATGTTGAACCAACCTTGCATTACTGGAATATACACATTTTATATGGTATGTAATCCTGTATATATGTTGCTAGATTTTGTTTGTTAATGCTTTTGAAGATTTTTTTTATCCGTAAGAGATAGTGATCTCATTTTCTTTATATGTCTTTGGTTTAATATCAAGGTAATATCAACCTCATTAAATAAGCTGGGGAATAGTCCCTAAACCTAAGTAAATTCTTGAAAGTATTTCAGAATGGGTAAAGCCTCAGAGTGGGAAAAGTATTTCTAAGACTAGATACATGAACACGACCACTAGGGAAAATTAAGAGTCAAGAAGAAAAATGGGTAATAAATTTTTTACTTTTTCTTTTGCCAAAGGATGCTAGCTGAAGTCACTGCAATTTTCATAACAATGTGTTTAAAGGAGTTATTTTTGAATTGCAGTTTAATTAATAACCTACATCTCCATTGTACAGACCTGATTTACATAGGTGTCTAAAATATGGTTACTGGACAGACACCTGAAATTCACTGTACCCCAAAACAAATTATCTTTCCTACAAACCTCCTTCTGTCCTACAGTCTTCATCTTGCTAAACTGTGCCACTATTAATATAGTCACTTAAGCGAGAAATCTAGAAACCATTTTAGACTTTTCCTCCATCCTCAAGGTATCTAGAAGTGATCAAATCTAATAGTACAATTTAATATTTCTATAATCTATCACCTTTTCCATCCACCTAGTTCACACAATCATTAGCTCTCAAATGAGCAATTCTGGTAGCCTAGATATAATCCTTAACACCCGACCTTCACTCTTCCAATCCATTCTCTAGGATGCTAACAGGTTTTTTTTTTAAGAAGAAAGTTTAATGAAAACTGAATTAGAGCATCATATCACATAGTTCAGAAATTATTTTACTCCCAATTATCTTCATTTAAGGAGGGGGAGAGATCACAAAAATTTCTAAAATTATTTCGTATTTGACTTTAGAATGTATTGCACTGAAACCATAAGTTCAGACTAAATGAGGAAAACAAATTTCAGTCTAAGGTCTGGATTTTGTTTTTCCTTTTAAATAGACTATTTTTTAGAGCAGTTTTAGATTCACAGCAAAATTGAGCAGCAAGTACAGAATCCCCATACACTCCCTCCCTCCACACATATACAGCCTCTCCCACTATCAACATCCTTCCCCAGAGTGGTATATTTGTTACTGTTGACGAACATACATGGACACATCATTATCACCCCAAGTCCATAGTTTATGTTAGGGTTCATTATTGGTGGTGTACATTCTACTGACACTCACAAATGTATAATAACTTGTGCCCACCATTAAAGTTATCACAGACTAGTTTCACTGCCCTAAAAATCAGCTGCCCTTTAACTAATCATTCCTCTAAACACCTAGTCCCTGGGAACTACTGATCTACTGATCTTTTTATCATCCTCACGTTTTTTTCTAGAATGCCATACAGTTGGAATCAGACATGACAAGCCTTTTCAGATTGGCTTCTTTCATTTAGTAATATGCATTCATTTAGTAATATGCATTCATTTAGTAATATTTACTGCATATCTTTTCATGGATTGATACAGCTCATTTCATTTTTTTTTTTTTTTTGTCTTTTGTCTTTTTAGGGCCGCACCCACGGCATATGGAGGTTCCCAGGATAGGGGTCGAATTGGAGCTGCAGCCGCCAGCCTAAGCCACAGCCACAGCAAAGCCAGATCCAAGCCACATCTGCGACTTACACCACAGCTCACGGCAATTCCAGATCCTTAACCCACTGAGCGAGGCCAGGGATCAAACCCGCATCCTCATGGATACTAGTCAGTTTCATTAACCACTGAGCCACAATGGAAACTCCCAGCTCATTTCTTTATAGCACTAAATAATATTCCAATGTTTGAAGGTACCACAGTTTATCCATTCACTTACTGAAGGACACATCTTGGTTGTGGCAATTTTAAATAAAGCCACTATAAACATTCACGTGCAGGTTTTTGTGTGGATATGTTTTCAACTCCTTGGGGTAAATAACAGTGATCAAAATTCCTTGATCTATCGTAAGAATATGTTTAGCTTTGTAAGAAATTGCAAAAGTGTCTTCCGAAGTAGCTGTTCTATTTTTCATTCCCACCAGCAATAAACAAAAGCTCTTATTGTTCCACATCCTTGCCAGCATTTGATGTTGTCAGTGTTGTGAGTTTTGACCATTCTGATAGGCATGCGGTAGAATCTTATTGTTTTAATTTGCATTTCCCTAATGTGGAGCACAGTTAGTTATCTTTTCAAAACATAGAAATGATCATGTTATTTCTTAGCTCAAGGATCCACAATGGCTTCCACTACCTACAGGATAAAATTCAGACTCCTTAGAAAGACTCCTAGGGTCATGCACCTCACCTTCCAGCCCCATTTTATTTATCACCTCTTCCTATAACATCTCTGGTGCTCCTATCCTCTGATAATTCGTACCTGTACCTTCAGAACACATCAGCCTTTCTATCATTGCTCCTGCTTTGCTCTACCTAGGACCACCATTCCCACACTTGGCTATCAGGTAAGCACCTAATCATCTTTCAAGACTCAGCTCAAACAGCAACTACTCCACAAAGCCTTTTATAGTTACTATCATTTGCACCCTGGCACCCACTATGCATTTAGCCATTACAATCAATTTCATTTTTTATATGACTTTCTTACTCTACTAAACTATAAGTTCCTTAAGGAAGGGTAACATCTGATTTACCACCCCATCACCTAGCACAGTATATACTGGTACTCATTAAAGGTTTGTTCAGTGAAAGAGTAAATAAATACTCACTCTCTCAACTGATCCTAGGAAGAAACTTGTGATATAGTTTTGGGTATTACCGTTGTTTTAGAGATGAAGAAATGTTTAGTTATACTACGAAAGTTGGTTTGGAGGAATGTTGGTTTCCCAGTGGAATCATTTTATCATTCATTCCAAATTAACTCCACCAAAGTTTACTGACTCATGACATACATGCACTGTCCAGAGAGCTTGGTTATGGTTAATTTTTATAACACTAATTGGAAGTATATTTAATTAATTAGGGAGCCTGAATTGCATTGTGCAGACTGCAAATGGTCCTGAAGAGATGGCATCACAGGAAGAAAAGCTATTACTGACAGCACAGCTGCTTTGAGTGCTGCTATACTTTTTATCAAAACAATGATAACAAGGAGTTCCCATTATGGCACAGCAGAAAAAAATCCAACTAGTAACCATGAGGTTGAGGATTCAATCCCTGGTCTCGCTCAGTGGGTTAAAGATCTGGCATTGCCATGAGCTGTGGTGTAGGTCACAGATGCAGCTCAGATCCTGTGTTGCTGTGGCTGTGGCGTAGGCCAGCAGCTGTAGTTCCAATTAGACCCCTAGCCTGGGAACCTCCAAATGCCCTTATAAAGCAAAAAAAAAAAAAAAAAAAAAAAAAAAAAAAAAAAAAAAAAAAAAAAAAAAAAAAAAAAAAGATAATAAATATAATAAAAAGTACAGTACCACCAGTACTTCTGATGATAATGGTAAAAAAAAAAAAAAAGCCATGCTTTTAAGCAAAAGACAAAGAAATGGATGTATTGCTCAGGTTTTGTTTCTTATATCTTTTGTTGCTGTTGTTTGTGCCCACGCATATGGAAGTTCCCTGGACACACCACAGCAGCAACCCAAGCCACTACAGTGACAACACCAGATTCTTAACCCACTGCGCCACAAGAGAACTACCCTTATATCTTTAATACACTGAAATGCCTGTAGGAATAATGACTGCATGAAGCTGACCCTTAACCCCTTTTCCCACCTTACTGAAATGACAGATTTTATTGTATACTTTTGGATAATGTGTATTTTTAAGGACATACTTATCATGCTATAGCAAATAAGAATGTATTACAGAATTATCAATGTCTGTTCCCCTAAAGCCAGCAGCATTCCAGTCCACACAGTAAGAGTCCTATGTGGATTCCAATCCACGTAGTAAGAGGTCTGGGGTCAGGAATGCCAAAGTGAACATCACAGAAATAAAGGCCTGGGTGATCAGTGCCTGCCCGAGGAATTTAGAGACAGAAGATACAGGGAGCATTTCTTTTACCACAGTACTCTTCCACAGCAATACCCTGAACATTGTAAACAAGTAGCGGGACAAGGTAACATAAAGACAGATTTGTAAATCCTTCATCAGTAATGAGAATGGATAAAGTAATCATGGGCTAAAAGAAAAATTAGCACAGTAACACTCACCATAAATTTGGGCCCTAATCAATGGGGTAATTTCCAATATCCAAAAAGAAGCAAAATTGGTAACCAAATGCGAAACTGAAGTGAATGCCTCTAGGAAATAATTCTATTTATCCTCAACAGGAGAAATCACTGTAACAGAGGACAAAAATAAAGATATGAAAGTTGATTAAGTCATACTAGAGGACTAGATGATGGCAGAGGAGCAAATGGAAGCTCCAGTAGGTCAAAGACCTAGCCAGTATTAAAAGTGGGGTCCATGGACAACTTCTGAAAGTTGTGTGTGATCAGGCTTGACTGAGCACATTATGGAACTCTATGATGTTAGAAAATAAGGGGCAATGAAGACTCAAAAACAGGATGGGAAACGATACAAGGATGGCTAAAAACTAGAAGAGAAAGAGGAAAGGGAGAAGGCAGAGAAAAAATACTTTCAGATTTTTTACCAATAATTAAAAAAAAAACATTAAAAGTAATGGTATCAAAAACATTTCTAAATCAATTCCCAAAACATTTATCTCTTCGGAAAAAGTTCTTAAAACACAACCACCAAAGATGAAAGGGAGGCAGGTAATGCAATAACAGTGTTCAATAAGTATTTTCAGTAACTCAGAATCAGCTTTATCCTCTGTCCTAAAGAATATTAGCCATATACGAGCAGTTCTTTTAAACCCTTCCACAAACACAGAGTTCCAGCATACTATGCAGCCCTTAAAAATACAATCTTTTAAGGAACTGTTTTTTGCTAATGTCTGGAAATATCTCTAAATTTAAGTACAAGCTTCAGAACTATATCCACTACATCACGCATCTATACCCTAAACTCTGAAATCAATTTTCCAGTGGGCCTTGGAAATCCTTCGGAGCCAACGCCTCCTCAAGCCTTCAACGTGCAGATACTTGAAGAGGACGGAGTCACCTGCGCAGTCCGTGCTCCTCCAGGATAAACGCCGGCTACCCAAACGCACTGGCCTGATCTGTAGGGCAGCGCTCAGGCTTCGCGTCAGAAGCGGAGAGTAGCGCCTGCCAGGCGGGGCGGGGCACCCCGTGTCGCGCTCGCGAGGGACTGAAAGTGGAGGCTGATGGCGACCCGCAGCGCTGTTCTCGGAGAGCCGCGGCAGAGGGGGCGCGGCCGGGAGGCGGGCGACGACATGCGCGGCCCTCCCTATCCCGCCCGCTCTCCCACCCCATTCCGCCCGCTTGCTCTCACCGGCTCTCGTCCACTCGCTCGCCCGCCCGCAGGCCCGTAGGGAGGCGCGGCCCCGGCGAGCGACGCCGCGGCGGGCACACACCAGCAACGCTTCGCCGTCGCGCCCCCGCCTCTTTGTGACACCACGTACCAATCGCTCGCTGGCCCTCACGTCATCCTCCAATCAGCGGGGGGCGGGGGCGGGGCCCTGCCGCCCGATGCAGGCGGTTGCTCGGGAGCCGGGACTCCCTCGGGGTTCGGTGGTGCTTGTCGGTTAGGAGAAGCCCGGATGTTAATCCTTTATTACTAGCGGTGGCCACCTGACCAGGGCCGGAGCGGGCGGGCTGGAGACCGGTAGCACTGGCTTCTGGGAACGGTGGAGCTGGCCTCTGACCCAAGGGGGGTGTGGACAGCCCGTTCCCTGAGACCAACCTAAGGCGCTCAACTACAGGTGCCTGATGTGCTGGGGGATAGTCCCAGTCGATGGCCTTTCCAGAGCCTGTGCTCTTCTAGCGCAGTCCGGGCGGGCCAGTCTCAACAGAGACTCTTCCTGCGCTTCACTTTCCCCTAAAGTTTCTGGCCTCGCCCACCTCATCTGAAATATGAGGCCGCTGCCATGCCTGGTTGAAAGCAAGAGCGAAAGCAAACAAGCTCTGTAGGTCCTCATCCAATTAGAAATTGAGTGGGTACATCAGGCTGTTAAATCCCAGCGCCAGGTATGCCCAGCCACCTGTTTTTTTTTTTTTTTTGGCCTCCCATTTTCAAGCTGTTGAACTTGGGTGTAACAAACACAACACAAACCTTCCAGCCTGATAGGAGCCTCTCTGCTTCTTTCTCTTCATTTCCCATAGGTGTTCTAAATCCAGCCCTTAAGGATTTTCCAACTCTATTTGCCTACAATTTTACTAGGTGGGTTACTCAACTGACAATGAACAGGAATTTCCCTGTCACTGCAGTTTTAGTCATTGTTGTAACTTCAAGGAACCAGTCTAGAATGAACCCCAATACCTTATATCCATCATTCTATCCTTTTCTCATTCTCCGAGATTCCACCCACAAATTTATCTCCACAATTCAACTATTGAGCATAATCTGGGGTTTATGAGGCTCTGAGGCATCTTGAGGCTCTCTCGTCACTGGTTCCTTCTTACTGTAATACTGAATAGATGGAGTCCCTTGAGGACAGAGATATGACTATTATCATTGTATACTAAACTCAAAAATAGTGCCTGTGATGAAGGAACCTTACTGAATTAAAGCCTTAATTTCTAAACCTGCCTCCCCTCTCAGGGAAAACTGAGAGGATGAGCTTAGGAGTCAGGAGATGAGTTTAAAGCCTTGGGTAACTGTTACCTTGGTCCAAATTATTCATTCTCATCGTCATCATGTACCACTTTTCAAGTGCCAGATAGTCAACAAGGATTTCTGCATATTCTCTTCCTTCACAATCCTGCAAGGTATATTACTAAAACCCCTACTTGACAAAGGAGGAAACAGAAACTAAGAAAGGTAAAACAATTTGCCTACACTCTAAGTGGGAGAACCAGATTTAAATCTAGGTATCATTATAAAAATCCAAACTTATTCCACTATTCCACTCTGCTTCCAGATTTTAGCCTAATCTGTGAAATGAGGGTAATACCTATCCGGTAATGGAGACTGAATAACATGAAAAGTGAGTGGTCTATTATCAGACCAGTGAGTGTTCAGTTCCTTCCCCCTTTCAAGCCCATCAGAATAGCAATTTGCATATTTCCTAATACTACTGTGTCCTGAATTCCCTGGAATCAGTCCTAATGATGGATCAGCAGATCTGATCCGTCCAAAAGAAAAACATGTTTAACAAATGCTTACTGACTCTGATCCCGCATTGGGCTCAGACCCAGAGCAGGAAACTGTACACAAGTAACCTAAGGAACAGAAGATGAATAAAAGAGACAAAAGGAATAGGCAGCTGGGTCATTCTCATAGCAGAGCAGGACAAACAGCTGATCTGTGAGAACTACTTAAAAATCTGAGTATGAGAAATTCCCAGTTCAACCTTTAAAGTACTCAGTGAAGAAATTAGTGTCTTCATAATTGGCAAAGCTACCTGGTTCTGCTTACAAGATTGTGCCATGGTTACAGATTGAATACTCATGGCACAGCACAGGAAAACACACTAAAAGAGGGATCAGCCATCCACAATGGACAACAGTTATAGAACATTCCCATCAATGCAGAGTTCTACAGAACAGTGCTGCTCTAGAAGCTGACATTTCCATTCTCAGCACTTCTCCCTACCATTGACTGGGTTCACTCTGCCTCTTTCACAAAGTAACGCAAAGCTCAAGGAATGGAAATGAATGCCTTAGGGCACAGATCAGCAAATTCTTTCTGCAAAGGGCCACAGAGAAAATATCTTAGACTTTGTGAGCCACCCAGTCTCTGACATAACTATTTAACTCTGGCATTGTAGGCAAGGTGAAAACAGCCACAGACAATAGCTAAATGAATGACCATTGTTGCCTTCCAGTAAAACTTTATTTTCAAAAACAGAAAGTAGAGGGCCATAGTTTGCCAAAAATTGCTTTAGTGGACCTGTAGAGCCATTTTTAGAATTCAGTGGAATAACAGGAAACCTCCTCTCCTACTGCAAAGACTCCTGAAGTATATAATCTCTTATCCTCTTCCTCTATTGAGTGCCCAGGCTCTCAGAGCTCCCATCCAAGTAGGAAAGACTCCTGGTCATTTGTCTGGCATTTGCTACCTCTGGAAGTCCCTGCCCACCCATGACAGGCACAATAGGCTTCCTCTCTAACAGGCCCCAAACTATGGCCCTACCAAGGCTAATTAAATCAAAATATGGTTCAAAAAATAGAAAAAACCCACAACAAATAACAATAACAAAACACTGTGAAACATTTATTTTTGTTGTGCAATATCAAGCATGATTAAAACCAGTACAGAAAAATACTAAGTATGTTGCATAAGAGGTGAGCTAGCCATTTCAGTATTTGCTTTTTATAATTCAGTTAACAGTGAGTACATAAGACAGCATCATTAACTCAAGGATGTGGCTGAAGGCTACCCTGTATACTCTACTGGCCTCCAAAGGCGTTCAAAGGATCATCAAATATGTTGGACACCTTCTGTTCAGATCTTGGTTCAGGCACTGTCTGTGAAGATCGACTTTTTGGTTTGGTTGACTTAGCCTGGATACCAGAGGAGAAGATATCGTCTTTAAAAAGGAGGAGAAAAAAGAAAGAAAAGAGAGTTGTTGAATAAGCAAGAAAATGGGTGCTTTCAAGACATATCTACACAAACCACCAATGACTCAAGTCTGGTAACAGTGTGGGATATCCCAAAACACCAAGATAGAGCAAGCACTCTTAGATTCTGGTCCTGGCTCTGCTACTAAATTTTATGATCACATAAAAGTGATAGTTTCTCTCTGAGCATAATTTTCACAGTTACAAAGCTGTGTGTGTGCACATGCAAGGGAGGAAAAGGGGGAAGGGGGCAATCCAGGCCCTGACTTCACCATCTGTGACATTATACTTATTTCTATACTCTTTTCCCACTGAATTTTAAAAGGAAAGGGCACTAAAAGTAAGCACAGGGAAATAGAACACAGGTCACCCTCTTTCAGAATGAATGTATCTATTTTAGGCATCTCAATCTAAGAATTTAAGTCTTTAGGACTACATCTGTGTTTAGCGTTTCACTGACTCTCGGATTCCATGTCTCATCTTACACAGTAATGTTACTAACCTAGGAATCTTGCTACTACGATTCTATTCTAAAGAGATTTTAGCATGTGTACATAAAGATATGTCTACACAGATGCTAAAGACCATGGCATCATTTGTAATAGAAAAAAACACAGAAACTATCTAGATCTCCCTCACCAGGCTAATGGCTAAACACAAAGCAATAATACACAACTACTGAGAACAAGGAAGCAGATCTCTATGTACTGACACAGGAAGACACTGTGACAAAAAGGAAGAACAGAACAGGAAAGTATATTCTTATTTAAAAAAAAACAGTATATATTTAATATGTATGCAAACCTATATTACTACCACCATGTCTGAGAGGGGACACATCAAACCGTCAATAATAGTTACCTCCAGGGGTTGCTTTCCACTTTTGACATTTTATGGATAGTATTAATCTATTGCAACATACAGGTATTACCTTTTTTCAAAGAAAGTCTCCTCCCACCCTGTGGTGGGAAGCCGGTAGAGACAGAGCACACTCTTTTGGGGAGTAGAACCAGTGTGGCTTTGCAGCATCAGCTTCCCCCCAGTTAACCCCAAGGCCTAGACTGTCAGAGGGGAGGGGAGGGAGGAGGAAGTGTGTATATGGCCTCAGGCCAAGTCCTGTGCATGAACACACGACACATGAGAAGCTCTACATTTAGGGTTATGGGGCTCTTGGCTTGCCCATTAGTAAAGCAGATGTTATACTATGGAAGGAAAATAAGCATGTTTACAAACACAGATCTTTGGAGAGATGCAAAGTCTGCATCATAGCCTGATTTCCTATATATTCCTGTGCTCCTCCTGCACTGTCCTCTCCATTTTCTAAACCACTGATGCTCACTCACCAGCAAGAACTACATTATGCCAAGGCAGGCGCCTCAGCCTGTCTTAGCGTGCAGGGTAGTTTCTGTCCCTCCTTTCATGACATTACTGTTCAGAATTGTCCCAGATGATTGGTAGGGGCACACTATGAGAAAAGTTAAATTAGACTTAAAAGTCACACTCTGGACTCCTTCAAACTCCTTGATGTCCATCATAACAAAATCTTGTTTCATCAAAATGACTAGTCCATTTACTTATTCATCCTCAGTCTAACCTGGGATTACAGAGCAGGTCAAAGGAAACCCCGCTGGGGAGCACCTTCCCAGGAATGGGTTAAGACAAAGATAGGAGAAATATCATGTCACTGAATGGTAACGATTATGTCATACAGAAAAACCAAACTCACCCATATCATCATCAAATATAGACTTAGCTTCCACCTTCTTTTTGGACTTTTCTTTTGGTTTTACAGTTAGGTCAGCAAAGATATCAATATTATCATCAAACAAGTTGGAGTCAAATGTTCTTTCCTTCTCTCTTGTTTTTTGTGTAGGCTTAATTGCCTCTGTAGCAAATATATCATCCTTGTAAGCCAAAACACAAGCAAAACAATTTTAATTTTTCCTATACTACATACACTAATTCCAACAAGTTATAGAAATGCAAACTTCCAGGAGTTCCCATTGTGGCGCAGCGGTTAATGAATCTGACTATGAACCATGAGGTTGCAAGTTCGATCCCTGGCATTGCTCAGTGGGTTAACGATCCGGTGTTGCTATGAGCTATGGTGTAGGTTGCAGACATGGCTTGGATGTGGTGTTGCAGTGGCTCTGGCATAGGCCGGCAGCTAGAACTCCGATTAGACCCCTGGCCTGGGAACCTCCATATGCCACAGGTACGGCCCTTTAAAAAAAAAGGAAATGCAAACTTCCACAGTGTTCTGGAAGAGCCATGTGACCTGCCCCTCCTCCTGGAATGTGCTGCTCCAGATCTCTGCCTGGCCCAGTCCTTCTCATTCTTCCAGTCCCCACACAAAGGCAAGCTCTACACAGAGCCATTCTCATCAGTCCTGCCGCAAGGAGCACCTCCCGCCTCAACCCATCACTCTGCTCCACTGCTCTGTGTTGTCTTCTTTATGGCACTTAACCGCCACCTGAGAAGGTCGTTCATATCCTGCCCTGGCTCTATTGGATTCCCCTCCCTGAGAGCTCTGGTACTAGTTCACCTTGTGCCTCTAGTACCCAGATGCTCAATAAACATCTGCCCAAAGAGTGTCACTGATGGCCTTACTGCCTGTGTTAAGTCATCAGTTTCAGCCAGGGCCTGTTTCCCCCAGAACCAGTGGTTAAACACTCAGGCTGCAGAGATACTACTGTAGGTATGATGACTCCAACAACATCTGGATAAAAATCATAAAATTCAAGATTCGTATCAATGGTTATGGCCAGAAACAAAACAGAAAACCATCTCTGGATAAGTTTCAGTGCCACTAATAAGAGAACCTAATTATAATTACTAAGCAAGTAGATACAAGGCAGCAACAAAACATGCTTACTGAAATCTATGGTTCGAATGAGCCAATCGCATATTTTCCTTAACAAAGAACCAGGAACAAAAATGTACTGCTATGTCCTATTACCTCAAAAATATCTTGTGCTTTTGAGATAACATCCTGCTGACCATTGGATTTTGATTCATTCTTCTTGCCTTTCTGGTCTGTAAAGAGATCATCCTCATCTTCCAGGAGAGGGAAAGGATTTGCTTTTTTGGCCGGTTTTGGTCTGACAGACTGAAAGAGATCATCATCACTGCCTGCCTCACCAAGAGCAGGAAACATGGGGCTTCTTTGTTTACTTCCCCCTGCCAGGTTGGCCGGGCTGTCTGCTGCCTTCGCCTTGGCTTTTCTTCTCCCGGTGGACTGAGATGCGACACTCTTGGAAAAGATATCTCCAGAATCAAAAAGGTCATCCTCACGAGGCTGACCCAGAGATTTCGCAAAAAGGCTTCTGTCCACTCCAGGCACTGGACCACCTGCCCAAGTTGGAGCAGCAGCTGCCAAGGCCTCCTCCGAGCTGCCTTCTCTGCCCGCTGCTCCGGGCTGTGGTTGATGGCTGCCTGGGGAAATGGCACCATCTGCCAATTGTGTAACAAATCCTCTGGGGATGCTCATGTCCTCAGCCTCACCGGACTCCTGGGCAGCCAACCGCCGAGCTGCACGTGTCTGTGGTCTGCGCTTCCCTCTGACTTTGACCCGGCTCTGCAATGGCAAAAAATCACATACTGATCTGATCACTTTTAAAAGGTACGCAAAGCTCCCAGCAAATAATCAGCAGTAAGGCCGTTTGGTCCACACTGACCAAGACATGATCTAACACACGGGAAAGGTTATTTCTTAAAGATTTCAAAAGGTGTTTAATAGCTCCTACTACTCCAAGACTAAGTCACTCTTAATCCTTCAGTGTTCCCCTTTTTTGAGTCTTTTGAGGGTACTCTCGGTTCAATTTCATACGAAGTCTTCATCTGCCACTAGGACTCTGCAAAGTAGGCATGTGGGTGCTCTGTATCCCACAATACTCCCTGGCCCCTACTCTGCCTTCAGTTTAAATGTGGGTATCTTTCAAATGAGAAAGAACTGAAGGGTTTCTGGTTAGGAGGCTGGCCTAAAATCAGGCTCCAGGAAGACAGAGATAAGACAATAAAGAGAAGTGATCTCAGGTGCTCTTTTTCTTCATGTAAACAAACACTTAATCCAAGTGTTAAATATTGCACATAAAAATTGTGGCTTAAGAATCAGAACTTTCAATATAACCTCAAAACATGAGACATTTATTATATATGATGAATATGTGCAGTATTTTCCAAAATATACCATCAAATAGTTTTAAGAAGGCACATGTGGGAGTTCCCATCATGGCTCAGCTATAATGAACCCAACTAGTATCCATGAAGACGCAGCTTCAATCCATGGCCTTGCTCAGTGGGTCAAGGATCAAGCATTGCTGTGAGCTGTGGTGTAGATGGAAGAAACGGCTCGGATCCAGTGCTGCTGTGGCATAGGCTGCAGCACTGATTTGACCCCTAGACTGGGAACTTCCCCATTCCACAAGTGTGGCCCTAAAAAGACTAAATAAAAAAAAAGAAGAAGAAGAAGAAGGCACGTGCTACTTTGGGCCAAGTACTTGATTTGTGTTTGCCTATTTCAAGAAAATTTGGGAGTTCCCATCGTGGCTCAGTGGTTAACGAACCCAACTAGGAAACATGAGGTTGCGGGTTTGATCCCTGGCCTTGCTCAGTGGGTTAAGGATCCGCGTTGCCGTGAGCTGTGGTGTAGGTTGCAGACGCGGCTCAGATCCCGCGTTGCTGTGGCTGTGGCGTAGGCCGGCGGCTACAGCTCCTGTTAGACCCCTAGCCTGGGAACCTCCATATGCCGTGGGTGCGACCCTAGATAAGGTAAAAAAAAAAAAAAAAAAAAAAGAAAATTTCACAAGTTATTTCACAAAGTAGCCAACTTAAACTTAACAAAAAAATATATATATAACAAAAGGAGGAATGTTTTATCTTTCATAAGGAAAACAGGTTTGGAAACACTGAGGTCAATGTATTTGCAGAGTATCCCAAGTACTGCTGCTTACTCAGAGAACAGCTAAGACCTTTTAGAGAAGAAAAACTGGATAGGAAAAAAGAGAACCAGCTAAAATAAAAGCAAAACCTCAAAGAGTTCAAGGTCCATCCAGCACAAGTCCACAGTCCTGTCGAACAGCGTGACAAGACCATAACTGCCATGGGACCTCAGGGAGGGAGCCCAGGACTGGGGCAGGAGGGGAAAAAGCACAGAAGCTGTGAAGTTTGTGCAGAGCTGTCGATGAGGAACAGCATTCCTGACAAGGACGGAGCACGGGCTGATGGCAGCAGGTGCAGGAAACAGTGCCTGGTGTAACTGGATTTAGGCTGACAGTGTGAGGGTCACTGAGGGGAAAGCTGGAAGCTTCGGTTAACACAGACTGTAAAAGGTTTTAGTACCAAACCAAGGAGCTTGAACGCCCTCCTTTGAGCAGTAACAAGACAGCAGAGGAAGCACACAGTAAGGACGTGATCTGCTCTGTGTTTAAAGGCCTCCAGGAGGCAGCACAGGAGAACGGGGAGCAGAATGTAGGCGTAACAAGCACAGGCAGTGGGGGTGGACACAGAACTAGGGAGACGGAAGGAAAGATGAGGCACCTCCTTCAAATGAGGGATTGGGGTCAGCCTCATGTGTGTAGCTGATGAACTTGGAAGCAACATACAAATTGTTCTGGTTTTAAAAAAAAGGCAAGAAAGCAAAGGTGGATGCGTCACCTTGTTCGCACTGTGTAAGGTGTCTGCCTGAGCTGGAACATCAAAACTCACGCCGGCCTCCCCACTCCCAGGAAGAGTGGGCATACTTTCCAGACTCTGGATCCTCCCGGGTTCAGATGAAGAAACAGCCAGTTCTGGCAAAACAGGCTTCATCCCAGAAGTCTGGGAAGCTGCTGCAGGCAGCAAGGCTGCTGGGTTAATGGCTAAATTTGCCTATAAGGAAGAAAAATGAAACTTATTCTGTATGTTTTCTTAAATACAACAGCCTATTATTATCACCGTGACACATGATGAAAGACTCGGTGTACATAATGTATTATCCGAGAGGAGAAAGAGAAATGCAGGGAAGTCTCTTGATCCAGTCTCAGAATTAAAACAGAGAGTATACACCTGTGCCCACCACAGGGACCAAAGAAGAGATGTTACAGACGCAGCACACAGGAAGCAACAACTAGAGGGTGAGGAGGAAATGAGAAAATGCCTGGCAGCAGCTGACAAAAGGAAAATCCAAAAAAGTTTATAGATGCCACAAGGCAGGCAATGAAGATTCCAGACATGTTATAATTACTTGTATTTTCCAGATCCGAGAGGATGGCTCTTTGGTTTTAAATGGAGCGGGACCTGGTGAGTCCTGTGTGAAATTATATTCAGTTAAATATCCATTGGGGAAACTGAAAGAAAAGTGTCTCTTGGATTACACTTATGTCTATAAATAAATCTGTAATGGAACAAGGCTGTCATTTTCTGTAATTCTATAATGGGAAAAGCATTCAAATCTCTCCCGGGGCCTCAAAACATTTCGCTAACATCATTTCATTTGTGTTTCCTTATCCACTGTGTAAGTGGAAGGCTGTGCGACCACACAGGCAGTAACGGGAGACAGAGACCACAAGTAAGATTCCTAAGAATTGTAGCCAAAACCTACCCAGCTGGCAAAATTACCATACTGGTTATCCCACAGCAAATATTATAGGGCACACAGAAACTCACCCACAACCTGATGCACTAGTTCTAGAAGCAAAAGATGCTGAGACCTGAGTCACTGGAGATGTGCGAGTCCTAGTGCCTCATTTTCACAGCTCAGAACACTGAGGCCTCAGTGAGAAATCCAGGGACAGTAGTTAAGCCAGAACCAGAACTCAGTATTTAGGCCTGGTTTATTCTCAGGAGGAGGCCAGAGAGAAGACTGCTGAGGATGGAGGCCTAATAGCAATGATGTCAAAAGACGTAACACAGAGAGGGAACCAAGAAATTGGATGTAATTTGTATTTAATTCTAGTGGAATCCTACTCCAAGGAAGCCCAAAGGGAGAAATGGGGTTCCGGTGGGAAGACTTCCAACCTACTTTAACTCGATCTTGGAATCAAATTTGTAGGCACTCCAGAAATCATAATGATAAATATACATTCATAGAACTGGAGTGTGAAGTGAGGAGAGGACAGATGAGCAGGGGTTAAAAAAAAAATACAGTAAAAAAGAGAGGCAGTCCTAGTTCCTTTCCTCAATTAAGAGAATTCTGACCCTGGGTCTCCATGATGAAGTTAATCTGCGCTGGGATGCAAAACGAGAGCTGAAAGTCCTTAAAGCGGTCAGTTCTAACCTGAGATGTTTCCGATTTCCACATGCCTTTTTCTTTGATACCTTGAGAGGATTCAGGATGTTTCTGGTTCTTGAAAGAGGAAACAGAACGATCTTTTTTCACTACCTTCTTCTTTTCTGGTACCTTCAAAAGTAAAGAATAACCCAAGTTTGTCAAGTATCTTAGAAACTTTAAAGAAAAAAGTCATAATGCAAAAAAAAAAAAAAAATCTGGCTCCTGAGTTTTAGAAGTCATTTCTCAAATGAGGGCCAAATGAACAAATTCAAAGGCAGCATTTCAGAAATAGCATTCTAAAGGCTGTGACTTTCTCAGGCATCCTCTCTATGGTAACCAGAAAACAGAGAGCACCCACAAAATCTACTGGGGTGGGGGGAGGGGGAATGACACATACAGATTAACACTCAAACTTATAGCTCTGTATATTTAGTCATTGTATCATACGCACTGGTCTTTCAATTAACAACTTAAAAATCAAGTAAGTCTGTAATACAGTAAGAGAGATTGGGCAGGTTAATGCTTTAATGTTAGTTAGGAAACATAAGATAGGGACAACATGAACACTGTCACCAGCACATTATTTGATATTCATTTACTGTAAGTGAGCATTTTCCTCAATCATGTAACTGGATATTCATTTCCTTTCCCAGAAGCCTTCCCCCACACTGCAGTATTAAAAACAAATGGCTGATACCAAAGGATGCGACTTGGCAGAACTGAAAAGATCATCTTCTTCATCATCCCCAAACAGGCTCCCGCCACTTGGCTCTAACAACTAGAACAGACAAAACTCAAATTCAGTATCCGAGACAAAAACAGTTTAGAAAGAGAACCAGGTGAGCTGCAGAGACAATATTTAATACAAATAAGAAAGCCACGACATGGAGAACCATGTGGAACCGACCTTGGTTTTTTTGGTGCCCGAGAAAAGGTCAACATCTGGGTCATTGTCCTTCTGGAGCTTGTGACTAAAAAGGAGCTCTTCATCCTGAAAGACACCTGTGCTCTTAGGGCGGGAATCAGGATCATGATTCTAGGAAAAAGAGGGAAGTTCATGTATTTTATAGATGCCAAGGCATTTATCTCATGGAAATCACACAGCTGCAAAGACAAAACAACAAAAACATCCCCTAGGGCTCTGTTTACAGAGGCTAAAAGTTGGACACAGTTTGAGTGCCAATTTGAAGGGGAATGACAAATTCACCTAACGGAATACTATGGAGATAATAAAAATAGTGAAGAATTTAAAAACAGGTAACATACACATAATCTGGAAGGATCATCTTTCAATCATCGTGTAGTACCTGAACAGTTTATTTAAAAACAATCTTTGGGAGTTCCCTGGTGCCTAGTGGTTAAGAATTCAGTGTTGTCACTGCTGTGGCTGGGGTTCAATCCCAGGCCTGGGAACTTCTGTGTGTCATGGGAGTGGCAAAAACAAAAAACAAACAAAAAGGAAAAAAAAAAAATCCTTAGTTCCATAGTGAGAAATATTCTAAAGGTGAAAACATTGATTACACATAAAAATGAGTGTAACATAGCAACTAAGGTTCAAAGTTTAACAACCATACAAATCATATACAAAATCATATACAGTAAGAGACTGCAAGAAAATATAGCAAATTATTCATAGTCACTATGTGTACCTCTCATTTATAACCAGGGCTATACCACTGGTATAATGAAATAAATTCATAAAACATTTGTTATAAAAATTAACATGGACTATATCCTCAATTCGACTTACAAAAAGCACTGGCAATCTATGGTATGTCATACATTTTCTCTTCTTTTAATATCTCTATTGAACATAAAATTTACATACCACAAAATTCACACAAAGTATTTAACTCAGTGATTTGATAGTATATTCACAGAATTGTGCAAATACCACCACAATCTAAGTTTAGAATACCTTCATTATCCCCAAAAGAACCTTTAAACCTACCAGGGGTCACTCTCCATCTCTGTCCACCATGTCCCCAGACCAGGAAACCACTGACCAACTTTCTATCTCTATGGATTTTCCTATTCAGGACATTTCAAATAAATGAATTCATACAATAATGTGGGTTTTTTTGTCACTGGCTTCTTCATTCAACGTTTTCAAGGTTGATCTATGTTGTAGATTGTATCAGTCATTTATTCTTTTTAATGCCAAATAATAATCCACTGTATGTCCATAACACACTGTGTTTATCCATTTGTCATCTGATGACCATTTGAACTATTGCCATCTTTTGGCTATTATGACTATTATACCTGTTGGGAACATTACATTCAACTTATTGTATGAACAATGTTTTCATTTCTCTTAAAAAATATACCTAGGACTGGAATTGCTAGGTCATGTGGTAACTCTTATATTTAAAAATTTGAGGAGTTCCCACTGTGGCACAGTGGGCTAATGATCAGCACTGTCTCTGCAGTGGCACAGGTTCATTCACTGGTCCAGAGCAGTGGGTTAATAAGGAAAAAGCATTGCTGCAGCTGCAGTGCAGGTTGCAGCTGCAGCACAGATTTGATCCCTGGCCTGGGAACCTTCAGATGCCATGGGTGTGGTCAAAAAAAAAAAAAAAAAGAATTGAGGAAACACAAAATTGAAGTGGCTACACACCGTATTATATTCCCAACAGCAATGAATAAGGTTCCAGTTTCTCCATACCCTCACCACCACTTGGTAGTCAACAACAACTGATGGTGAGAATGTGGAGGAAGTGGAGCCCTCAGTTCTTCCGTAACTCACACCACAGAACTGACACTGTAAAATGAAATTATTTTATCCTTCTAAAGACTTGACCCTTTTTTGCTTTCTGCTCACCTTTCCTACTTCTTTCTTTGGAGCTTGAAAGCTGCTTTGATCTTCTGTTTTATCCTCTTCCTCATCAAATAAGCTAAGAACAGTTTGTGTTCTACTTTTAGTTCCTTTGTCCAATGAGGATGATGAAGAAAATAAATCAGAATGCTTGGCTGCTTCCTGAGTAGACACATTCAAGGGTCCTTCCTGAAAATGGAAATAATAGGAAAAAAAATCAGTAACATCTGGAAACACAAATTCTTTTGTGGGGCCTCCCAAGCTCTTCATTAACTCAGTAACTATCACATCTGCACATTTTAGGGTACAAGGGCTAATCACACCTGCTCCCAGGTAATAAAACACTAAGAGCAATTGTTTTTTAATTTTGCTTTTTTCTTTTTATGGCCACCCCTGCAGCATATGGAGTATCAGGCTAGGGGTCAAATTGGAGCTGAAGCTGAGGCCTACACCACAGCCACAGCAATATCAAATCCGAGTTGCATCTGTAACTGCTGCCATAGCTTGGGGCAATGCCAGATCCTGAAGCCACTGAGCAGCCAGAGATCGAATCCACACCCCTACAAGATTATGTCAGGTTCTTACCCCACTGAGCCACAGTGGGGACTCCCTGAGGCCACTTCTTGATTGATCACTACAATGGAGAGTCTTGTACAGACAATTCATAATCAAAGATGATTTTTTTCAATCAGTTTAAAGCCTATATGTGTATATATAGGGTATATATATATATATATACCCTTCATATAAAGCTACACATGTAACTATTATAACCTTGATGTATATTCAGGATTATATCAGCTATAAATAATTTCAAAGTCACAGATATTGACACAAATGACAAGCACAGGGAATGGATTGTATATTTCCTAGTATTTAACTAACACGTAAGTCCCAAGGAGAAACCTAATTGACAAAATGAGGCACTTAAATTGTATTATGCAATCAGAAGAATCTCTAAAATAATATTAAAATGCTGCATTTATTCATTGAACAAGCACTGCATTTCAGACAAGATACCCACTGATTGTATGATTTCTGTATGAACTGCCCCAAACAAACAAATCCTAATTTTGAAGTGGTTAAACTATGAAAAAAAAAAATACGCTTCTTTAAAGGAAAACATGTAATTTTAAAAGCACTTACTATGTTTGAGGTAACACGCTAAGCACCAGATATAACGGTGACCAAAACAAATGTGGCCCTAAGCCTCAAGAAAGTTTATACTCAAGTAACAAGCAGCTAGGGTTCAGGTGGGGAATGGGCCATGACTGGGGTAATTCAGGGGCTACAACAACACAGAAAAGGTCCACACTCAAACAACAGGAGGAGAACATCACATAATGACTGAGGTATAGATAAAATGTATCACTGCAGCCCCAAGGAGCCTCAACAGTAAAAGCATAAGCAGTGTTCTTCACAGAGACCCTAGAAGAGCAATTAAAGCTAGATGGCTGAACACACAGAGTATGAGAAAAGTCAGAAAAGAGAAAAATTAACAGAGACTGAAGGTAATTGCTGACTGCTAGGTACAGCCAGCATCCTTATCCACAGGCCTCCTGCAGATGAGAGACCAGGCAGGTGAAGAAAGCTAATGTGTTAGAAGAAAGACAAATTTCACTTTACTCTGTAATTCACAGTCAACATCAACTAAATGGAAAAGGATAGTAAACTAAAATCTTCTTGGAAGTTCCCATTGTGGCTCAGCGGTAATGACTAGTTACCATGAGGACGCGGGTTAGATCCCTGGCCTCGCCCCGTGGGTTAAAGAATCTGGCATTGTCATGAGCTGTGGTGTGGCATAGGCCAGCAGCCATAGCACCAGTTCAGCCCCTAGCCTGGGAACTTCCACATGCCACGGGTGTGGCCTTGAAAAGCAAAAAAAAAAAAAAAAAATCTTCCTAAAGCTGTCATTTTAATTCAAGTACTGGTGGGGACGAGAAGAGAACCCAGGGAAACAGACAGACTACAGAGAAGACAGCAAGTCAGAAAGAGCAGATATGCAGAGGAAACCAAAATGAAAAATAAGGTGAGGCAGAGAAAGGCAAACCTGACATGGACACAATGATACAATAACATAAAATGGGGAAAATGTACATCAGTGTGTGTGCACATATGCCGAGAAAAGAGAGTAAAAGGCAAAAGCAACACTGAAGGTTTCCCTGAATGGTGGGATCACACATTTTCTTCTTCATACCTTTCAGTGTTGTTGAAATTTTTTACAAATGAGTTGTTTATTTTTCTGTGATAGAAAAATGCAAGGGTGTGTGTGCATGTGTGGGTTTTACAAGAACATGTGAAAGACAAAACTAACAGAATATACAAGAAAAAAAAAGTAGTCCACCTTTTCTGACTCCTCAACCACATGAGTTCTCTCAAAGTCCGAGGGCTTCTTGGCACTCTCAACCTTCTTAGCCACAGGTTTCACTTCAAACTGTGCCTCCTTCTCCTCTTCATCGCTGAACAGCAAAGGTGGTACTTCTGGGACAGTTTCTTTTTTCTATCAAAAGAAGAGCAAATGACATCCTCAAAGACAAAAAAAAAAAAAAAGGTATGCCTCACAAGCACAGTAATGTCTAGAACAAGCCAAAAGCACGGTCCTCTTCAGGGCTCAACGGTGGGGTCGGGAAAGACACAGCCAAGCAGAAGCTATAACCACCACTACTTGAGACTTGCAGCCAGTTTCTGCCACCATACGGTCTGCACCTGTTTCCCTGTGTCTATTAACTCCTTGCGTGTACCATCGCTTAGAGCCTAACCCCTACCGCCCAGACAATCATTAGTCTCTCCTCCCTGCCTCCCTCCCCTTATGTTTCAGCTATATGACGTCACCCAGAGCTGTCTGGCCGAAATAAAATACCCACCAGACTACTTCATCTCCCACACAAACGGGTGCTGTTTGCATTAAGAAAATGCCAAACTTGACCATCAACTGGGCATCTCCTTACAACCCTTCACCCACCTGCACCTCATCACCTTAAACCTACTGTAAACTTCCACACTTCCACGCTCGATCCTCACTATCTGGAGAAGCAAATCTTCCTCATCTTTCAAGCAAGGCCCAGCTCAGATGTCATCCACAAAGATTTTCCTGTTCTCTTCAGTAAGTCTAAGTTGCTTCATTGATAAGAATATTTCTTTACCTAGTCTTTTCTTTACTTTCTTCCTAATTTACATGAACAGCTCTCACACATTTGTTTATCCATTCATTTGAAAGGATCATGCAGTATTTTTCCACAGCCAGTCACAGTGTTTTATGTCAGGTAGGTGCACAGCACAAGTTTGCAAGCACTTTGCCCCACCTCTTATCTGTTCCTTTCCTGGAGGCAGGGATTTCAGAGATTAGGAAATTGAGGTTATGTGACTTGCCAGAATTATCTGCATCCTTGAGGCCAGTGGTTTATCAAAGATTCTTGCAAAAAAACCTACAACTCTGTCACACTAACTAGACTAGATGATATAAGGAAGTAAGCTTTGAAGCAATACCTAAATCAAGTTAGGAAGACAAATTTGGGAAATCAAAGAAGACTATGACTATAATAGAAAAAAATATGAATGAATAATAGGGTAGGAGATCTTTAATTGTTAGAAAGAGGTCCTTAAAATGCATAAATAATCATTTGAACTTGAGATAAAAGACTGGAAACCCACAAAAGAGTTGCAAAAGAGGTAAAGCAAAACCAAAATGATCTAAAGTAAAAATTTTTGCGGGATGTGCTAGACTCACTGAAAACCACATATAATGTCAATGCATGTGAATAAGGGTGGAAAACAAATCTTAAGTATGGTGGACTGTATTCTCCCTCCATATAACCCATGGTCCTCTAACCAAGGAAAATGCCACCCAAACTATTGGTTTTAAATCTTCCTAAAGATAAGTTGACTCTGTATCTTCACTCAAAAATTAGTTTTCTTGATAAGTTTACAACTGAGTCACATTTAACTTACTTTAAAATATTCTAGGATCTCTAAACAAAAAATATATTTTATATACTGTCACCTTAAAGGTGATCAAATTTCACAAGTGGTACAACTCAGGTGTGTCGGTTGTTCTGCTACTTTAAATGCCTATCTCTGACGTTTTGTCTTCTTTAACAATCATAATCACTACAGGTTCAAAGAAGTTTTCCATTTCCAGACCCTCTCGTTTATCCAGGGTAGAAGTTGTTATTGATAATTTACAAAGAAAAACCACTCAGATCTCCTGACTCTTTTATCCATGGGACCATTTTAGAGAGATTCAAGTACAGGCAGGTCAAAGAAAGGACTACGCACCCTTAGATTCAAAGAAAGAACTATGCACCCAGAGAGTTGCAGAGCCCAGGAAAGGCAGCACCGCCCCCCACCAGGAACGCAAGCTTCTAGTACAAGCTGTGCACCTAGTGGGAATGTGGTGAAAGAAGAGTCCCCAAATCAGTAACCGGCACAGGATTGGTCTGGGAAGCTTCCATAGGACAAGTGAACACATTTATTGTCTGAAGATATAAAGAATACTTCCAGACAAAAGACACAACAATCTCCTCTGGAATATTCTGGGACAGAATGAGTAACCAAGAAAGAACACGTGGTGAGGAGTTCCCGTCCTGGCTCAGCAGAAACGAACCTGACTAGTACCCATGAGGATGCTGGTTTGATCCCTGGCCTCACTCAGTGGGTTAAGGATCTTGTGTTGCCAAGAGCTGTGCTGTAGGTTGCAGATGCGGCTCGGATCTGGCATTTCTGTGGCTGTGGTGCAGGCTGGAAGCTGGAGGTCCAATTCAACCCCTAGCCTGGGAACTTCCATATGCCTTAGCTGAGGCCCTAAAAAAAAAAAGGAAGAAGACTATTGGCTAAAATTTTCAGCTTCAGTGACTGTGACAGTGATGCCATTCAGATGCAATTGCTTGGAAGAGTATTTAGACTAGACAGTCATCAGCTGACTTTTTTCTTATCACATACTTTAACTCTTTAAAAAAAATTTAACTATGGTTAAAAAAAAAGAACAAAAAATTTGCAGTCCCCACCAAGGCACAATGGGTTAAGAATCTGACTGTAGCAGCTCAGGTTGCTACAGAGGCATGGGTTTGACCCCTGGCCTGGCAGTGCGGTGGGTTAAAGGATCTGATGTTGCCACAGTTGTGGTGTAAGTCGCAGCTGTGGCTCAGATTCAGTCCCGGGCCTGGGAACTTCCATTTGCTGCGGGTACAGCCATACACACACTCACACAAACACACACATAAAATTTACCATCTTAACCATTTCTAAGTGTACTGTTCAGTAGTACTAATTATATCCACATTGTTGTACAACCAATCTCCACAATTTTTTCATCTAGCAAGACAACTCTGTACCCACTAAACATTTCCCCATCAGCCCTTGCCTAGCCCCGGTGACCACCACTCTATTGGTTCTATGAATTCAACTCCTCCAGGTACCTCATGTAAGTGGAATCATACATTATTTGTCTTTTTGTGACTGGCTTATCTCACTCAGCATAATATCCTCAAGCTTCATTCAGGCTGTATGTAGCATGTGCCAAAATTTCCTTCTTTTTTTTCTTTTTTTTTCTTTCTTGGCCACGCTCAGCACATGTAGAAGTTCCCAGGCCAGGGCTCAAACCTGAGTCACAGCAGCTGAATCCCCAACTGCTAGGCCACCAAGGAACTCCCAGAATTTCCTTCCTTTTTACTGATTCACTATTAAATATTAACCAGGACCAAAGCACTAGTACTTGAAACACATGCTCCTGTAAGGAATGACTGTACATGAACTGCTCTGATGTTAATAGAATTCCATGCCATGGGAGCTAAGCCCGGCAGTAAAGAAGTACAGCAGTGCTGTCATCTGCTCTCCCCTGAGACTCAGACACCTATAGCTGACACTGAAGGGGCTGCGTGGCATGAGGAAATCCTTTTCTCAGGCTTTGCACACGTGCTTCACTTGTAAAATACCACCAACCAGAAGATCTCTTTCTACAACTAGGCAAACAACTTTCTCCTTAAGACTCAGCTCAGCTTCCAAGGTCAGGTTTTAAGATCTGAATGAGGGAAGCGTCACTCTTCGTGAAGCATCACCTCCCAGGTACTTCCTGGGCCTAAGACGTTAAGAATACCTTTGTTACAGGAGGAACAGATGGTGGAGGAGAGCCAAACAGAGAGCTTCCACTGTCACCGTCGTCTTCAAAGAGGAGTGACACTCTTTGGGTCTTCTTTTGGCTATACGAACAAATAAAAAGGCAAATTAAAAGCAAATACAATTAAACAATACAATATTCTTTCTAGGTCGCACCTACAGGAACCCACCTACCACCGAAACCCGTCCTCTGTTGCCTTTACACAGTTGAAGCCAGCAAGAAAAACCTTTGAAGTAGGTGCAATTCGTGTCTGGCAAGTCATCACCACTGTCCCTCATTCTTGTGTAGAAGTCCAGAGCCCTGCTCATCTTGTCCCTTTACAGTTACTTTTTACTCACTCTAAGTACACAAGCTGTTAGCTTTGCCAAGGCACACAACACGCTTAGCATTCTCTCTCACCATTTCCTACAGCAGGGGCAGAACCAGGGAGCACCCATGCCTATTTCCAGAGAGGTCAGGAAGGCAGCTGTAGAGACCGCAGGACCAGGGCCTGTTTCAGGCTGTGACCTGTATCCTGGTGCCTCCTCAGCCACTTAACTGTGTCCTTCCCAACACCTCTCTGCTCTCCCATGTCTTCTCTTCAAACCCTAAACCCATCCCATTCTATCCCCTTCACACAAAGTCGTTTAAGAGAACCTGGGTTCACCACAGCACTGTTCATCTATCCCTTATCCCACGTTGGGCAACCATAGCTGAAATCTAGCCCCAGATCTTCTCACCATCTTCCTCTCACCTGTATTCACCTACCTCCTCCACCTAGGATCCTGCACTGGGCCCTAAGGAGAAGGTAGTCAGTCAATAAATAGCTACCACAAGAAATACCGATTGGGATGTTGTAAGGTACAGAATCATAAAAGTGGAGAAACACAGGGAGGCCTAGCCCTGGACAGGGGGAGCCTCAAATAGGAAGGGTGCCAGTTACGGAAGGGTCAAGTTTTAGAGTCTACTCTGTGACAAGAAATCACCCAATCAGCAGCATACTACAGAACCATCAACGTAATGGAAACTCCAAATTCAATATTAGCTAGATAAAACTAATACTAGTCAGTCATTTCAGTAAACTGCTCACCATATCCATCTACTTAACATTAAACATAATTAGCATAGATACCAGTAAGTTCATGTATCATCATTTTTTTTCGAGGTTTTATTATTAACAAGGCATAATGTAAGGTTATTCATTAATTTAACATTAGCTGTCTGCCTTTAAAATCCCTAAGGATCACTGACTAGGGAACTCAACCAACCAAAGTTGTGTGTACTTACGCTGAAGGACAGTTAAAAATTAAGTCTACTACCTTGAAGAAATTATAAAAGCAAAGAGCCAATTTGTTATGACAAAGTAAGGTAGTATCTAACACACTTGGAAGGACATATGCCAATGAAAATTTACGTACATTATAGTCAAAATATATGACTACTGGTGTTGAATGATCATAAAACATTACAAAAATAACTACACCAGGTCCCTAAAGAAACCAGAGACTTTATTAAGCAGCTCTAGAGCAGAAAAATCTCACACATGGATTTCTGAACATTTTCTAAAAAACAAAAACAACGAACCCAGGGGAAAAAAAAAAAAACGATGCCAAATCCTCAAGTTAGAAGCTAGAGAAAAGCTAGCTTGGTCTCTAGACATAGCTACACTAGAAAAGACAGTGAGCCCTTAACCTTGGACCTCATTCCATACCCTCGAACCTGCTGGTTAAATAAGGGCCTCCCGAGGAGATCTGCTCTCAGAAAAAAAATATGCAGCTCAGTGAACTGCACGGTTTTTTGTTATAAATAATGGCGTAATAAGTGTCTTGATTTATTAAAAGGTACAGATGTCAAAAAACATTAAGATGATCATAGTTTAAGGCCCAAACCAGGACACTTTTGAGAGTGAAAGGGAAAATTATTCATCACTGGGCTGGAATGACAGGCACAGAGCAGGCCTGTCCAGGCCAGCCAGGATATCTGAATGCCCTACTGACAAGGCAGTACTTCACAACGCTGTCAGAGTCACAAAGTTTCTGTTTCTGTTTTTAGAATGGGTTTTGAGTTATAATTTACATAACAGAAGTTACCCTTCCGTAGTGTACAATTCGGTGGTTTTCAGTATATTCAGAGCTGTGCAACTGTCACCATGATTTAAGTTCACAATATTCCCGTGCACCTAATGTGAAAGCTGGTACCTATTCATAATCACCGCCGATCTCCTTTACCCCTCAGCCCCAGGCAAACACTTACCTACTTTCTGTCTCTATGGATTTATCACTTTCCCACATTACACACAAAGGGAATCATTCATGGGGTCTTCTATGACTGGCTTCTTCCAATTAACATAGTATTTTCAGGGTTCACCTATACATGTATATATCAGTACTTCATTCCTTCTCATTGCTGGTAAAAGTCCAGCAATGTATATACAACACAATTTGCTGATCCCGTCTTCAGCTGAGGGACTTTGAGGTTGTTTTCACTTTGAGGTTATTAAGTAACGTTATGGTAAATGCTCATGTACGAGTTTTTGGGCGGATGCGTTCTTATTTCTCCTATGCACACAACTAAAACTGAAATTGAGAGTTCCCATCATGGCTCAGCCATAATGAATGACTAGTATCCACGAGGACCGGGTTCGATCCCTGGCCTCACTCAGTGGATTAAGGATCGGGTGTTGGCATGAGCTGTGGTATGGCTTGGATCTGGCATTCCTGTGGCTGTGGGGTAGGCTGGAAGCTACAGCTCCAATTCGACTCCTAGCTTGGGAACTTCCATACTTCCACATGCCGTGAGAGTGCAGCCCTAAAAACACACACAAAAAAACGGAAAACAAAAACTAAAACTGAAACTGAGTCCTGGGGCAATTCCATAGTTAACTTTTTATGGAACTGCTAGACTGTGTTCCAAAGTAGCTACGCCATTTTACAGTTCTGCCAGCAATGTGTGAGGGCTCCAATTTCTCCACATCCTCTCATACACTTGTTAATGTCTGTAAAAGCTTTTTATGAGAATCTGATGAAAGCTTGCATTACTGAAAGTTAGATACTGTGTGTAGCTGGGACTTACAAATGAAACCTGTTTCCCACCCTCTAAACTTGTGACCATATGTGTGTGGCAGGAGGTAAAGAAAGGGAAGGGGTACCCACGTAAACACATAATTTCCATACACGGTGGAAAATGCTCAGGTGAAAGAAGGGGGTGGTGAGGATTAAAGATGGAGCCAGTTTTGCTCTAGCCTCGGACCCTATTTCTTCTCTTTCTCATCTACTTGGGTTAGAGAAGACCTCTCAAAAAGGCTTAAACTAAGTCTTGAAAGAAGCTGGCGGGAGATTGGATTAAGATGGCGGAATAGAAGGACTGGAGTTCAACTTCTCTCCCGAAAAACAGCAAAACTACAACCAAATGCCGAGCAACCTTCAACCAAATGGACTGTAAACTTCCAGAAAAGATATTCTACTCCAGAAGACAAAGAGGAGACCACATCAAGAGGTAGGAGGGGCGATTACACGATAGAAGCAACCCCATACCTCACAGGTGGGAAGCCCCACAGACTGGAAAATAACTGCATCACAGAGACTCAGCTACAGGAC
>PVHT020003785.1:14540381-14573615 GCA_004024745.2 Catagonus wagneri
ATAGCCGAAAACTTTCCTAATATGGGAAAGGAACCACTCACTCAAATCCAGGAAGCGCAACGAGTACCAGATAAAATAAACCCAAGGAGGAACACCCCCAGACACATATTAATCAAAATGACCAAAATTAAAGACAAAGAGAAAATTTTGAAAGCAGCTAGGGAAAAGAAACAAATGACATACAAGGGAACCCCAATAAGGTTATCAGCAGATTTTTCATCTGAAACTCTACAGGCCAGAAGGGAGTGGCATGATATACTAAATGTGATGAAAGGGAAAAACTTCCAACCAAGATTGCTTTACCCTGCAAGGCTCACATTCAGATTTGAAGGAGAGACCAAAACCTTTACAGATAAGCAAAAGCTAAGAGATTTCTGCAACAGTAAACCAGCTTTACAACAAATCTTAAAGGAACTTCTCTAGTCAGAAAAGCAAAGGCCAGAACCAGAAACAAAAACACCACAAATGACAAGGCTCACCAGTAAAGATACTAAATCATCCATGAACAACTATGCTACCAAAATCAGAAATCGTGAGAAGAGAGCACATATGCAGGTCACTGGAGACGCACGTGAAATCAAGAAACCAACAACTTAAAACAATCTCATTTGTATATAGACTCCTATATCAAAACTTCAGGGTTAAAAAAAAAGCAATATAGTTGCAACCTATGCTGCAGCTGTGGCAATACCAGATCCATAACCCACTGTGCTGGTGGGGGATCAAGCCTGCATCTTAGCCCTCCTGTGTCTCAACAGGGCAGATCCTGTTGCACCACACTGGGAACTCCCCTGATGAGTAATTTTGTTTAGCACCTTTTGATATGTTTATTGGGCATTTTTCTGTGGGTGCACGTGTGAGGTATCAGTCTAGTAATTAATTTGGAAAATTTTGCTTAATATTCTTCCAGGTGTGTGAAGGTCTTTGTATATGTTGGATGTAAGTCCTACGATACTGGAAGTTATTTAAGGAAATCAAATGTATCACTTTTTGTGATAACAAAAAAAAAAGAAAGAAAGAAGCTGGCCAGGCAAGAAAGGAAGAGTGTCCCAGGAGAGACAGAGAGAGGGAGAGAAACAAAAATAAAGGAATGAAATGTTATTTCCCTGCATTAATAACGGTAAATTACATTTAGGTGCTCACAATGTACCAATTATTATCTCACATTTGGATTTCATTTGGTCCTCTCAATGACCCTATGAGAGAAGTACTATTATCATTTCTGTTTAACAGATGAGAAAACTTGGGCCCAGAGAGACTAGGTACCCTGTCCAAGGCTATTCAGAGAACAACTGGCAAGGATAGAATTTAATACCAGCTTAAGAATCTATATTCTTAACCAGAGGCCCAAGATACATCCAGGGGCCGAGTCGCAGGGACCAAAGTAGAAATGGTGACATTTGAAGAGATCGCAGTATTCAGAGACAGAAATATGAGATATTTCTGAATCCATCAAACCACATCAATGCATGATTGCACATATATCCAATCAATTGCCTCTTTTTTTTGTCTTTTGTCTTTTTAGGGATGCACCCATGGCATATGGAGGTTCCCAGGATAGGGGTTGAATCTGAGCTACAGCTGCTGGTCTATGTCATAACCACAGCAACTTGGGATCTGAGCCACGTCAATGACCTACACTACAGCCCACGGCAACACCAGATCCTTAACCCACTGGGCAAGGCCAGGGATCGAACCCAGTCCTAATGGATACTGGTCGAGCTCATTAATCGCTGAGCCACGATGGGAACTCCCAGTTGCCTCTTTATGCTACTACCATTCAGTTAAATTTCAAAGAAATCATTTAAGGATCTAAAGAAAAAATATACACACACATATACACATTTGCAGGGGAGTTACTCTGAATTCACAGCTAATCTGGTAGCATATTACAACACAAACCACAGCCCATGCTCACTCTACATAACCTGCTGCCTTTTAGTTGGAGCCTTAACGTGTAGGAGCATTTAGGTTAGCTAGGGGTTACCGGCAACTGGTGTGATACAGCACAACTCTGCAGAGAACCCTCCTCCTAAGAGGATGTTTCTCAATGCTGAGCAGACTTCTAACCAAATGACAAACTTAAGTAACTTTGACTAAACTTTACATTCTTTCCGGTGCCCCCAGGAATAAACAAAAAGGACAACAAACTGTACTTTAAGCCCTAACAAAGAAAAATGATATTTTAAGGTTAAAAAAAAAATGATAACTAAAAGAAGTCAGACAAGGATCCATGAAGAAAAACAATTCCGAGTACCAGGGAGAATACCAGGCAAGTGAAAATCAAAGACATTCTCATTTGCATGATTACCAGGTGATGAATGATCAGCATGTCACCTCCAGCAACTGACACCTTGCACCTGATACCACAAACGCTAAGGAAATTATTTCATTTCTCTTTTCTTGTCTTTTTTTTTTTCCTAAATAGTCACACCCACAGCATATGGACATTCCCAGGTCAGGACTGAATCCAAGCTGCAGCTACAGCTTTAACCCTCTGCACCAGGACTGGGGATCCTTTAACCCACTGAATGCTTCAGGACTGGGAATCAAACCCACACCTTCGCAGCAACCCAAGCCACGGCAGTCAGATTTTTAACCCACTGCACCACAGCGGGAACTCCCAGATGCTGATGAAATGATTTCTTAGGATGACAGTCTCACCTGTTCTTAGCAATAGCGAACAGATCATCCTCATCATCCTCCTCAAAGAGGCTGGTCTTTTTCACGGCCTTAACTTCTTGGTCCTGGGTGGCCCCAGAGTCCCTAAGTTCTCCTTTAGACTTGTCATTTGCTGAGCTGGTCTGTGAGATGGTAGTATTCCACTGGTCCTTAAAGTATAAAACATACGTTAAAATCCTATGGCAATTGAGATTAAGAAACCTCAGAAGTAAAAGAAAATTCACATTCCTTAAACTAAGTGTATCACTTTTGAAGAAAGCTCACGTCCAGGACTTTACTGAACTCAAATCTAGACAGCTGGGCTCTTTGGCTTCACAGACCTTCTTGTCTTCCTCCCCCACTGCCTGCCACAATGTTGCCCTATGACCCTGCTCTGTGTGGGGACAGGGAAATAACTCCTCCACCTTAGAGATCACAATTCATGATAGAGGGAGATAAGAAGGAGAAGGAACGTTTTAAGTCAAGAACTCTCAACTTTGGAGGAAAACGATACTGGAATTTAAAATTTTAAATATCCCAAAGCAGGCTGGGAAAAACATGTATAAAGACCTCATGCAAGGTAAACAAGACAATGAAAACTTGCTAGGGATCCTTTAACTACAAAATTCTGAATCTGGCCTTTAGGAAGCATTTAAGGAAACTTCACCTAGCTATGCTCACCCCCCAAATCAGGAAACCCTGAGCCCTTGCTTAAGTGGTTCTTTGAGCTCTGGAATCTAGAGCTTTGCAAACCAA
This sequence comes from Catagonus wagneri, assembly GCA_004024745.2. NCBI lineage: Eukaryota > Metazoa > Chordata > Mammalia > Artiodactyla > Tayassuidae > Catagonus > Catagonus wagneri. The sequence continues at coordinate 14,543,799 of PVHT020003785.1, forward strand.
AGTGAGGTCCACAAGCAGCAGCTTCTGTTACACAAAATCTCAGGTTCTACCCCCGACTTTCTCAATTAGAGCCTGCATTTGTAACAGGATGCCAGGTGATTTCTTCACAGTTAATGGTCTGAGAAAGGCTTGCCAAGTGACCACACACTGGGATCCCCAAAAGAGCTTTAGAAAATTTCAGTGACAGGCCATACTCCCAAAGCAATTAATTCAAAATCTCCAGTGATAGAATCTGGTACCAGTACTCTTTAAAGTTTTCCAGCTGGTTTCACTGGGCAGCCAAAGCTGAGTCACTGTTATACACAATTTATCTCTCTACCTCATACCCTCATAACTTACCTACCATGTTAAAAGAGAGTAAGCACTATAATCTAGGGAGATTTTTAATGCTCATTTTTTTTTGTCTTTTTGCCTTATCTAGGGCCTCACCTGCGGCATATGGAGGTTCCCACGCTAGGGGTCTAACAGGAGCTGTAGCTGCCAGCCTTCGCCACAGCCACAGCAACGCGGGATCCGAGCCACGTCTGCAACGTACACCACAGCTCACGGCAATGCCGGATCCTTAACCCACTGGGCAAGGCCAGGGATTGAACTCTCAACCTCAACGTTCTCAGTCGGATTCGTTAACCACTGAGCCATGACAGGAATCCTTAATGCTCATGGTTTTTAATATAATATTTAAAGTCTTTTTCTATACAGCTAAATCTGAATAGCAGCTAAATACAGTTTAGCTGTACTCTCAACTGGCTCTGCTCATATGCATCTAGATAGCCAATGAAAACATTATTATATTAAGACCATTACAGAAAAGAAGTTAAACCAGCTTAGGCGAATCCTACCATATCTAGCCACAGTTCTTTTTTTGGCTATGCCCACAGCATGCAGAAGTTTCCAGGCCAGGAATCGAATCCACACCACAGTAGCCACCCAAGCCACTGCTGTTGCAAGGCTGGATCCTTAACCCTCTGCATCACAAGAGAACTGCTAGCTATAGTTCTTAATTAATGAAACAGAGAACAGTAACAATGTAAAATATGACCTAACTCATCTGAATAAGCATATATTACAATTTGAGGGCCATACTTATTTTATTCCTAAGCTTTCTGAAAAGACTGATCTTTAATTTAATATACCATACCAAGTATCTTTCTTCAAGAATAGAAAGACAGTCTTGTCAACACAGTCTTTCACTAGATTTAAAATAGGTGGAAAAGGAAAATGTTGAGGTCAGCCGAAACTCTTAAATCCATCAAACCATGTCCTACTCTTCTCTGGGAGACAACTTCCAACCCACCTCCTCATCGCTGCTAAATAATAATGCAGACGCTTTCTTTTTGGAAGGCTCAGAGGGCTTTGCTTTCTCTTGGCTCTGAGTTAGTAGAGATGATGTCTGCTTCTTAGCGGCTGTAGCCCCAAAAAGATTATCCTAGAAAAACAAATGGCAGGAGATTATGACAACTCTGTACACATGAAACAAAAAACTTTACACATTCTGTCATGTCAAATTGCTAAAGAATAAGTCTCTAGTCAAGTGAATAATATACATAACATCTTTTTTTGGGGGGGAATATCACACAATGCTAGTAAATCCCACTTCTGAATGTAACCCTAAAACAGCCAACAATCTTCTCTAACTGTATTCATCCACAGAAGGGAAACAGATACCACAGAATTCAAAGGCAGAATACCTGGCAGATGGGGAGTAATGTAAGGACAAGGTCACATAAATAGGTGTGAACCTGGCCCCATGCAGTCCTTGATGGGCCCTCTGTGCTTATTAGGGACCCACAACCTTAGCCGGTGTGAGAGCAGTACAGCCCCCTGCAGCAGGCAGCAACCTACACCTTTCTATGAGTTAGAAACCAGGGCAATGGATAAAAAGAAAGAAACGAGCTTTCTTCACTCTTTACATCTACTTATACCAGGGACAGAGGGAAGGAATGCCTTGTGTTTCTGGTTAATTTTAAAGAGACAATACAAACTTACGAAATAGTTTACTAAATGAAATCGCTGGCCTACTAAGAGCCGATTCTCATAGGTTCAATGGCGTTTGTAAATTTTTGTATAGCCAGGCCCTCCAAAAGTACCTACTAAGATACTTTTTATTTAAGTAAGAGGAACAAAACCGTCAAAGGGCCTGAGCCCAAGTTAGACAGAAAAACACTCTTAAAAACATACTACAACAGGTGAATAGTCCTGAGGTATAAAAATTCAATAAAGGAAGCCCTTAAGGAAAGTGTGGGCAGGTAGGAAAGGCCATGAGAATAATGAATGGGCATTAACTGGGGAATCTAATGACAGAGGTAACATTTACTATTTACTTACTGCCTGCCTCGTGTTGTGCCAAGGGCTGTGCATTAGTTGTTTTAGCTGTCACAATGACCCTATATATTATTAAACCAGAGGAGATTCAGAAAGGTGAAGTTATTTGCCCAAGGCCCCCAGTTTGCCTGTAGTGGAACTAGGGGGTCTGATGTCAAAGCCATTAGCTAGCTTAGCCACCCCACAATACTGCGTAAGTGGGAAGGTTTGCTGTGTCTTCCTTCTCATTTCTTTCCCCCACTTTGCATTTTTCTTTTTCTTTTTTTTGCTGCTTTTTAGGACCACACTTGAAGCATATGGAGGTTCCCAGGCTAGGAGTCCAATTGGAGCTGTAGCTGCCGGCCTATGCCACAGTCACAGCAATGCCATATCCAAGCCACATCTTCGACCTACACCACAACTCACAGCAATGCCAGATCCTTAACCCTCTGAGCAAGGTCAGGAATCAAACCCGTAACCTCATGGTTTCCAGTTGGATTTGTTCCTGCTGCACCCTGAGGGGAATTCCCCACTTCGATCTTTCATTCAGGGTAGGAAAGAAAAGCAAGGCGAGGGCATGGCTGTCTTCTCACCTCCACGCCCCCTCTATCCCAGACATTCCTGTAGATCATTGGTTTCCATCCCTAAAAATTATTTCTTAAAGGCAGATTTAAAAAATGAAATCTAGGGAGCTCCTCTTGTAGCTCAGTGGCTACGAACCCAACTATTATCCATGAGGAGGCAGGTTCGATCCCTGGCCTCGCACAGTGGGTTAAGATCTGGTGCTGCCATAAGCTGTGGTGTAGGTCACAGATTCAGAATGGATGCCGCATTGCTGTGGCTGTGATACAGGCCGGCAGATGCAGGTCCAATTCCATCCTTGGCCTGGGAACTTCCATATGCCACTGGTCCAGCCCTAAACAATGCAAAAAGAAAAAAGAAAAAGAAAAAAGAAAAGAAAAGAAAAATCTACAAAGTCTTACACAGAGTGGGTCAAGAAAATCTAAAGTCCTGCCCATTACATAGCTAAGAGAACTTAAGAAGAAAGTCAATGAAATAAAAACAAATGTTTTTGTTCTGTAAGCCTCAGAGAGCTTGACTATTTCCCGATCACCTTGTTCTCCTGTATGAGCCTCTAGTTATAAAGCTACATCAGCACTGGTTTTCTACTAATCAAAGACTTGATTATCTTGTGTTGCAGTAACAATGTTTACCTCTTCATCTTCATCATCAAAAAGTGAGACTGAGGTGGGGATTTTGCTAGGCAGGAGAGATGCATCTTTCGACTTACTCACACTTTGAGAAGAAAACAAATCCTGTTGGGTCAAGAGGAAAGTTGCTGGTTAACGAAATGTATCAGTTCTTAAAGCATCAGAGGGAAAACACTAAAGACTATGATATGATAGCTGCAGTGCTTCCAGGTCTCTTTGTTGGACAGGGAAGCTGGCTGTCATGGTCCCTGAGGAACACACAAGAGAGTCTGTCCTCACTGTGTGCAGGTGAGAAGGAGAGACCCGCATGGAACTCCAGGTGGCCTCACTGGAACCCAGAGGTTTCAACACACCCACTTGGATGACTTAGGGCAGGAGGAGATTTTCCAATCAACTTCCTGTCTTGCTAAAAAAATAACTTCCTTTTTCTGTCCAAAGGGTCAGAGAGATTAAACAGATTTAATAATGGAAACAGAAGCTAGATTCCCAAATTACTGGATCTAAAATTCTGTTTTATGTAGTTACATCCGTCTTTTCCTCTAATAAGTGTATGATATTTTTCTTTTAAATAAAAACAAGTTTGGCATTCCCATTGTGGCTGAGTGGAAACAAATCCGACTGGCATTCATGAGGACACAGGTTCGATCCCTGGGCTCACTCAGTGGAATACAGATCTGGTGTTGCCATGAGCTGTGGTGTAGGCCAGTGGCTACAGCTCTGATTCGATCCCTAACCAGGGAACCTTCATAGGCCAAAGGGTGCAGCCCTTAAAAAAAAAAATTCAATTTTAATTTTATAATGTTTGATATTCTACTTGAATTATAGCTTGGAAATGCTGCAAACTAGAGAAATATCTGGTAGACTGTGAAGAAATTTCCAAAATACTATAAAATGTTAACCTATAATATAAAGAAAGATCTGCAAACTGAGTCACATGAATCAGAAACGTAAAAGAGGACAACTATTCCCACAAGAAGAGAAATCTCAATACACAAGAGCCAGACAAATAGGACAAGAGCACAGGTCTAAGACCTCTCTGGATAAATTTTTTTTAGTATTATGCAATCAACATCTACTCAAATACAGAGCTAATGAGTTCAGTAACTGAGAAGAGCTCTAAATCAGCCCAGTGGTTTTCCTCTGGGCCCCAGGGGTCCCATGAGTCTGTTAAGACAGAAAGGGCCACATAGGGGGAGCTCCAGGCTTCTCATGCCTCTCCTGCATTTTACACACTGGCAAGCTATCATTTAAAGAGAGGGCTCTGTCAGGAGTTCCCTTGTAGCAAAGAGGGCTAAGGATCCGGTGTTATCACTGCTGTGGCTAGGGTCACTGCTATGGCTCAGGTTTGATCCTCGGGCCAAGAATTTCTGCATGCTATGGGTGTGCCCCCCCCATAAAAGTAAACTAAAACAAAGAACAAAAACAAATTTCAACATTGTTTTGGACCCTTGACTAATATGTTCATTGGTGTTGGGGGAAAAAATGCTATTCCATTACCATTACCTTTTGGCAACATCACATGTCCCCAAAATGACCTCACAGGGCAAGCATTAGCTCCACATTTGAGATATAAGGGCAGGAGTAAAATAATCAATCCTTTTGGTCCAAAGCTCTTCCCAGACTGCATTGTTTTACCTCTCTTTGCCTAAAAACCTCAACAGTATCCAATGAAATTAATTTATGATGATGGAATGGGACAAAGCTTTTGGTGGTGGTTTTAAAACCTATCTGCAAATTCATTTCCACTCCTACCATCAAGAAGTAGAGATTGTGTCCTCTACCCTTGAACGCAGGTAGGCCTTTGTGACTGCCTCAGCTGAAAGAATGTGGCAGAAGTAACAACACTGACTACAGAGGCTAGGTTACAAAAAGCAGTGCAGATATACCTCATTTTAGCATGCTTTGCAGATGCTGTTTTTTTACAGCCTGAAAGTTTGTGTCAATCCTATCTTAAGCAAGTCTATCAATGCCATTTTTCCAACAACATTTGCTCATTTTGTTTCTCTGTCAAATTTTGGTCATTCCTGCAATATTTCAAATCCTCCACCAGCAAAAAGATTATGACTTGCTGAAGGTTCAGATGATGGTAAGCATTTTTTGGCACAAAATACTTTTAATTAAGGTACATACATTGTGTTTTTAGATAATGCTGTTACAAATTTAAGAAACTACAGTGTAGGGCTATTACATACTTAAGAAACTACAGTGTAGGGTAAACATAACTTTTATGTACACTGGGGAATGAAAAAGTTCACGTGACCCACTTTACTGAGATATTCATTCTACTGTGGTATCTGGAGCCAGTATCCCCGAGGTATGTCTGCACAGCCTCTGAAGCCTTGAGCCAACACAGAAGAAGTTCAGCATCCCTGAAGCTGCCTTGCTGGGAGATCACAGAGGTAAACAGGGGTCTCCCAAGAGTACCAGCTGTTCAAGTCTTTCTGGCCCAGGCACCAGGCACAAGAAAAAGATGATTCTCAGCCTGGCTGCCTTCAGGCTGGCACCACCTGAGAGACCCTAAGTGAAAAATTCCCAGCTGAGTCCAGTCAATTTCTAGACTCATAAGAGGTAACAAAAGTTATTGATATTTTAAGTTATTGTTTTGGAGTCATTTGTTTCATGGTAATAAGTAATTGGAACTCCTTTGAAGTCACTGAAATTGCTCACATTTGGTTTTTTCATGTAGTCAACAACTCCCTGGCAGCTTACCAGATGCCAGGCACTAATCGAGGTGTCAGGGACACGAGCAGGAAACAAAACATCCTGCCCTCAAGGAGCTTGCTCTAATTGGGACAGAAACAACAAAAAAGGAGATACGAGGTGTCACACGGCAATACATCCTGCGGGGACAATAAAACAGAAGAGGGGCTGAGCAGTGCGGTGTGGTGTGTGCTGGCAGGCCCACTGTCATGCAGAGCGCTGTCTCGGGAGGCCTCACAGAGAACTGGAAAAAGAGAAGAAGCAAACCATCCAGATTCTGGGAAGCACATTCCCAGAGCAGCAGGAGCCAACACAGAGACCTCGAAGTGCCAGTGCGAGTGTGGCTGACGACGAGCAGAGGGGACCGCAGGATAAGACCGGAGTGTGAGGCCCCAACATGCTGTACTTAGCTGTCAGGACTTTGGCTTAACTGGACTTTGCTTAATTCCTATCTTCTATACATTGGCTGTTAACAAAACATAAGCCTCAAGGTTTTATTTACATCAACAGGGATCACTCTGCTTCTGAAGACTTGTATGCTTATCCTGGCTATGAGTCCAAAGTACCCACAAAAGCCTAACCCAGAGCTCACAGTGTCTTGAAATTACATGTAAATTCCTGACATGTTCACACCTTTTCCTGTGAAGGGGATTGATTACTGCCCATTTCACATTCTCCTATCAGTCTCCTAGCCCCTAAAATCCTAGACTGAAACTGGCTCTAAAAAGGATCGAGGTCTGTGGGAGCCAGAAAAGGCAGTGATGCTTACAAGAGCTGTCACTATATCACCGCAAAAGGTGCTACTAGGCAGAGGCCTGGAGGACTGAGGCTGCCTGCAAAGCAGTACCAGCCCACAGACTGTTACCAGTAACAAGGTCAAATGTTGTGCCAGAACAGGTCTCACCGCATCACTACACCCACTGCTTAGTGAGGCTGCTGACAGAGAAGGCAGTGTGTTGATTTCTGTTCTGGAATAAGCACCTGATCACACTGTGGATCAATTAACAGCCTAAAATCTGAGCCTCCTGAATTTTCCTCCCAAGAGACGCACTGGATTCAAACCCAACAGCAAAAGTATTGTGCACATATACTTTCTAAAGACGAGGTTTTCTCAAAAGATTATCTTCAAAGAAAGAACTAAACTACTTAAGAAGTCTTACACTGCTACTGAGAAATTTCTGATTCAAAAACAGTTTCCCATGGCATACCTGTGAACTATTTCCCAGATCTAAGGGAAAGAGTTCCTTACCTCAGAGTCCTCCTCATCTGAAAATAAACCTTTGTGAGTCTTTGTTTCTGATGAGAGCTGGAGATTTTTGCTGGAAGGCGGGGTAATCTTAGTTGAAAAAAAAAAAAAAATGGGAGTTAACAAACCAGATACCTAGAAACAAGGGTTTACTGAATCATTCATTCAGAAGATGTTCTGAATCTCTGCTGGGACAAAGAGCCATACATCAGGGAAATAAAGATGTCATGGCCCTTGGACATGTATCAAGTTCATACACAGAATTAACACAAGAGTTCCCGTTGTGGCTCAGCAATTAACAAACCCAACTAGTATCCATGAGGACTAGGGTACAATCCCTGGCCTCGCTCAGCGGGTTAAGGATCTGGCATTGCCGTGAGCTGTGGTGTAGACTGCAGATGCATCTTGGATCCCGAGTTGCTGTGGCTGTGGCGTAGGTCGGTGGCTGCAGCTCTGATTCAAACTCTAGCCTGGGAACTTCCACGTGTCTCAGTGTAGCCCTAAAAAGACCAAAAAAAATTTTTTTCTTTAAATAATAAAAAATAATAAGAATTAACACAAAAAGAGAAGTATCATGAGAAAACTTAAAAATTGATACAGGTTATGAAAGAGGGAAGAAGCAGTTCCTTGATAAAGTAAATTCTTGGGACAGACAAGATCTGGACATAGGAGTTGGTACAATGACATTTCAAGCGGAGGAAACCATGAGAGAAGAGAAAAACCATGAGAAGGCAGATGGCACCTCTAGGGGATCAGAGTGGACAGACCGCACATAGTGCACAAGTGGCCGTATACAGATGGAGCCAGCATGCGGGGGCAGATACCCTAGGAGCCTGCCAGATTCTGAACACTGGCACCCAGGTGGTCAGCAGCAGGAAGGTCACGGTTTCATGGGCTGACAGGACATAGATATGCTTTAGAGAGGACAAGATCAAGCCGTGCAGGACCGGGAGGGAAGGGACCGCAGCCAAAAGAGCCAGACCAATGGGGATGCAACCCAGTGGTCAAATACAGGTCAATTACAACACCAGAAAAAATAAGGATGTTACTGGATTATAACATGTTGACTAGAGAAGCCAGGATCCTATAGTGATACTAAAAAAGTGGGAAGGAGGAGGAGAGAGAGTGCTTCTGTTCAGAAGAATGCCAGCTAATACACATAGGAGAAATGATGGCAGTAGAAAGACAATCTTTGGCACCCCCAACATGACACCTGTTTCAGGAAAGGATCATCAATGGATGTTAAAAACCACTGAGCAAGGCAAAATCCAACAAATGCTAAATCTAGGTGGTAGTTTTTTGGGTGTTTGTTGTAATCTTTCAACCTTCTATACATTTAAAGTTCTTCACCACACACTTGAAAGGAAACCATACTACCCTCTGGGTTCCAGAAGAATAAACAAGATGCCGCAAATCCACACTCCTATGTTTAGTCTTCCCTCCCACTCACCTTCTTCTCTGCTCTTGCTTTATTTTCATCTGTCTTATTCACAGTAGCTTCTGGCAAAGCCGCCACTTTTTCTTTGAACAGATCTCCTTCCTCATCATCAAAGATATTAGCAGTGGATTTGACTTTGTCTTTAGAAAGAAGTCACAGCATAAAATACATAAAGGTCAAAAATATCACCACAAAATTCAGAGTTTAAAAATTCTTCTTTCCCAAAGAATAAACAGAAAAAGTGTCTTATTCCCTGATTAGTCAGGAAGAAATATTAAGTGGACTAGGCTGTAATTTTTCAAAGGACACAACAGCTGCTCAAATGAAACAGGACAGTGTAACCACCTGGCTTATACCGTTATCCAAGCAGCAGCATCTCATGCTTAGAGTAGTCTGGACTAGCATAAAATGCAAAGCAAGACCCATGGAAAGAGTCAATTGCTCTAGGAGTCTGAGAGGTGAGGGCTGGCTCCTGCTTTTAAAAAGTCAAATTTATGCAGTGGCATATAAAGGCAAATACTGAAACCTCGCTCACAATTCCATCTGCCCACCCAAACAAGAAGGCCATCGAGAACAGTTTATTATACATGCTTCTAATCCCCCCCAAAGGACCTACTAACATATTAGCCCTAGTTATTCACAAAATACAGCTATAAATGCTAACACAATTTGAAAAATGTGTCTTAAAATTTTCACTTCTCACTCAATGTACCTAGGGTAACTTCCCATGTCAACAAACACAGACCTCATTCTTTTTCACAGCTTCACAAGACTCCACTGAACAGAAGGACCATAATTTCCCTACTGACGAGTATTGGGGCAGATTCCAACCTTTTGCTACCTCTGCTGTACTGAATGAGGTATGCGTCACCGAAATGAGGGCACTGACTCACGCATGTCCCAGAAGAGCAGCAGCAGTCAAGGAAAATGGAATCAACTGACTTGTGATTCCAAATTAGTTAATGATACCCGCTAAGTGTGAGCCTTCTAGGCCCTAAAAGGCAGTACTGCTTTTATTCACTGTCCTTTCAGTCGGCCTAGATGTGAGCGTGTTATGTGTCGAGTTTGCACTCTTTCTGAAATAACAAGGCTGTTATCTCCCTTCTGTTTCCGCTGCTGTCCTTACTTTCACACCTACTGCTGGAAAGGGATCTAAGCCCAGATGTATCCTGGTCCACCTAGTCCTCAGGAGAAGAACTCTTTGCTCAAGTTGTTGGAAGCTGTGTGCACCTCAGTGGCCTACCCTTCTTTTCTGGAAAAACAACTAGTGAACCCAGTCCTTTGCTACTCCAAGTGCAACCCGCAAACTAGCAATCTCTGCCCATCGGGGAGCCTGTTAGAAATCCAGAATCACAGGCCCCACACCGAACCCACCACATCAGAATCTGCATTTTAACAAGAGTCTGGGGAGCATCATCTGCACATTAAAGAACAATTGATTCAGGGGAATGACTTCATGAACAAACTGGCTGAAAGTTGAGGGGAGAAAAAGGGGAATGTCAAAGGAGCCAAAGCCCTGTCATATAAGGAAAAGTCAAGGTCACATGGGCTTTCTGGCACAGGCAGGAGAAGCTGGGAACTAAACAGCTTACGTGTGATGTTCTGCTCATATAGTTTACTGAGGACACTGGAAGAAAGTGTGATTACAACTTTCTCTGTAGGAGTTCCTGTCGTGGCACAGTGGTTAACGAATCTGACTAGGAACCATGAGGTTGTGGGTTCGATCCCTGGCCTTACTCAGTGGGTTAAGGATCTGGCATTGCCGTGAGCTGTGATGTAGGTCGCAGATGCGGCTCGGATCCTGCATTGCTGTGTGGCTCTGGTGTAGGCTGGCAGCTGTAGCTCTGATTAGACCCCTAGCCTATGCCGCGGGTGCAGCCCTAAAAGGAAAAAAAAAAAACTTTCTCTGTAAATGAAAAGGTCAAAACCAGAATCTTAAGTGGATATTAGAGGGGAACAGATTTCTCCTCTATAAGGGAGATACACAATCCTAGTAATTAGTTTTCAAAGCAGAAAATATTGGTCCATAAAATAGAGGCCTCCGAGGTACCATAACCATGTAAGCAGAGATGCGACAACGCTGGGATGGGAACGCCTGGGGAGGGATTTTGGCACTGCAATAGATAAGGAACTAGAGGACCCTCATGTCCTTTTTCTGACTAAATTCCCAGAAGCAGAGGCTGAAGCAGTACCTGTCTTGGAAGGTTTGCTATGAGATGCTGCAAAAAAGTCATCGTCGTCGTCATCATCAAAGAGGCCAGCAGACACTGGCAGGTACGAGCTTTTCCCCGGGGTGGGCTGCTCAGGCTTCGGAGGCTCCTTCAGGGACGGAGCAGAGGCGGCCCCAAACAAATCAGTGTCCCCTGTGGGCACAGGGACAGGACAAACCAGCTGTGAGCCAGTGTGGTGGGCTTCCTGACATTGTAGGGAAAGAAAACAAAAAGTACCACCACCAAGAACTCGTAGTTTCAGTTCACCCACAAAACACATTAACAGGACCCAACAACCTCCATCCTTTACTGATATAGAAACATATCATAATACAGAATCAACTGATTGCTCAAACGAAAAAACGTCCAAGACCACTGATTTCTAAGAGAATATGAGCTAACACAGATAACTGAGCTCTTTCCATGCCCTGTAATTCTCCCTCCTCTCCTCTCCAGGCAGCCCTTCAAAGATGACAATTTTAAAAACGACAAAACAATACTTAGTTTTTAAAGACGAATTCCTATAATACCTAAAAATACAGAAACAGCTCCTGCTGGGATTTTCTTTCCAGGTTTGGAGGACGAAGAGGCTAAAATGAGAAAGAAAGAGATAACCATCTAAAAAGATAACCATTTCAATAAAGAAAATAACTTTCCTTGCTCTTAAGCACTTTCCTAAAAAATGTGTGACATAATACACAGCTAATAGGAGACATTTTAATAACGAATTTTCCCTTAAAAAGTCATTTTAAAATTGTTCAGTATTGTCGTCTTCTCTACCAGTGTCATGACTTTTTTTCTTGGTACTAATACAGTTCAGGCTGTGACCCCCGTGGACTCTGGGCTGACAATAGCAGTGAGATTGGCTGGGGCAGCCAAGGAAGATGAAGAGCACAGACAGGGGAGACAGGGCAGAGCAACCAGGGCTCAACGGTGCTGACTCCACCCACTCCAATCTGATAAGAACAAACAAGTAAAAAAATAACAGCAAAGTACCTAATGTCAGTGAAAAAATGAAGACAATAATAGGAAAGCAGGCAAGTCAAAGATGCCAGAAAGTGGACAGCAGGAATCTCAAGACAATTAGGTCAGCCAACACTATAATAAGTCCAAAATCTGACAACTTGTGGCCTGGGGAGACCAAGTTGCTTAAAATAACTCACTCCCAACTCCCAAGAACTATCGCAGTACTAATGGAATAAAACTTTTAAGTTTTTTCATGGCTTAAAGTGTGTGCTTTTTAAAAATGCCATAGATTATTCCTGGGGTTCCCGTCATGGTACAACAGAAATGAATCCGACTAGGAACCACGAGGTTGCGGGTTTGATCCCTGGCCTCGCTCAGTGGGTTAAGAATCTGGCATTGGCGTGAGCTGTGGTGTAGGTCGCAGATGCGGCTCAGATCCCACATTGCTGTGGCTGTGGCATAGGCCAGCAGCTGTAGCTCCGATTTAACCCCTAGCCTGGGAACCTCCATATGTCGATGGTGTGGCCCTAATAAGCAAAAAAAAAATTTAAATAAATTAAAAAAAAAAAATGCCATAGCTTATTCTAACGCACACTGGGCTGGAGAATTATTGATCTCCAGTCTATATGCAGAATTTCAGAAATGTTTCTTTGAAACTAAACATGATTAAATTAAAACATCCTCAATTCTGCTGGAATGGTTCCCCTGCGGACTCTTTGTGAATTCTCTAAGGAAGAGACAAAACTGTGCCGTGGGTTTAAAGATGATGCTTTTTGTTTTTTCCAAGACATGAATTAGTGCAAACGAACTACCTTTAACAAGACCAAGGCAAGGAGTTCTTGTCGTGGCTCAGTGGTTAACGAACCCGACTAGAAACCATGAGGTTGTGGGTTCGATCCCTGGCCTTGCTCAGTGGGTTAAGGATCTGGCGTTGCCATGAGCTGTGGTGTAGGTTGCAGACGCGGCTCGGATCCCGCGTTGCTGTGGCTGTGGCAAAGGCCAGCAGCTGTAGCTCCTGTTAGACCCCTAGCCTGGGAACTTCCATACGCCGCGGGTGCAACTCAAATAAAGGCAAAAAGACCAAAAAAAAAACAAGACCAAGGCAAATACAACAGCTTCCTGCCTAACAGAAAAATTGAGGCTTAGGAATAACTTTGGGGTTTCCATCTCCTGATAGGAAATAACCAGTTCTAGAGGTCGGTGTGTGGAGAAACACAGCCAGCTACAATCTAAGCTCACCTTCATTAACAGGTGCTCGAGCTTCCCGATCCTGAGGGGCTTCCATGAAGAGGTCACTCTGCTTGTAATAAAGCACACAACATGGTTCAAAATAGCAGAGGAAAATGGAGCTGCATTTAAAGATTTCTAAAGAATAAGTACCTTGAAAAGATTACAAATACATATTTACTGTTCTGCCTATGAAGACTCTGGCAAAGTCAGAGCCTTAAATAATTTAATTCCTCTCCAGGAATTAAATACAAACATGGAAGAAGACAAAGGATTAAGAAATAATCGCTTCACCAAGTAAACTGTTCAGTGCTAACACTCTCACATCCTCTCCCCACTTAATAAAGGGCATCAGGTCACAGAAGTTCCTCACTTTGTGATTCAAAATCTCCTAAATTCTGAAAGTAGAAGTAACTTCCAACCAAGAAGCTACCCTTTCCTTACTAGAAGAACAAAACTTATTTCTCCCTTGTGGACTCATGACACAATTATGGAGAGCTCCCCTGACTGCCATCAACTCACCTCCTCATCCTCATCATCAAAAAGTCCCTTCCCCCCGCTGAACAGGCCACCTCTAGACCCAAATGGTGAGAAGTCTTCATCCGTCAGCTTAGGGGGTGCAAATAAGTTATCTTCGTCATCTAGCAAAACAGAAAGCAAATGTTTTGCAGGAAAAGTTAAAGATGGGTCTGGAACTCCGATTCCAGGGATTAGCCTTTACAACACCTCCAAAATTGGCATGAAGTTTACCTAAGTGTATATAACAAGGACTACCTGAATGCCAACAGTCTGAGAACTTTCAGACAAAAACTTATTAGTCTACTGAGTCCCTTAAAAGGCTCTCTGGGTTCCCACCCTCAAATTATAAATGTCTGTAACAAGGTGAATTCTGCAGGCAATCTCCTTCATCTAAATTTTTTTCTGAAGGAAGTATACAGGTCAATTGCCATGCGAGAACTATCTGGGGGAAAGAAAGGCAGACTGAACGGAGACCTGCAGATTGACAGTCACAAGTGGGAATCTAATAGACACTCCTGTTTAATGTGAAAGGGCCTGATATATTCTTTTTATTATTTTAATTATTTATTTATTTTTGTCTTTTAGGGCCGCATCTGTGGCATATGGAGGTTCCCAGGCTAGGAGTCGAAGCCCGAGCTGTAGCCGCCGGCTCACACCAGAGCCACAGCAACACTGGATCTGTGCCGCATCTGCGACCTACACCACAGCTCACCACAATGCTGGATCCTTAAGCCACTGAGCGAGGCCAGGGATGGAACCCACGTCCTCATGGATGCTAGCCGGGTTCGTTAACTACTAAGCCACAACGGGAACTCCAGGGCCTGATATATTCTTGATTGAAAACAAATATTAGAGGTTTCTAGGAGTTCCCATTGTGGTGCAGTAGTTAACGAATCTGACTAGGAACCATGAGGTTGTGGGTTCGATCCCTGGCCTTGCTCAGTGGGTTAATGATCAGGCATTGCCATGAGCTGTGATGTAGGTCACAGATGCGGCTTGGATCTGGCGTTGCTGTAGCTGTGGCTACGGCCGGCGGCTACAGCTCCAATTCACATCCCTAGCCTGGGAACCTCGATATGCCGCAGGTGCAGCCCTAGAAAGATTAAAAAAGAAAGGAGGAAGGAAGGAAGGAAGGAAGGAAGGAAGGAAGGAAGGAAGGAAGGAAGGAAGGAAGGAAGGAAGGAAAGGAAAGGAAAGAAAGAAAGAGAAAGAAAGAAAATGTTAGAGGTTTCTAGTTTCTATACTTTTGGAGAACTCTAAAAGGACAGCTACAAAATCTGGTAATTCAAATCTTTTTGTCCTTTTTTGAGGGCCGCACCCATGGCATGTGAATGGTCCCATGCTAGGGGTCGAACTGGAGCTGCAGCCGACAGCCTATGCAACACGGGATCCAAGCCGAGTCTTCGACCTACACCACAGCTCACAGCAATAAATGCCAGAACCTTAACCAACTGAGCGAAGCCGGGGATCAAACCCGCATCCTCATGGATATTAGTCAGGTTAGTTAATCGATGAGCCATGATGGTAACTCCTAGTAATTCAAATCTTTAAAGCATTTTTATTCCATACTCACTTCTCCCCACACCCCAAAAGTATGCTCTCAGGAAGTGAAGGGAGATGGACCTCATCTGTCAGCATTTAAAGAGGCACTTTTATGAGTTATAAATTATGGAAGTAACATTCCCATTGCCAAGTCAAGAGCTTCCAGAAACACGAGAACTGAGGGGAAAGACTTACCATCTGAGGGAGTTTTCCTTTCCTTCTTCTCTTTCAACGTCTTCCGGGGTGGTTTTGTTTCCCCTGGGGATAAGGCTTAAAGAACATTTCACAGTTTTCACAACACCCCATCTACCCTTACTATATTTACCTATTGGTTCTTTACCCACAACAACCAGGCTCACAACTCCTCAGCTGAGAGCAGGACTCTCAACTCTGTACCTCAGCTCCCCCTGAACACCCCACTCGGTGCTTGACCCAGAGTGGACACCCACAAGTGCCTCTTTTTAAAGCAGAAGGGTCATGTGCATACCAGGGTCATGTGTATACCAGGATCGCACTTGCTGAAAGGATTTTTCTGGTATCTTTCCACCCTGTTAATTAAATCACTAGAATATGGTGTATGGTACATTTTTATCTGTCAAAATAAAATACAGGAGTAAATATGAAGCCAAGGATTCTCAATCGGGGGCCCATGGTTCTCCATGGTATCCACTAAACCGCTGAAACTGCATAGCTGGATGTGCATGTGTGCACTTTTCTTGGGAGGGGGTAGGAGGCAGTCCACAGTGTTCAGTTCTCAAAGAGTCTACAACTCCAAGAAGATTAAGAACTATAATTTAAGCCTCAGTAATTAAACAGAGAAACCCACCTTCAGTGAAGCCCAACAGAGGGTTCTACACTCCCCAACCACCCCGTCAGCTCATCTGGAGGCGGCAGTGACATACCTGTTTGCTCCTCTTCCATCCGGTTTGTGGCGTCCCCTTTGATACGGGCCGCCAGCTCATCAGCAAATGACGTAGGTCTACTTCTTTTCTACAAGCAGAAAAGAATCACTCTTTTGTAAGATTTTTTGGGGGTAACAAATGAGTACAATTTACTTTTGGACACCTAACAAAATTATGTAAGCAATGGCAAATTATGTAAAGTTATATACGCAATGGCAAAGCAACTGAACTGATGAGAAAATAGAGTTTAATAAATGGGAACACATGCATCCTATACAGATCACCTGAGAAACAGGACTTAGTGTTCCTTCAAAGGGAGATGCTCTTTATTTCCTTTTTTTTTTTAAGGAAAAATACTCACTTTAATACTCAGAAATCCAGATACGAAAACTACCATAACGTGCTTAGGGAGAGTAGCGGAGTATTAGCATCTTAAGATTCTGAATAGATTTTGAATGATCTAACCTTTAAAATCTTAACATTTGGAGAAGGAAGTGGTACTTGTAAGGTAACTTGGGGTGCTCAACCATTATTTCCAGAAGTGTAAATGTAATTACAAATATGCAAAATGAGACAGTTAGAAATGTAAATGATAATAAAAGAAATGAGTCCTGGGTACCATTTCTAAAACTTTGCCAAGTGATAACAACTATAGTCTTCCTTACAGGTCTAGAATTTTCTTCAAGATCCTCGATATCTTCCTCCTCCTTCTCAGAGTCAGCAAAAATGTCACAGCCATCATCATCCTCTTCTTCATCACTCATTAGTGCAATGTGCTAAGAGTATAAACCACCATATGAGAACTATTAGATACGGTCATCAAGCTGAAAAACAGACACTGCCACTTAACCTTTAGACTCTTTCTTCAAAACAGGTACAAATAATGTACCAAAAGTTATGAAGCAATACATATGCTAGAATAAATGATACACAAGATTTTTCTTTAGTACAGTAGCAAAAGGTTGACATATAAAGATGCCCACCACTAGAGAAATGAATAGACTAAATAAGTATGGTCTTACCTTAATAAAGATACTAACAGTTAAAAGGAATAAGCTCTAACAACTGCAGAGACATTCAAGACCAATCAAGTGACAAAACAGTGAATGATAAACCCGATGATAGCCTGACCACCCTCTGACACACATACTACACCACTGCTATGAACACAGAAATATTTGTAAAAGCAAAGAACAACACTTGGAAATTTGCATGCTCAGACGACAAAACCAGTTACCTCAGGAGAGTGTAAAAAATGAGGATTGGATGCCTCAAACTTAGTCTTACCTGTTAAGTTTTAATTTTTTTTTGGGGGGGGGGTCTTTTAGGGCCATAGGCACAGCATATGGAAGTTCCAAGACTAGGGGTCTAACAGGAGATGCAGCAATGGCTTATGCCACAGCCACACCAGATTCGAGCCATGTCTTGGACCTACACCGCAGCTCATGATAATACCAGATCCTTAACCCACTAAGCAAGGCCAGGGATCAAACCCGCGTCCTCATGGATACTAGTTGGGTTTGTTACCGCTAAGCCACAACAGGAATTCCTAAGTTCTAACTTTTACAAAGGCAGCTACTGGTAGGTAAAAATTGTATAATTAAAAAAAAATTGGTATCATTTAAATCAATAAACTGTGCCAGGCATTATGCTAAAAGTACTTTTTAACATTTTTGTTTTGTTTTGCTTTTTAGGGCCGCCAGGTGCGGCACACGTAAGTTCCTATGCTAGGGGTCAAATCAGAGCGGCAGCCACTGACCTACCCCACAGCCATAGTCACTTGGGATCCAAGCCTCGTCTGTGACCTACACCACAGCTCATACCAATGCTGGATACTTAACCCAATGAGCAAGGTCAGGAATCAAACCTGCATCCTCATGGATACTAGTCGGGTTCGTTACCACTGAGCCACAAAAGGAACTCCCACTTTTTAAACTAATTTAATCCTAAGAACTCTGAGGTTAGTGGTGGCACACAAAACAAGTGTATCTTTAACAATACAAATAAGTGGTTCCACCAGTGCTTTTAATCACCATATTGTATTATTTGAAAAAGTGTTTGAATTTGTGGATCTTAATAATAAATTCCATAGAAATAAATATATTTCACTGAAATCAATACAAATTATAAAGACAAGCCACTTCTGTGAACACAACTGGGAAAATACAAGTATCAACCAAAAAGTACTAAATCCTTCATTTGATAGTTGGAAATTTTTGTGAAAAAAATATTTCCCAATTAGGAGAGTGAAATGCAAATTGGTATGATCTCTAAATACCACTGTACAAATACACTAGGGTAGCAAAAATCATAATCCCAGTGCTGATGAGATTGTGAGAAAATCATTACGCATGATCTGTTAACCTAGAACAGACATCAGACAAAAGTT
The DNA here is from genome assembly GCA_004024745.2 of Catagonus wagneri. Lineage (NCBI taxonomy): Eukaryota > Metazoa > Chordata > Mammalia > Artiodactyla > Tayassuidae > Catagonus > Catagonus wagneri. The sequence goes on from PVHT020003785.1 coordinate 14,562,450, forward strand.
TCAAGTAATTCTGCCACCTAATGCCAAAGGAAAGAGTTCACAGAAACAAAGGATGTTTATGTATGAAAATACTGAATGCAGCATTATCTTAAAAATAAAAATTTGAAAATAAACTATATCCCATATACATTTAGAGACTACAACAGTATCATAAAGGTACCATAAAAAATGCAGAAGTTGAAAGTTCTCTCATGGCACAGCAGGTTAAGGATCTGGCATTGCTACTGCTCTGGCTCTGGTTATAGCTGTGGTGTGGGTTCATTCACTGGCCCAGAAATTTCCACATACCAGACGCAAATTATAAAGACTATTTAAAATGATAAAGAAACACTTGGGATATGTTGATGTAAAATAACAGAAAATAAAACATGCACGCCTTATAAAAAGAATGTCCTTAAAAGGATACACAAAAATTAAGACAATGGTGCTAAGACACTAGGATGAGATTTTCATCTCTTGGGTGTTCCTTAACGTTACTGCTATATTGTCTCAAAGGTGAATTCATGTGAAAAGCTCGGTTTGAGTAACTGCGCCTTGTTTTAGAGGCTCTGTTCCTCAATTTTGTTTTCTACCTCTTTGTTTAAGAAAAATTAAAGTAAACTATAAAGCGAAATTGAGAAAAAATATACAAGGGGAAGTTAGCCCCAAAACATGAAATACTTGAAGAAAACATGAATAAAGCCTTTATTTCCTATAAATCATTCAACAATAATTTAAGTTCATATTTGGTATGCATGCTATGGTTTGATTAAAATTTCAGTCACTTCAACATTTGAGCCTTACCCGATTTTGATCATTATCACTATGATTGGCAAAATCTTCATCTGATTCCTTTAAGAAAAAAAAAAAAATGAAGTTTCATCATTAAAACAGGCTTTACTCAGAAGCAGAGAGTTTGGGTCTAAGTCTCTGGGGCAGCCAACACTGGTCTCCCCATACCAACTACTGGTCACCTGAAGGTCACCTGAAATATCAAGGTGCAGAAAAGGTAGACAGGAGGCAATACTGCCAAGGATTGTTCTAGTTAACATGTAATTTCTACAATTCATTTAGACCTAACAATTTGTTCAAATGAACCTGCCCTATCATTTCCAACCTTTGGATCTAAAGTAAGAGTTGTATATTTAATTATGTTAATTATCAAAAGTTGGCCTGTGTGATTTTTGGACTCCATTCTCTATTTTCCCTCTAATTAAGACAATTACTTCAACAGGCCCAAGAACATTAGAACTTAATTTATGTAAAGGGTTGCTTCAATGGCTAGAAGTAAAGAATTCAGCTAATGACAATCAGTTATAGCAAAGATATTTAAGAAAAGTATATTTCCTACTGCTAGATTTTTTGTTTGGAGACCTGGAGAAAGGAAGGCAGGAAAGGGGGACTTGTGGAAATAGAAAGGGAGGGGGAGACAGCAGTGCACGCTTACAAAACCGTCTCCTTTTCAAAATCAACACTCAAGGGTTATCCTTCAAAGCATTTCTGCTCTTTGAAACAACTAATCATTTTGTGTAAAGGAACAACTCCAGCTACAACAGTGGTCAAGGCCCACAGATCCTAAGACCCTAGAGCAGGGAGCCAGCTCTGTGGGTTTAAAGATTCTGGAGGCAGCAGTCAAGCTGACATGTAAGTGGATGCTTTCAGCATTCTTCTGGTCTATAAGGTTTAATAGTAAAAAAAGCTTTAAATGCAGAGTTTTCCCCCTAGAACTATTCAAAGACAGAACTTGCTCAAAGACTGTATCTCAGGCAGAGATTCCACCAAATTATTTAAGCTGCCCCCCTTAAAATACATTGGCAAGAAGAGGATTTCATGGAAGGGTGAGGAGGGAGAGTAATGGTAAAAGAGATTAAAGCAGTTTTCCTTGGTTTTCTATACAAGACAAAAAGGAACTCCCATCCTAAGGAAAAAACTTCAGAATATGGCTTCTATCCAGTGTTAAAAGATCTATGTAAACAAATGCTAATTCACAAACATGCTATTTACTTTGGCCCACTAAACACACCCTAAGTTTCCTGCCCACCATGACCTGGACACACCAGAAAGCCCTTACCTCTTCCTCATTCTCTTCTTCACTGTCCGCAATACTACCACGATCGCTGCCTACTGAGCCTTCTGAATAGAAGAAAGATAAGGGTATCATCATTAGTCACAAGAAAATGTCCTTAGTTCCGTCTCAGAATCACACATCACTGTACATCAGCATCAAGAGATCTTTTTTTTTCTTTTTAGGACCACAGGTGCAGCACATGGAAGTTCCCAGGCTACGGGTCGAACGGAAGCTACAGCTGCCAGCCTACGGCACAGCCACAGCAACAGCAGACCCTTAACCCACCGAGTGAGGCCAGGGATTAAACCTGCATCCTCATGGATACTAGTTGGGTTCTTAACCTGCTGAGCCACGGGAACTCAAGCATAAGAGATTTTGATAAAACTATCTATGTATGTATACATTGTCAAAGCACCTCCCCATGAGATACTTACTAGTTCCAAAAAAAAATTTTTTTAAAGCTGGTTTCTACTGTTCAAAGATGTCAAGGTTGTAAAAAGCAAAGAGAGACTGAGAAATGATATCAGATTAAAACAAGACTAGGCAGATTTGATAACAAAATGCAGTGAGTGATCCCGGATTGGATTCTGGACTACAGAAAAAGAGAGATTGTAAAGCACATAAATTGGGACAGCTGGCAAAATCTGAATATGATGGAGGATTAGCTAGCTTTAAATCCAGTAAAATTTCCTAACTTTAATTTTTGTTGTAGGAAAACTGTCAACTGGTGACTTTACTTCATATAAAAATTACTTTGAAAGAAGGGGTTGAAAAGTCAAGTACACTTGATTTGCACATACTTGCCAAGTCTTACAGGATTCAGCTACTTCAATAATTTTTTTATACATATTAAAAGCTTCACATCAAAGCGTGGGGGCTGGGGGGGTGCACTAAGGGTTTAGGATGAAAATGCTGTAAAATTTGGTTGTGATGATCATTGTACAACTATAAATGTAATAAATTCATTGAGTAATTTTAAAAAAGCGGGATACCAAAAAAAAAAGCCCAATACATATGTCCAACACAGATGACAGATGTGCAAATGAACATGCAAAATATTCAACTATAATAAAAAGTTCTCATTCTTAGAAAATACACACAGAAATGCAGTCATCCCTAGACGGACTGGCTCCAGGACCCCCTTTCCCCAACACATACACACAGAGAGACAGATACTAAGATGGTGAGTATATGCATATAATTTACATGCATACCTTCCCAAATCCTTCTCCTGTACACAACCTTAAATCATCTCCAGATTACTTATAACACCTCATACAATGTAAACAATACATAAATAGTTGTAAATACAATGTGAATGCTATGTAAGTAGTTGCCTGTGCATGGCAAATTTAAGTTCTGCTTCTGGAACTTTCTGGAATTTGCTTTCCCAAATATTTTCAGTCCAGATTGGTTGAACACATAGATGCAGAACCTATGGATACAGAGGGCCAACTATATATAGAACTAAGAGGGCATGACATCTGCATGATGTCTCCCAAATAGGTTCAGAAAAAAGATGTATATATAGAGAATGATAAAACAAATGTGGTGAAATGGTAACAAATGATAAACCTGAGCAAAGGGTATGTGGGAGTTCTTTGTATTAGTCTTAGAACTTTAATGTAAAGTTTGAAATTATTTTTAAATAAAAATTAAGATACAAATGTTAAAAGCAACAAAAATATTTGGTGCAAAAGAGTACCTTCACTAGAAAGCTCTCCAAGACCTACATCTTCCTGCTCCATGAATAGCTTTGACCCAATTAAATAAGGTAAAGGACGGTCAATGTACAGATCCTGTAAACAATGAAAGGGAATCAGCCATTAAACATTTAGGTAGAAAATAAAAGTAGGTATTCCATTTGACATCTTGTTCCATCTGACTACCCCCTAAAAAGTTATATAATAAAAATTGAGAATAAGAAACATGGCAGGATTTAAAACAAACAAACAGCGGTATTTTTTTTTCTTTTTAGGGCCACGCTCACGGCATATGGAGGTTCCCAGGCTAGGGGTCCGATCGGAGCTACAGCTGCCGGCCTACACCACAGCCACAGAAAGATCAGATCTGAGTCGAGTCTGTGACCTACACCACAGCTCATGGCAATGCCAGATCCTTAACTCACTGAGCCATGAAGGGAACTCCCTGTTTCTTCTTTCTCAAGAATATTTTGGCTATTTGGGGCCTTTTATGTTTCCAGAATTCTGCTGAACCACGACGGGAACTCCTGATTTTTTTTTTTAAGTCAAATCCTAGGTAAAGCTGGCAAAGTAAAGCTGTAACATACACAATCTCCCTACTCAAGCGCCCAATTAAAAATGGCAAAGGCTTGCAAAAAGTTTACCAGCAGTAAACTAAACAAGGAAAAGGATAACATGTCCAAAATGAGGAAGACCGAGGGAAGAATCGAAATCCTGGCAACCTTTGATGAGGATAACCTACCTTCCTTCCTTCATAAGCAGCTCTCAGATCAAATCAACCAATTTTGAGACCGAAGCCTTAAATCTGGAGAGAAGCACACTGAGGGAATAACCCAAATGGTTTTATATGTCTTGAGAAGACAGGTGGGTATGTCTAGGTTGTGGGGTTAAGGGGTGGGAAGCGGGTAGGCACAAAGGAAGGGAACTGAGAGGACTCCTTCACACTTCATCAGTAAAGAGAGGCACGTGAAGTGGGCTAGATGAAAAGAAACAGCATGGCAACTGGGCAGATATATCCGGTCAACATAATGAACTAAAGGAATGTATCCAACACGCTGATGAGAACCTACCCAGAAGAAATAAAAACCACCCAAAAAAGAGAAGAATAATATCAGAGATTCACACTGTAGATTTTAGAGAAGCAAAGTTCGTAAAATAAGACCAGATAATTAAACAATGGACCAAAATGGAGACTAAATACATGAAAATACATGTTGGGGATCCTTCCATTTCAGTCCATCACACACGGTAAAACTCAGGGTCAAGAAAGCACTGAAGAGTTCCCGTTGTGGCTCAGTGGTAACAAACCCTACTGGTATCCATGAGAATTCGGGTTTGATCCTTGGCCTCGCTCAGTGGGTTAAGGATCTGGCATTACTGTGAGCTGTGGTGTAGGTGGCTGTGGTGTAGGCCAGCAGCTGTAGCACCAGTTCGACCCCTAGCCTGGGAACTTCCATATGTGGCAGGTGTGGCCAAAAAAAAGCACTCGATTTTAGGGGAACCTCCCATATCTCCACTGAGAGGCCTGGACCTTTGGCCTTAATATCTCTTCTCTATAGAAAAGACCCTGGGGGCAGCAGGGGGACAATTCTGATTTTTCACAAAGGACAGAAAGTTTGGGAAGGTTAATGTAAAGATCAAGAGCACCTAATTTAGTGCAAAGAAAAGAAAGTGCTAATTGGGCTAATTATTCACTGATTCAGAAGGGAATCCTAAATCCTCTTGTCACAGAGAAAGTGGTGAGTAACAGGGAACGAGCAAGTGTGGCCCAGGCAATGCATTTCCCAGGGTTTGCTGCTGACTTCTAAATCCCTTCCATGAAAAAAGGCAAGCCAGCAAGTGTACAGGCATTAAAGTATCAGCCTCAACTTGGTACGGCGCCGTAAGCTCAAACCGGAAGAGAAGCGAGCAGCTAAATGAATGACTAGAAGAGACTAGCATGTTCACAAGGCACTTGTGTCTCACAAGGACTCTCAAAATCAGTAAGGGAACCTCCTGTGTTTAATACTGAGCAACTGTGCATTGCCCAGCTTGTCTCCTTTGCCAAACTGGGAGAAATTAACAGTAAAGCTAAGCTATTAGTCTCTTCACAACGGCTTTACTCATATCAGCCCAAACATGGGAACAACCCACACGCTTTCAACACTTCTCTGGTCTCTCTTAGTGCAAGCTACAGAAGGTCAGGTTCCCAAAAATGTCTACCTCTCATGAGCCTCTTCATCCTCCAAAATCCAACTCAAACCTCATTTCCACTCCAATTTCCCCAGCGAGGAGCCACAGCACTTATGATGGTGACTCTTGGAAATGCCTCCTCTCTCCCTCCCTCTAGTACTGCTATAATAAGCATCTTGAGAATGGGAACCACGACCTGCATCTGTACTCCCCAGCCTGGCATGCTAGTACCTAGTGAGTGCTCAATCGATGCTCGTGGACAGCAAGTTCTCTCTGACTGATGGAGTCAATATGAGTTGCTAAGTGATGTGCTCACTTCCTAAAAGTGAAGTCCATGTAAAGTATGCCCAAGTAAAGTACCCAAAACACAATAAATATTTCAATTGAATGTCTTTACCTTTGGCTCAAGGATCAATTCCACCCGCTCATTAGCATCGTCTTCTTCGGAGTCTGAGTTTCCTGCTTTTATATCCAGTTGCTCAAATGCACTGTCCAACACTTGTAAACCATAGTTCACAGCCTCCTGAACTTTAGGAATCAAATCTACTTCTTTCTGTTCCCGGGTCTTCTCCTACAAAAACATACCGTACAGTGAGACCTCAGGTACGCTGATACCACCCTAACAAAACACTAGGCATGTTCTCTAAAGCTTAGACTCTAGTTCAAAACACAAGAAACTTAATTAAAAATGTTAAATTTTTAACAATTTAAAATGTTAAACGTGCAATTTTGCTGAATGCCTCAACACAGACTTTAGGGTAAGTATTAAATCTCAAGTTTGTCTGTCTTTGAACACACATTGAACTACATAAGGTCCTGGAGCTCTAGGTTCATCATCTCCAAAAACAAAAGCACAATTACGGTGTGATGGTTCAGCTTTTACAGGACATGTAAAAGTCCCCTAACAAGGAATGGAACAGTACGGGACATCAAGGGACACTTCATCTCCCCGTTACTGGAGGAATAAAGGGCCTAGACATTTAGCTTTACCATGGCGGTATCCTAATAATCTTGGTTAATGGGCCTTTGGGCGATTTTAGAATTTAAGACTTAGGAGAAAATACTCCAGCCAGAGATGTCATTTTTTCAATTATAGTTTAAAAAAAATAACTAGACAATTGCAATTATTTTATAAATGTGTTTCAAACCAAGAGAGGGTCAGCTTCATCTCTAAGCTACCCTGTACATCACCCTAGAACACTGCTCCCTGCCCCCAACAAAACTCTGTAAACATCATCTATCTCTTGAAAATATTCCACAGGCCTGCATTTCCTACAACAGCTGCTCTCAACGACAGTCCCTCATACACTCAACTGTGTCATCAGTTGTGAGAAATATTTTTTAAAAATTTAGTGTCATTTCCCCAACCTCCCACAAATATTTAAGAAGTTGATACATAATCAGAGAAAGAACCAAGCCATATAGTGTTGTTTCTGACGGCCAAAAGGAAAAGCTGGATGAGTTTTTTATGCTTCTACCTCAAGTATGGAAATCTTTCTAATTTAGTTCTTCGGTTCTGGCTGCATCTGGTATGAGGGGTTCTGAGTTAAATACCTAACATTCTACTATGTGTGTAAAACATGCTTGTGAAATATAAAGTGGATTTTTAAAAAACAGTTCACTAAACAGCTATCATTTTAAAGCTGAACCCTGATTTGGTGTGACCAGATACCACTGCACTTAAATGGGTTAGCAATGCACTAGGTACTTAATAGTACTCAAAAAATAATTTTTTAAGTCTGCAAATAGGCAGAGTTTATTTGATTTCATATGTTACAGGTAATACTTACTGAAAAAGTACCAACTTTTTCAAGTGATTTATATTTCTGAATAAGTTAGAACTGACTCAAGGCTATTCCCATAATAAACTCACTCACTGGACTCCACTGTTTTTCTGAGTGGGAAAAGAAAGGTATGATTTCCACCGGTACTAGAAAGTCAAGAACCTGCTAACTATGCTTTGGCCTATGGTGAGAGAACCCAGGGGCAATGCTTATGCATCTATAACACTGCAGCCCCTCGACACCTTAGCTGGTTTATGCAGTCCTCCAGCATCCACCCACCTCCTTTTCCTTCCTCTTGTCTGATCTCCAGTATCTTTCACTAGCCTATTCCATAAAATTCCAGGTACATCCCCTAACTATGAACTCAAGCTCCTGGCATTCTCACCTGCCAAAATGGCCTTAAAATTTGGCCTTTCTTTCCTTACCCAGCTAACATCTCATCCTTGATGCTGTCTTACACACGTGAGCTTTTCCTCGTCTGAATTTCCAAAGCAGTCAGAAGCCAGGCAGTTCTGGCGTGCTAGGTCCTATTGCCCCAACCAAGACTGTAACCTCCTGGAGTTCCCGTCGTGGCTCAATGGTTAACGAATCCGACTAGGAACCATGAGGTTGCAGGTTTGATCCCTGGCCTTGCTCAGTGGGTTAAGGATCCGGCATTGCCGTGAGCTGTGGTGTAGGTTGCAGACGCGGCTCGGATCCCGCGTTGCTGTGGCTGTGGCTGTGGCGGAGGCTGGCGGCTACAGCTCCTGTTAGACCCCTAGCCTGGGAATCTCCATAGGCCGCGAGTGCAGCCCTAGAAAAAGCAAAAAGACAAAAAAAAAAAAAAAGGCTGTAACCTCCTAAGGATAAAGTCTCCTCCTAAGTCACAGTTCCCTGCAATCTTACTAGAGACAATCAGCAGCCACTGAACATCCTATGGCACTCAGGAGCCACTGCAATGTTTGTAGACTAAACTGGCACTCATCTCACTGCCATTTTTAACTAGTATGAATAAGAATCAAAGCAATCATGAAAGGATAAGGGAACACCATCTTGAAAAAACTTGGAACCTACAGCCCAGCAGGACCTGTTCTTACACAGCCCTCATGGTAAGAAAGGAGGAGGAGGGAGTGGGGGAGAAGGAAGAGGAGAAAAAGCAGGGAAAGAGAGTTCCATAGGCCAGCAAATAAAATATTTACTATCTGGGCCTTTACAGAAAATCTCTGCATATTCTTAAGCCAGAATTTAGGAACTCAATCTATATTATTTCTTAATATACTAAATTTCAGAAACAAACTAAAGAGCTCGGTTGCTGAGCTGTCAGGAGTAGCCTTTCCCATTTCCTGCCCACCATCCCTCCACCAGCCACATTGCAAATCTCCACCACTTTTCTTCTCTAATAGGAGCCCAACAGAAGAGTGGTTTCATGCAAGTTACCTGTTCTGCTTTTTCTGTCTCAGCCTTGAGAACTGGCTCCTCCACTTCTTCATCATATACACGCTAAATATGGAAGAAAATTCAGTTTTAAATGGTCAGAACATCATTTGGAATCCATCACAGTGTAAGAATTCGATATACAATTTTAAAAAGACAAAGACAGGGAAGAAATGATTATTCAACAAATGGCTAAGGCCATGGGTCAAGGACAAACAGCAAAGAACAGCAGTCAACTCACCAAAAATTAAATTTAAAAAAAAGATACAAATGAGTAGGAAACATGGCAAAAAAAACTTTCAATCTCTTTGTTGATCACAGTCACAAAAAGCAGTGAGAACCAGTATTGACACTTTTTTGTTTAAGCTAATAATTAAAGCTGCCAGAGCAGTGATACAGGTACTCCAAATGTGAGGCTACTGAGAATGTCAAGGGGTAAAACTTACCCACTAGGTAACAAGGGCTTTAACATTTTGCACAGTGGATATGGTAAAGGGAAGCTATTTTTATCCCATTGCTTAAAATGGTTGATAAATTTTTTATTTTCCCATTTATAAGAAAACAGGCCAAGCCCACCAATGATTTGCCAGGGGGCCAGGCATGTGGCTAACACACACAGCTTGGGCAGAAGGCCTCTCATTTTCAAAACAGGACTACTGCTCCGGCAACTCATTGTGATTTCCTTTTTCAACTGTTTGTTGTCATTTATATTCCCAAAGTAAAACATTCTAGTTATAAACAGTGCAGTGATGAAAGCATTCTGGAATTAGATGATAGTAAAAGTTACAACACTTTGTGAATACACTAAAACATACTGTCTTGTACACTTCTAAAAGGAAGAATTTTATGGTATGTGAATTGAATCTCAATTAAAGAGTCAATACAAAGATGTATGTAAAAGTGATGTGTTTAAAAATAGTTGCAGGAGTTCCAATCATGGCACAGCAGAAACAAATCTGACTAGGAACCATGAGGTTGCGGGTTCAATCCCTGGCCTTGCTCAGTGGGTTAATGATCAGGCATTGCCATGAGCTGTGATGTAGGTCACAGATGCGGTTCGGATCTGGTGTTGCTGTGGCTGTGGCTTAAGCTGGCAGCTGTAGCTCCGATTGGACCCCTAGTCTCCATATGCTGCGGGTACGACCCTAAAAGGCAAAATAAGTAAATAAATAAATAAATAAAAGTAGTTGCATCCTTACCTCCAACCTAACCCGTGAAATAACCAATTTAAGCTCAGTGTGTGCTTCTCTGTTTCCTGTGGCTCTTAACACAAATACATACATAGACATACGCAATACTCAGAGTTCTCCCACCGTTCCTGGTTTTAAATAAAATGTCCTCATACTGTACATATTCCTCTGTCCCACTTTTTCACTTTATATTCCCATAAACCACTTTCCAGGTCAATGCATACAGACTCAACTCAATCTTTTTTTTTTTTTTTTTTGGTCTTTTTGCCTTATGTAGGGCTGCACCCGTGGCATATGGAGGTTCCCAGGCTAGGGGTCTAACAGGAGCTGCAGCTGCTGGCCTTCGCCACAGCCAGAGCAACACAGGATCTGAGCCACGTCTGCAACCTACACCACAGCACACAGCAATGCCGGATCCTTAACCCACTGAGCAAGGCCAGAGATCAAACCGGCAACCTCATGGTTCCTAGTTAGATTTGTTAACCACTGAGCCATGACAGGAACTCCATCGACTCAATCTTTTTAAAATTTGTTATGGTATACACTTGACCATAATTAATTCAACAATTCCCATATTAGGAAACATTAAGGAGATTTCCCATTTTTACTACCGTAAACAAACTGCTGTAAACGTATGCACACAGTACTAAAATCTTAGGCCCTGGACCTTTTATTTCTATAGGCTTCCCAAAAATAGGATTGCCAAATCAAAACTTTTTTTTTTTTTTTTTTTGCCTTTTGTCATTTTATGGCCGCGGGTTTATGGCCGCACCCGCGGCATGTGGAGGTTCCCAGGCTAGGGGTCTAATCGGAGCTGTGGCCACTGGCCTGCGCCGCAGCCACAGCAACGCAGGATC
>PVHT020003785.1:14574615-14623591 GCA_004024745.2 Catagonus wagneri
GGTTTATGGCCGCACCCGCGGCATGTGGAGGTTCCCAGGCTAGGGGTCTAATCGGAGCTGTGGCCACTGGCCTGCGCCGCAGCCACAGCAACGCAGGATCCGAGCCGCGTCTGCAACCTACACCACAGCTCACGGCAACGCCGGATCGTTAACCCACTGAGCAAGGCCAGGGATCGAACCCGCAACCTCATGGTTCCTAATCGGATTCGTTAACCACTGCGCCACGACGGGAACTCCCCAAATCAAAACTTTTTTAATCCTAATAGGTACTTCCAGATTACTGGCCACAAATGTCGAACAACTCACACTGTCACCACAACATATTCAAGTGCCCACTTCCTAGACAAGCTGTGAAACAATGTTGTCCACCTTTTCAAAATATCTGCCAATTTGATCAGTGCTGTTTTTATTTATTATTATTATTATTATCATCATCTTGCTAGGGCTGTTCCCATGGCATATGGAGGTTCCCAGGCTAGGTGTCAAATCAGAGCTGTAGCTGCCGGCCTACGCCACAGCCACAGCAACACACAATCCAAGTCACGTCTGCAACCTACATCACAGCTCACAGCAATGCCGGATCCTTAACCCACTGAGCAAGGCCAGGGATCGAACCCACATTCTCATGGATATTAGTCGGGTTCATTAACCACTGAGCCAAGGGAGGAACTCCTGATCAGTACTGTTTTTAAATGTACATTATCCTCTAACAAGAATTCTACTTCTTGAAATTTAGTTACAGAAGAATTATCATAAGTACAAACTAAGATGTTCATGGCATCAGATTTATAGTGGAAAGTCACAAACATCAAATCTGTAATTCTATGCAATTCCACTTAAGATTGTGATACGTACAGCAGATAAACATAATAAAAGACAGAGCCAAGAGACAGACCCACAATTACATGTAAGCCTGATTTTATATTCACAAAAACACACATGTACACACACACATGCATTCAGACACATAAGTCAGTAAGGAAAAGAACTACACAATAAAAGTCACCCATATGGAAAAAAAAAAAGAGACCCCACTTCATACTACATATATATATATATATATATGTATACATGTATATATATATACATATATATATGCACCTACAGACAACTACACAGATATATACTCTCCAGGTAACAAGCATGATAAAACAGAGATACAAAGGAGACTACATCCAAAATATTTAGAGTTAAGGAAAAAAGTGGGAGTTGGTGCCTTTGAAGAAAATATGCAAACTATTAAAATATGTTAATGCAAAGTAGTGCATATTATTAGCGTCTATGGTTATTATCTGTTCCTTTCTAGACATGTAAATATTTCATTTAAAAATCAGATATTGGGGGACTGTTAAATAAACTATGATATAGTAACCTAGTGAAATAAAAATAATAAAAATGAAGTTCATGAAATCTTAAAGATGTGCTAAAATGATTATAAAAGAATACGCTAACATTAAGAAAAATGCAGGTTGCAAACATACATATAGAAAAGGTCAGGAGTTCCTGTTGTAGCTCAGCGGTCAGCGAACCTGACTAGCATCTATGAGGATGTGGGTTGGATCCCTGCCCTCACTCAGTGGGTTAAGGATCTGGCGTTGCCATGAGCTGTGATGTAGGTCGCAGATGTGGCTCCGATCCTGTGTTGCTGTGGCTCTGGCGTAGGCCTAGGCCAGTGGCTACAACTCCGATTGGACCCCTAGCCTGGGAACCTCCATATGCAATGGGTATGGCCCTAAAAAGACAAAAAGACAAAAAATAAAAAAAGAAATTAAAAAAAAAGGTTAGAATTATACACATACACACACTTTTTTTTTTAATTTGGCATCTTTTTTATTTTTACACACATGATAAGATTTCACACCAAGAATAGTTAAATAATACAAATTAACATTCATGAGAAATGTTAAAAAAAATTCAACTAGGAGTTCCTGTCGTGGCTCAGCAGAAACAAATCCGACTAGGAACCATGAGGTTGCTGGTTCGATCCCTGGTCTCGCTCAGTGGGCTGAGGATCCGGCGTTGCCGTGAGCTGTGGTGTAGGTTGCAGACGCAGCTTGGATCCCACCTTGCTGTGGCTGTGGTACAGGCTGGCAGCTCTAGCTCCAATTAGACCCCTAGCCTGGGAACCTCCACATGCCGCGGGTGCGGCCCTAAAATAACAAAAGACAAAAAAAGAAAAAGAAAAGAAAAGAAATTCAATTAAAAAACCCACTCCTCAGAGTTCCTGTTGCAGCTCAGCAGAAACGAACCCGACTAGTATCCAAAAGGATGTGGGTTTGATCCCTTGCCTCTGCTCAGTGGGTTAAGGATCCATCATTGCTGTGAGCTACAGTGTAGACCGCAGACATGGCTTGGATCTAGTGTTGCTTTTGCTGTGGCATAGGCCGGCAGCTACAACTACAATTCAACCCCTACCTTGGGAACTTTCATATGCCGCATCTGCGGCCCTTAAAAAACAAACAAATAAACCCACTTTTTCCTATGACCGACAATCTCAACATTTTATAGCACAAAGAAGAGGGCTAGGCAGAGTGGCAGCAGAGGGAGCATCTAAAACAAGTCTCTCCCAAAAGTGACTTAGATTTCCCTCTCCACACAGGATTCAAACGGTGAGAGTATAATTTACAGTTCATTATATATATGTGTATGTGTGTGTATATGTATATATAAATATATTTGATTAGATGATCATTTATACATATGCATAAACAATTAGAAAGAATTATGCCAAAATGTTCAGTGGTTGGTTAATTTGGAGAGATGGAATTATAGCTGATTTTTTGTAGTTTTAACTTTTTCATACTTTAATATTTTTATATATGCCAAACTCTCCTATAATGAGTATTCATTACTTTTACAACAAGAAAGGAAAAAACTCAGAGACCAACGTCTGCATGGGAAATGGACCTGAAATATACAGTCAAAATGTTAAGAGGCTCTCCTTTAGCATCTGAAATTTCAGACGCTTCTTTTTCCATACTTTAAAAGTTGTTCTATAAAGACCAGAAATTTGGGGAGTAATTCTCAAAGGCAGGAACAAAAAAAAGTAAATAAATCTTAAAATTGCTACTTTAAGTAGCTACCAAGGTCAATTCATATATTAAATAGTGAGACCATTTAACCTAAAAGATTCAGACTTCATGCTGAAGTCTGAATAGCACCAAGACTCTACTTTTTCTCCTGCCTGTCATTAAAAAATACTTCAGCAGACATCAACAGCCTGCAGAAAGCCAGACATGACATCTATAAAACCAACCAGCAAATACATAAAACCCACTGGATCTTTCAAGGGTGGCCAGGACTAAACACCTCAAGATTTCAATACAAAGCAGGTAATCAATGCTAACTTCCTTCACCCTTACCAGGTTGAACTCAAGACTTCCTGGGGTTTATTTATTTATTTTTTTAAGGCCTCACCCATGCATATGGAGGTTTTCAGGCTAGAGGTCTAATAAAAACTGCAGCTGCCAGGCTACGCCGCAGTCACAGCCACACCAGATCCGAGCCTCATCTGCAACCTACACCACAGCTCACAGCAACGCTGGCTCCTTACTGAGCAAGGCCAGGGATCGAACTCGCACCCTCATGGATACTAACTGGGTTCTCTACCGCTGAGCCACAATGGGAACTCCCAGTTTTCTGATAATTTCAAAATCAGGTAGCCATTCCTAGAATTGTTAAATGTCTTTGCTATTTCCCCTCAAAACATCTTTTCCTCATTTGGGGAGATAAGAGATGAAGGTGGGAAACTGGAGAAAAAGCTGACCCAGGGCTGGGAATTCTTACCAGATAATAGACAGCCTGGTCCTTATTACTTTTGTGATCCCTCATTAATTCATTCATATAGTCACTGAGTATAGTATATCAGGCTCATGCTGGGCTCAAGGAATACAACACTGAACAAAAATATGGGGCTTGATTTAGTAGGGGAATCATATCAATACATGTAAAATTATAATCATGGTGCTACAAAAGAAGTCATTAATAAGGTCACAATGTTTTAGGACAAAATTTCTAAATTAACAGACTAATGACGCTTTAAGGATTATATTCCATTCTGATAATACACTGTTGCATTGGCGACTGTTAATTAGCATTTCTTCTCCTTCATACCCCCCCTCCTTGGGCCTTTACTAAAAGTACTAATTTCTCTTGCCCTAGAAAGTCCTGATTGCTCTTCGGCTACAACTCTGCAATGCAGTCTACAACCTAGTAGCTGCCTCTGAGGTCAATTACTAAAAACCCAGAAACCTATCTGACTTTTTGTTTTGTTTTTTCATTTTTTGGTGACCCCGAAGCATATGGAGTTCCTGGGATGGGGATCAGATCCAAGCCATAGTTGCAACCTAAGCCACAGCTGCAGCAATTCGGATTCTTAACCCACTGTGCCAGGCTGGGGATGGAACCTGTGTCCCAGAGCACACAAGATGTCACAGATCCCATTGCACCACAGCGGGAACTCCAAAACCTACCTGACTTTTAATATCATTCCAATAAACTACCATGAAACTAAAGGGCACCATTATTCAGGCTAGAATTATAATACACGAGTTTCAAGGTTTGAAGAAAACACATGCAAAACCAAATCACTGCCAAAAGTATTAACAGCATGTAGATTTTTTTCAGTTTTATTAAGCATTAGCCATACTCTTATCATCATGCTCTACCACGAATGGAAAGAACATGTAACACGTGGTATTATGGGGAGGTCTGGGAAGCAGTTAGATTTGGCAACAGGCACATCTAGAGGGTAATTTAGCTACAGAATGAAAGAGGAAGAGGCACAAGAACTAAAAGAATGGAGAGATGGATGGAGAGCAGGGAATTCAAGAAGTGAACAGAAACAAAGAATGACAACCAAAAAATAATCAAAAACAGAACCAAACACCCACAAAAACTAGATTATGGAAACTCAGAACCTAAGAAAACTTGGCCAAAAAAAAAGTGGTGGAAAAAAGAGAAATAAGACCTCAAAGCTATAATGAAGAATGAGAAGTTTATGATACCCTTCACCCCCAAAGCATCAATCGGGTACCAATCCAGCACCAATGCGGCACAGGCATATCAAGCACAAAAGTAGCCCCTCAGTTCTATTCCTGGCCCAGTCTAGGGCTGCAGACTGACTGCAGAGAAGAGCTGAGCACCTGATCCAGCAAGAAAGGTACAGAAAGAGACCAACATATATATTTAAAAGGACAGGAATCTGGCACGATGAAAAAGTGATGGGGCTGCATACAATAGTAAAGCAGAGATTGAGTTCCATAAACTGCCTCTTCCAGTGCGGAAAGACCAAGCATGGGCTTTCTGTGTAAACTACCAGAAAATGACTATAGATTTTACTAGAATATTTGCTATATTTTAAACTTACTGGCAAAGAGGTATTTAAGACCTTTATTAAGATTTTTGTTTTACACATAGCTTCTCCAAAAAGGCTGGTAGTGGCATTTCAACCTGAACTACTAAAAAATGTGCAAACACACTGCAATAAGATACCTGCATGACAATAGCCGCCTCTTAATAATCCTAAATCATGGTTTTTCTTTTTTTTTTCTTTTTTGGTCTTTTTAGGGCCATAACTGCAGAACATGGAAGTTCCCAGGCTAAGTGTCGAATCAGAGCTGCAGCTGCCGGTCTGCACCACAGGCACAGCACCTCGAGATCAGAGCTGCATCTGTGACCTGCACCAGAGCTCACAGCAAACTGGACCTTCAACCCACTGAGCAAGGCCAGGGACTGAACCTGCATCCTCATGGATACTAATTAGACTCGTTACCTCTGAGCCACAATGGGAACTAACCGTGGGCTTTTTTATAATCTTGCAATTTTCAAAATCTTTTTTGTTATTTTGCATCTGACAGTCTCAGGAGATAGCCTACATTAATATTCCTCTTTTCTCAGATTAATTAATGCTGATACTCAGAAAGCTAGCCACCCTATGAGAAATACAAATCAGCTTAAATAAGATTCCTCTCATCCTCATCTGCTAACAATCTGCCCTTCAGTCACTAGGCTCCAGCCACACCTGCTTCCTTTCTATTCTGGAATTACACTATTCTGGAAGATTTTGATATTCTCTAAGGATGAACTCTGTCTAATTTACCTGTATATTCCTAGACCCCAGCACCTAGAGATGTTCAATAAATATATGGACAAAATCGCACATGGGTTAAAGCTCAGCAATTTGTCTAGAGTTTATTCCAAAATAGGTTCAGCAGCAACATGGGTGGACCTAGAGATTATCATACTGAGTGAAATAAGTCAGAGAAAGACAAGTACCACAGGATATCACTTATAGGTTGAATCATAAAAAATGATACAAAAGAACCTATTTCAAAAACAAACTCACGGAGTTCCCATCATAGCTCAGTGGTTAACGAATCCGACTAGGAACCATGAGGTTGCAGGTTTTGATCCCTGGCCTTGCTCAGTGGGTTAAGGATCCGGCGTTGCCGTGAGCTGTGGTGTAGGTTGCAGACGTGGCTTGGATCCCGCATTGCTGTGGCTGTGGCAAAGGCCGGCAGCTACAGCTCCTGTTAGACCCCTAGCCTGGGAACCTCCATATGCCACGGGTGCAGCCCTAGACAAAGCAAAAAAAAAAAGCCTCACATTTTAAAACCAATCTTACAGTTACCATAGGTAAAACTGTCGGGGGAAGGGAAGCATTGGGATGGTGGGACTAATACATACACACTACTGTATAAAACAGATGATTAACAAGCATCTGCTGTATAGCACAGAAAATCTACCCAATAGTTTCTAATAACTTACATGGGCAAAAAGAATGGATATATTTATATGGATGACAAATTCACTTCGCTGTACACCTGATGCTAATACAACATTGTAAATCAACTATATGCCAATATAATTAAATTTAAAAAAATATATTTTTGTCTTTTCAGGGCCATGCCTGTGGCATATGGAGGTTCCTGGGCTAGGGGATGAATCGGAGCTACAGCTGCTGGCCTGTGCTACAGCCACAGCAATGTGGGATCTGAGCCACATCGGTGACCTATACCACAGCTCATGGGAACACCAGATCTTTAACCCACTGAGTGAGGCCAGGGATCGAACTCCCATCCTCATGGATACTAGTCGAATTTGTTCCCACTGCACCACAATGGGAACTCCCTAAATAGTTTTTTTAAAAACTAAAAGAACATTGGAGTTCCTGTTGCTCAACAGTAATGAACCCGACAAATATATACACTGGAATATAAGAAAATTGTATCATTAGGTTTTTTTCAAAGGCTTTAAAAAAAAAAAAACTTTACCAATTAAAAAAGGGGGGGGTTCCCATTGTGGCGCAGCAGAAATGAATCCGACTAGAAACCATGAGGTTGCAGATCCGATCCCTGACTTTGCTCAGTGGGTTAAGGATCCGGCGTTGCCATGAGCTATGGTGTAAGCTGCCGACGTGGCTCAGATCTGGCCATTGCTGCGGCTGTGGTGTAGGCCAGCAGCTGTAGCTCCGATTCGACTCCTAACCTGGGAACCTCCATATGCCACAGGTGTGGCCCTAAAAAGCAAAAAAAAAAGGGGGGGGTGGGGGGAGAAGTGAGGCATTAATCATCAAGAACCACTACTTTCACCAAAATTTAGTAGAGAACCTAATAATAGATCATTTAGTATTACAATGGCTCTTTCTCCTCCTAAAAGTAGTATTTATAAGTCTGATTAACAAGTAACTCACGTTCTCAATGAACTGGGTATTAGACAGCATAAGGAAGTCATTGAAGACATTATGTAGGCGACAATCTGTGGCTTTAGTTTCCCGAATTAGTCCATCCACTTGTTTCTTGATTTCATGGGTCCTAGAGATAGTCTGCTGTGAGAATTCCTGTAGAAACTGTAGCAGCTATTTAAAAAAATAAACATACAGTAGTATCAATATTATACACATCTATTCTGCACATCAAAACAGAAAAGAACCCATTTCCTTTCACGTGTACGTGTGTGTTGGAATGTAAAAGGGATACTTCTTTTGACAGCATTAACACCAAATAGAATGGAAAAACATTAAGAAAGTTCATCAGCCTTTAGCTGTGGTGTATGTCGCAGACTGTGGCTCAGATCCTATGTGGCTGTGGATGTGTCGTAGGCTGGCAGCTACAGCTCGGCTTCCACACCTAACTTGGGAATCTCCATATGCCCCAGGTGTGGCCCTAAAAAAAAAGAAAAAGAAAAGAAAGTTCATCAAAACAGTGGCAATGAGTCAACGGATACTTGCTATCTCATTTTTGGAGGAATTTTTTTAAGTCTTGTTTGGTTGTGATTCTACAGGGATTGCAAACAAAAGTCAAAATAACAAACCACGACTCTTATACAAAAAATCCTATTTCAAATGGGACTTTGGAATGACCATTTTGAGTTTACTGGGTGGACCCTTAACCTAAAAAAATCTCACTCAAGGATATCCATATACTAGTTTGTGTGCTGCCCCACTCAGTCCAGGTCCCAACACGGAATTGACAAACTAGTGCCATAGTAAGCCTGCGGAGCGGCGGAAGCAGATTTCCCAGCGCAGGATGGAGTTGGTCGCCAGTCTGGAAAACCCAAACAAGGAAGAGAGCCTGGTGTCCAGGCCGCTGTCTGCTTGGGAGCAATCAGAAGGCTAAGGCCAACGGGCCCGACTACGTCCAAGTGGCTGGGGGTTGCCGCCGGGGAGTTTTAAGGGCAAGAAGGGATGTGTTAAGTCAGTATTTACGGGGAGTCCCATCCTCCCGCTCGCAGGCCGCGCATCACCCCGGATGGCCCGCCCCTCCTCCCTCCCGTCCCTGGGCCCGCCTCTCACGCCCGCGTCGGCCGCCAGCGACCAGCTCTGGCTGTTCCTGCGGATCTCCTCCACCGACCAGGGCCGCTCCCACACGGGCTCCGACGCAGGCGCCCGCTCCTGGTCGGGGGTGGTCTGGCTCATCTGCAGCAGGAAGAACGAGAAGAGGGGCTAATCTCTGGGAGGGCGGAGGGGGCCCGAGGCCAGCCCTCACCCAGCCTGCCACCCTCACCATCCTTGTCGCGCAGCTCCGCGAGCTCCAAGGGCCCGCAGGACCGCACCCGCTGAGCCTGGAAGGTCTGTGGAAGCCGAACTTCCCAGTGGTGCCTCAGGCACGTGACTGGAGCTCACATGACCGTAGTGCAGCTGACCTGCCCCTCACGTGACCGGCGGTGGCTTTCTGCCGGGTTGCCGGAAGGAAGGTGCAGTGGCTGGCTGGGATCCTAGACAGCTTCTAAGAGGCCTGTAGCCACGTGGACGTAGAGGTTACCATACTAAGTGAAGTAAGTCAGAAAGACAAATACTATATATCACATATGTGAAATCTGAAGTATGACACAAATGAGCTTGTCTATGAAACAGATTCACAGTCATAGAGAATTTATTGCTGCGGAGGAGGTCCGGAAGAGATGACTGGGGAGATAGGGATTAGCAGATGAAGACTATTGTATGTAGAATGGGTAAAAAACAAAGTTCTATTGTATAGCACAGGGAACTGTATTGAATATCCTGTTATAAACTATAATGGAGAAAGAATATGAAAAAAGTGTGTATAACTGAATCACTGTTATACAGCAGAAATTGAAACACTGTAAATCAGTTGTGCTTGAATAAAGTACATTTTTAAAAATTATTTCGCTAAAAGAAAAAAAAAGGCCTGCAGCCGGGCTGTGGTGGGGCGAGCTGGAGAAAAGAAAGGCGCAGACACCAGGGGGAGCTGAAGGGGTGGGTTCGAACTGGAAAGCTTAAACTAGAGGCGCAGTTGGCCGCGTGTGATCAGCCCCGAAGCGCGTGGCAGTGAGGTGCGTTTAGAGAGACGAGCCAAAGGGAGCTGTGAGTTTTAAACGTTGCAGGGTGTGGGCAGAGGAAGAGCTCGCTGCTGCCGTACCTCTTCCTTGCTGCGACTGCCTGTCGCGGGGTCAGCACACATGAGCCCAGATTTACTGGAGAGTGACCGTTTAAAATCCTTTACTCTCTCGACAGTGCCCTCAGATGCAAGTCCAAACTCCTCATATGACAGGCAGAAGCCCTTTAAAATCTGATTACTGCCAGCAAATCCTTCTTCAGCTTGCCCAACTTCGCACCAGCGTTTTGCGATCCCTCACGCTTCCTTGAAGTTCCCTCTGCAGAGTCCCTCTTCCTCCAGACCAACTTTTTAAAATGAAGATCCCCATTTCTTTCCATTCTTTTTCGATTTTTTTTGTTTTGTTTTTCTTTTTCCTTTTCCGCCGCCCCACAGCATGTGGAGTTTCCAGGCCCGGGGATCATGTGCGAGAAGCAGTTGTGACATAAGCACAGCTCTGGCTACCGGGATCCCTTAACCCTCTGTGCCAGGCGGGGAGATCAAACCTGTGTCCCAGGGCTCCCAAAAAGCTGAAGCCACAGTGGGAACTCCATTTCTTTCCATTCTTATGTGCCCATGGGCAAATAATTTAATCCTTGTGAGTTTTCCTCCTCAGTAAAGGGAAGTTACATATCTTGCAGGGATGTGGTAACGTTTGTAAATAGCACAGCACCTGCCATACTGTGAGCATTAAATGTAGATCTTACCACTTCCCCAATGGTCTTTGTTTATCAACCTCTTCGGCTTTCCATTGTTTTTGCCTCTGAATATCTAGTGAAGACTTACCTAATTATCCCAAGGATAGTTTTAAGTGCCCCCTCAGTTATTTTCTAAGTGTTCATACAAATACTCATCATTGACTATGGTATTGTATTGTAATTTACTTATCTATCTTTTTAATAACAATAGCTAACATTTATGAAGCACTTAGAATATACCAACTGCTTTATATGAATTAATTCATTTAATTCTCACAGTGACTCTGTGAGGTGGGTACTGTTGTCCCCATATTACAGTTGAGGAAACTGAGGCATAGAGAGAATAACTTACTCAGGGACCCACAACATTAGCCACTATGTAACACTACAGCTAGTCTTAGTTTCTTAAGAGAACTTAGTTCTTTTTTGTTTGTTTGTTTGTTTTTAGCGGTGTCGGCAACATATACAGATTCCTGGGTCAGGGATCAAACACACACCACAGCAGCGACCCAAGCTTCTACAGTAACAATGCCAGATCCCTGACTCACTGTACCACAAGGGTACTCCAGAATTTCATTTTTAAATTACAATCTACCAACCTCCTAGCCCTTCTCCCACATTCGTTAAAAAAAAAAAAAAAAAATGGAGTTGGGGGAGTTCCCATAGTGGCTCAGAGGTAACAAACCCGACTAGTATCCATGAGGATGCAGGTTTGATCCCTGGCCTAACTCGGTGGGTTAAGGATCCAGCAGTGCTGTGATCGGTGGTGTAGGTCACAGATGCAGCTTGGATCTAGCATTGCTGTGTCTCTGATGTTGCCAGCTATAGCTCCGATTCAACCCCTGGCCTGGGAACTTCCTCCATAATACTGTGGGTGCGATCCTAAAAACACAAAAAAAAAAAAAAATTTTTTTTTTTTTTTTTAGTAAATCAAACCACTTTAAAATTTGGTTGGCAAAATTAAGGCGAGCCAGTTACCAAACACATCTTACCTAACATCATCATGGGCAGCTTCGGTGGCCACGTGGATGACTCTGGCCTCAGTATGCCTTAGTAACCTTAATCTACATGCCTATTCTCAAAGCCCCTGGATTACTCACACCCTGGACCCTGTCCATTGAAAGTTTCTGACTTCTAAATCTGAACTGCAATAGAGCAGCCTCCTCTTAAACTTTCAGGTCTCTGTCATCCCCTGGTCTGTTTTCTGCCAACCCGAGCCTCAGTCTCTCAGTGCCCCTCCTCTCCATTTCATCCTCTTTATTTCCTTACCTGTTTTACTAGAGTCCATATTAGCCTTTGATGTCTTTTAACAACCCTTTAATATCCTCACCTGTGTTTCTGACACATAGTCTCTGCTAGTTCCTAGCTTTGAATCCGTCCAGCTATGCCTTTTCTCCTTTCATGCACCTATGTTATTGAAGGAAATCACTACAAGTTCATATGCTGCAAATTTAGCTGGATCCTTAGCACTGATTGTCAGCCCTTTACTTGTAATTGATTTATATACTTATCCTTGAATATCTCCCTTTGATAACTTTCCCACATTATTCAAACTATCCACCCCTCTTGCCTCTGCCAGAGAAAACAGACTTCCACTTCTCACCTAAATTTAAAATATTTCTATGTCTACACCTTCCATATTTCATACAGTTCTTTCTTTACACACAACATAATTTGATTTGCAAACTCAAACAAAACTGAGTTTTGGAGAAAGATTTATAGAGCTCACAGAACTTAAGGAAAGCCAAACAAACACTGATCTTGGGAAGAGCATAAAGCAGAAGAACTTAGGACAGTCTCCTTTAAGGCACTGTCATCAGGACTCAGTTCCAATCATTTTCCATCTGTGTTTCTCCTCTGAAGTTTCACATTCCTGAGACAAATGGAATCTCATTAGCTTCCTCCCTAAGGCCATATTCCCACCCCTCTAATTGGCTTTTCTACCAAGACCACAGAGAATGGAGAGAAGTGGGGCCCAAACAAAAAAGTGGGACTGTTGCCAAAAGCAGGAAGAAAGGATGCTAGGCTAAAAAAACAGGCTGCTGCCTCAGCTCCTTCCATTTTCTGGAAAAGCTGTCCCCACTTTTGCCCAGGGCCAGTGACCACTGTGTTCTTGATTGAGCCTTTCTTGCTTCCATGAGGTTAGTGCTGTCTTGAACGCCCCTCCCTGTGAGTTCAGTGTTACTCTCTTCACTGGTATTTCTTCTATAGACCTTTTCAAATGTTTTTGAGTCATTCTTAGTATTGATGTTTTTCGTGTTAAAGAGATCTAGTGCTGCCGAAACCATGCCTGAGGATTCAGATAAATTCCTATCATAGTGGCCATCTCTTGCTATCCTCATGTGATTAAAACCAGTGAAAGCCCTAGAGAATTTTCCCTGCCAGGATATTTGTGAAGTCAACTAAATTAGGGAGATATCAGGCCCGGAGCCTTAATCTGAACTTCTCAAACTTAGTGTCCCCAGGTGTCCCTCAGGGATCTTATTAAAATGCAGATTCTAAATGAATAAGTCTGTGATGGGGCCTGAGACACTGCATTTATGACAAGCTCCCAGGTGATGCCCGGGCTCCTGACACTAAACAGTATTGGATTAAAGAACCAGGCTAAGAGTTCCCTGATGAAAGTACCAGCCTTGACAGGCAGTGTGTCTCTACATCATATGCAAAGTGATTAAGAAAGAGCTGTCACAGAGGAGAGAGACCAGAACTTGCTTCTGGAGGCCCCCATGGAGGCAGGGAACTGGGTCCCAGAAATTATGTAGTGAACCCTTGATAGGAGTGGGGTGTATTGGGCCAAACTCCCTGGGTGGTAATGGAAGAAAAGTACTTAGGCTTAGAAACTGAAATGGCCCTCTTTTGGACTGTTGACTTTAGGGAGGCCCAGACCTAGCAGGACTCCCCACAGTTTCCTTGTAGCATCCTGGGTGAACAGACCACAGGGGATAAGGTGAAGGGTCTGCCCAGATATCAGCCCAGTCACCAAGCCAATGCTAGCTCAGGGAATCAAGAATTAATAAGGATTATATACCACCTACTTCCAGGTTCTAATCAATCAAGTAACCAGTCAACCACTGTATTAGGAACTTCAAAGGAGAGAAAAAAAGAAATAGAAGGATGAAAAGAACCAGTGGTACAATGCTATAAAAATTCAATATTGTAAATTCCAAATAGATCCTGCAGATTATAATGTACTGCTGGGGTTTCAGAGTAGTCAGAAAGTTCTGAGGGCTGTAGGGGTCAGAGAGAGGAAGAAAGGAAACACACTGGACTTTGCAGTGTGGAATTTGGATAATCAGAAAGAATTCTTTTTGGTGTTGTCAGAAGTATTTTTCTTTTACAACATCATCGTGTTAGAAGAACTCTAATTAAATTTTCCCAGATTGCCCAACGGAAAGACTTATAAGCAGCTGATATGAAATAAGAGAGAAATTTAAAATAGCAAAATGGATCAACCTAAGGCTGATGAGGACTTCTGGCCGTATTTCCAACTTTCATTGTCAAAGTGGAGAAGGTTCCTCCTTTTCTCGGTGTAGTTCTTTTACATAAGACTTAGAAAGTGGATAGCTCAAGGGAAGCCACAGAAAAGCTTTAATAGTCTAGAAGCTGTAGGGTTCTTTGTGTCCCTGAAACCTGAAATATAATTTTTCCAGCCTACTTACATAAAAGATCTCTTTCCAGCACACACACACGGACACAGAGAGCTTCACTTAGCAGAGTGCTAGTAACCTACTTACTCAAGAGTGGGTGCTGCTATCCTTAGTTCTCGGTTGGATATGGCAGCCCTCTTTCCTTCCTTAAGATTTCAGTATCGGTGAGTACTGTGGGGTGGAAGGGAGGGAGAGGAGAGGTCATAAGTCGTATTGTACAGAGGTTGATAAACCACTTGTGCCTATGCAACCCATTCTCTGAATGCCTAGCTAGTCTCCATTAACAAATCTGCCGTCTATGCAAAGACAAGCACATCCAGAGGAAAAAGAACTATAAACAGACTCATTCAATAAGAAATACACAAACAGTTTCTTTGAAAATAAAATCAAGACTTTACAAATAAGACTAAACCCCTTGCATCTTCCCCACCCCAAACACTCCCTGCGAACCAACACACACCAGTCATTCCACTCTACATTTCATCTCCTCAGAGGTGATCTAAGTCTAATGTTTAAGCTTTCAGAGTTTTTCCTAGGTGTTTATGTACACGTGTGTCTATCTACCATATTTATGTATTTTTATACATATAAACTAATTCTGTGCTTTTTATTCTACAAATTTCTAAATATTCACAATATGCTTATCCACATAATTGTAAATGAATCTAAATAATGCTTTGTAATTGCCACAAAGTATTTATAATATGAATGAACATGCTATTTTAGTCATTCTCCCACTTTCAGCCATTTAGGTTTTCAATACCTCAGTGTTATAAGCAGTGCTGCTAGAATATCCCTGACTATACTTCCTTGTACATATATGCAAATATTTTGGTCTTGATAGATATGCTAAATTGCTCTCCAAATTGTGCCAATATACACTCTCGGTGGTGGGTTATGAGGATAACTGTTTGCCCAACTTCTTAACTAACATATGCTATTATCAAAATTAAAAATATTTGGAGTTCCCTTCATGTCTGGGCAGTTAATAAACCCAACTGAGATCCATGAGGATGTGGGTTCGATCCCTGGCCTCACTCAGTGGGTTAAGGATCCAGTGTTGCTGTGAACTGTGGTGTAGGTTGCAGACGTGGCTCGGATCCCAAGTTGCTGTGGTTGTGGTGTAGGCCTGTAGCTGTAGCTCCGATTTGACCCCTAGCCTGGGAACCTCCATATGCTGCAGAAGAGGCTCTAAAAAGAAAAAAAAAAATTTTGCCAATCTGATCAGTAAAAATGGCATCTCAATGCTACTTATTTTTATTTTCTTGATACCTGAGTATTAAGATTATCACAATTTTAATTTTCCTTTAATGGTGTTTTCACACAAATCTCCCATTTTTTATTCATGTAAATCTTTTTTCCTATTGCACATTTAATTTACGGCCAGATCACCCTGAATGCACCCTATCTCTCCTATTGCACATTTATTATAGTCAATGAGTTGTTTGCATTTAATCTTATTATCTTACTTTGTGTTAAAATGTCTCTTTTTCCTTTTCTTCCCCATTCCTGTTTTCTGTTAGGTTGATTGGATTTTCTTTGTTCCATTTTTTTTCCTCCATTAGTTTGAAATTTATACATTCCATTCCAATTTTTCTAATGGTTCCTCTTAATTTTTTATATCCACACATCAAGTTATACTTGCCTAACAAAATCTAAAAGTGATCAGTATGTTTATATTCTTCCCAGCTCCCCTGTTGATATCATCCAGAATTCTAGATCTAAATTGTTGTTTTAAATATTTTGGGATATCTTTTGAGTTTTTTCTTTTCAACAACCTGAGCTTTAATTTTCAGGATCTCTAACTGAATTCTTTGGTTTTATTTTGCTTTATGTTGCTGAATATATTAAATGGACTTGTTTTAATTGATTATGTATAAGATCTTCCATTTGCTTAGTTTGTTACCTCTCTTTCATGGTAGTGGCATTCCTCAAACACTGACACTTTTTGACTGCACACTAATTTTCTGGTTTAGATTTCTCCCACCTGACTCAGAAATCAGCAGAATTCCCATGTGGACATAAACTTAGGTTACCTGGGACTTTGACTTCTCCTGTGGCTTCCTATCAATTTTTTTCTTTTGGGAGCTCTCACTGTTTGTTTCTGTACTTTCAGGCACCCCCACACACACACACACTTCATGATTTCAAGCCCAGGCATGAAGTCTAGTCATTTATTTCCTTTATTGTTTATCATTGGAGGGGAGTAAATTTCAGACTATTCTTTTTTTTTTTTTTTTTGGTCTTTTTGCCTTTATGTGGAGCCGCACCCGCGGCATATGGAGGTTCCCATGCTAGGGGTCTAACAGGAGCTGTAGCTGCCGGCCTTCACTATAGCCACAGCAACGCGGGATCCGAGCCACGTCTGCAACCTTCACCACAGCTCACGGCAACGCCAGATCCTTAACCCACCGAGCAAGACCAGGGATCGAACCCGCAACCTCAATGTTCTTAGTCGGATTCGTTAACCACTGAGCCACGAAGGGAACTCCTAGACTATTCTTATTTCATCATCTTAAATCCCTAAATTACACTTTAAAGCTATCTCACCAAAAGTTTTGTTCTTTACCTTAGGAGAGTAGAGAATATCAGACATGAACTCAGAGTAGGGGTGGGTGTGTGGGTATGTGTGTGTGTGTGCATGTGTTTGTGTGTGTGTATGCATGCACATGCTATGACATTTGAATTTGTTTTAATAATGTACTACAATAATGTTTTAGTATCAGTACACTAAGTAATTCATTTCAATTTGTAATAAGTCAATCTGGAATCTCCTGTTTTTTAAAAAGGAGCATTAATGTGTATAAGAGGTGATAACAAGAGTAGCTGAAAAAGAATTCTAAATCTTGTGATAATCTGCTTGTTTTTTGATGTGAATATTGTTGTTCAGCCCAACCTAATATAAAATTCACAGAGCAAATTCAGATAGCTCCCTCCTTGTCTCTCATTACAATCTGCAAATACAAGAATAGGGACTGTGTCCTGTGAGTCCTGAGTTTAGTGCCTAAACCACAGGTCAGATTCCAGTGGAAAATATCCTCTTTGCCTTGGCTGTAAATCTTTTTTTTCCCCCGGGATGTAAATCTTAAGTCCTTTGGCAAAAGGACTTTAAGATAGTAACATGATTCTTCAAAAAGAGATGCACCAGAGTTCTCATTGAGGTTCAGTGGTAAGGAACCTGACTAGTATCCATGAGGACGCGGGCTTGATCCCTGGGCAGCTAGTTCAGTGAGTTAAGGATCTGGCATTGCCATGAGATGTTGTGTAGGTCACAGACTACGCTTGGATCCTGAGTCGCTGTGGCTGTAGTGTAGGCCTGCAGCTGCAGCTCCACCTTGACCCCTAGCCTGGGAACTTCCATATGCCGCTAGTGAGGCCCTAAAAAGAAAAAAGAGAGAGAAGAGAGAAGGGGGGGGATGCACTTCCCTTGTATGTTAGGATTAACTTTGTAGTTTTCTTCAATGAATTTTTTTGTCTTGAATATAAGAAAAGGTTTTAGGGAGTTTTCCTTGTTGAATGTAAGAAATAGAGGTCATTTTATGAGTCTTGGTACACCTAAGCTTTGAAGAGGAGTGTTTTTAAATTTTTTGCATGTAATCAGTATATAACATTTTATTAATTTCAGATGTATAACAATGATTTGATATTTTTATATTTTGCAAAATGATCAATCACCACAGTAAATCTGCTTATCATCCTTCACCATACAGAGTTGCAAATATTTTTGCTTGTGATGAGAACTTTTAAGATTTACTCACTTAGTAACTTTCAAATGTAAAATAAATTTTTTGGGGTGTTGTAGGGTTTTTTGTCTTTTTAGGGCCGCACCGGCGGGCATATGGAAATTCCCAGGCTAGGGGTTTAATCATAGCTACAACTACCAGCCTACACCATAGCCACAACAACAGGGAATCCCAGCCGCATCTGCAATCTATACCACAGCCACGGCAACACCGGATCCTTAACCCACTGAGCGAGCCAGGGATCAAACCCAAATCCTCATGGATACTAGTTAGATTCATTTCTGCTGCAGCACAATGGGAACTACCAAGTATTATTAGTTATAGTCACCATACTGTACATTACATCCTGTGACTTATTTTATAACTGGAAGTCTGTCCCTTTTGACCTCCTTTACTGATTTCTCACACTCCCCACCCTCCATCTCTGGCAACCAGCAATCTATTTATTTTGAGAAGGAGAGTTATTTGTTTGGTTTGGGTTTTGTTTTTATATTTCACATTTAAGTGACATGATATGATATTTCTTTTCCTGGAGAGGAATCTTCATAACCCATTCTGACACAATGGAAATTAAAAAAAAAAATCTGCATTTCTGTATCTGTCTTTTTTTGTTGTCTTATTTCCTTTTATCGCTTTCTTGATCTGTGAATATTGTACCACCTTTACCTCCTTTTCCTTATCTTCTCCTTTGCCATCTGGGCCCAAATTCTCATCTCCTTAACCTTTGTTTTTTCTTATTTTCTGACCATATGTGAACCAGAAAAATAATTATAAAAAATGATTTGTGGAAAAAATTAAAATCATTAAAATTTTTAATTGAATTTTTAAAAATTAGCTAATATAAATGTATTATCCCTGTTTTCATTGCCAGGCCAATGAGTTAGAATTTTTACTATTCCTTCACTGTTTAAAAAAAAAAAGCACTCTTCCAAAACTAACAGAATTCTTTAAAAAAATTTTATTGGAATATAATATAGAAAAGAGTACCTTTGGTGGCTATACAGCTCAATTAATTTTCACAAATGGAACAAAGCCATATAACCAGTACTTAGATCAAGAAACAGAACAGTACAAACACCCCAAGAGTCCCTCTTCTGTCCCCATCCAACTCTACCAAGACTTCTAATAACATAGATTAATTCTAGCTATTTTTGTACTTTATATCAGTGGGATGAAATGTCCTAGTTTCAGTTCCCCTAGGAGTTGACCTGAGACAAGGACTTTAAAGCAGGTAGTTTACTGGGGAGATAGAGTGAACACTGGGCAGGGAGTGAGGAAGGGAGACAGAGAAGGGAAGGCAGCAGTCAACAAAAGGCATATTAAGAATCACGTTATGGAGTTCCCGTCGTGGCTCAGTGGTTAACGAATCCGACTAGGAACCATGAGGTTGCGGGTTCGATCCCTGGCCTTGCTCAGTGGGTTAAGGGTCCGGCGTTGCCGTGAGCTGTGGTGTAGGTTGCAGATGCGGCTCGGATCCCGCGTTGCTGTGGCTGTGGCAAAGGCTGGCAGCTACAGCTCCTGTTAGACCCCTAGCCTGGGAACCTCCATATGCCGCGGGAGTGGCCCTAGAAAAGGCAAAAAGACAAAAAATAAAAAATAAAAAAAGAATCATGTTATCACAGTGGGTGACTGGAGCCTACTCCCTTGGAAAATCTCTGAAAAGTGCTACAAAATACACTTCTCAGAATTATCTCAACCCAGTGGGGGAGGAAGTAGCTGCCACATTCATATTGCCAATTACCTGTCCCTCTAAAGCCTTTTCCTGCTCCAGCATCCCACCCAGGATCTCCCATCACATTCAGTTGTTGTGTCTCTTTAGTCTCCTTTAATCTGGGATAGTTCCTCCATCTTGTTTTATTTTTCTTTTTTCTTCTTTTTTCCTTTCATGACCTTGCTAGTTTTGGAGAGTACTGGTCATTTTGTAGAATATCCCTATTCTATAAAATTTAGGTTTGTCTACATTGCTTCTCATTTTAAGGTGAAGAAACCGAAGCACGGAGAGGGTAAATAACTTTCTCAAGGTCACACAGCTCACAAACAATAGAGCCAGGGCTTGAATCCAGACCAACTTGCTCTCTAGGGTGCTGGTTCTTTTTTTTTTTTTTTGTCTTTTGTCTTTTTGGGCCATACCTGGAGGTTCCCAGGCTAGTGGCCTAATCGGAGCTGTTGCTGCTGGCCTATGCCAGAGCCACAGCAACACCAGACCCACAGCAACACCAGACCCTAGCTGAATCTACGAACTACACCATAGCTCACTGCAATACCGGATCCTTAACCCATTGAGCAAGGCCAGAGATCGAACCTGCAACCTCATGGTTTCTAGTCAGATTCGTTTCCCAATGATGGGAATTCCAAGTGCTGGTTCTTAACAACTAACCAATGGTGAATTCTTAGACTGCTTAACTGAACCCTTTAATGTTAAAAATAGACAATACTATTCCTATCTGGAAAAAATTCTTTTTATCTTTTCCATATATATTAGAAAATTAATAAATATTGATAAATTGACTAGTGTTTGTTAAGAACTCAAACAGTGCACAATTATGTGCTGAGTACTTAAGAGTACAGAGAAATCATGAGCTTTAGCACTGGACTGCAATAACCCACCTTCTAATAAATGATTGAGTGATCTAAATTCACAATATATTGTGATGCATAATGCTACAAAGTCAGTTTGTTTTAGAATTAATGCTTAATATACCCTAATAATTCATTATTTTAATAATATAGTATGTGTGAAAATAAAAACTACATGCAAAATTTCATTAATGAGGAGAACAAGATTTTTGGATCCTCAATTTTCTCATCTGAAAAAAAGGACAGTAATCCCTATTTCACAGTTATATGCAATTAATGAGATAGTAGATGCAGAACTTTTCACACTAAAAACCTCACAAAATTGTTGAAAGAAAAACATAAATAAATTGAAACATATCCTATGTTCATGGATTGGAAGACTTAGTATTATTACAATAACAGTACTACCCAAAGTATTCTACGGATTCATGTAATCCCTAGCAAAATTGCAATGATTTTTTTGTAGGAATAGAAAAACCCATTCTAAGATTCACATGGAATCTCAAGGATAGGCAAAATAATCTTTTAAAAAGGCAAAATAATCTTTAAAAAGAAAGACAGAGTTGGAGGGCTCACACCTGTTGATTTCAAAACTTACTACAAAGCTACAGTAATCAAAACAGTATGGTATGAGCATAAGGACAGATACCTAGACCGATAGAATAGAATGGAGAGTCCAGAAATGAATCCTCACATACATGGTTAAATGATTTTTGACAAGGACATCCAGACCACTCAATGGGAAAGGGGCAGTGTTTCGGTATTAGGAAAACTGTATATCCACATCCAAAAGAATGAAACTGGACCCTTACTTTAAACCACATACAAAAATTAACTCAAAATGGACCAGAGACTTTAATGCGTGACTCTGGCTCTTTCCCTGCCGTAGCTGCATTCCTTTAGAAAAGGCTTCTGTTGAGGGCCCTCTGCCATAGACAGAGCATTCCCTAGATTCTGGTAATGGGTCTCACCCCTTACTCCTCAGGCCTAGGGGTGAGAAATCCACCCTGTTACTGGTAGTTTCTGGGGACATTGTCTTCTGTAACCTGTATACACCTTTGTAAACAGTCACCTTGCTAAATGTCATACCACAAGTGTGCAATCTATTGTGAGTGAGGAACAGGGCATGCTGGCATGGGAGAAAGAAACATCTTCTCTTATATGCCAGATACTGTAAGTTTTGCGTTTTATCTTATCCTCACAAAAACCTGGTGATGAAGGTTCTATCACCTCTATTTTCCAAGAGATTAAAAAGTTTCTCTAGATCCTCCAAACAGAGAAGAGTTGGAATCTAAACCTGGATCTTCCTAAAAACAAAACCCATATTCTTTCCCTTGTAAGAGCTGAAGGTGTTATGCAAAATTCACTTCCATCTGTGTTGCAGAATTCTTATACATTACATAACTCATATCTGCCATGTAAAGTTCCACATGAGAAATTTGTTTTGTAAATTTTATTTATTTATTTATCTATTTATTTATTGTCTTTTTTGGGGGGGGGTGGACCGCGTCATATGGAGGTTCCCAGGCTAGGGGTCAAAAAAGAGCTGTAGCCACTGACCTACGCCACAGCCACAGCAACTCCAGATCTGAGCCACCTCTGCGACCTGCACCGTGGTTCATGACAATGCCAGATCCTTAATCCACAGAGTAAGGCCAGGGATCAAACCTACATCCTCATGGATACTAATCAGTTTCGCTTCTGCTGAGCCTTGACGGTAACTCCCTGTTTTGTAAATTCTAGATTTAATTTTTAATTGATTTTTTAAATTGTTATTTAAAAATTTTAGGAATCTAGGAGGAAAAATATGTATCTGTTAAGAATCTGGAATGCATCTCTCTTTCTGAGGAGAACTATGTAACTTGCTTTGTTTTTAATCTCCCTGGAAACCAAGCTCTAATTTTAGGTATAATGGCCTTTTCACTCCCATGAACTCTTCTCTCTTATTTCCTTATCTTGACTTGCCATTTCTATTTTTTTTTTTTTTTTTTTGCACTGGCAGAAAGTTTTATTTATTTATTTATTTTTTAACTTAATGAATTTTATTTCAATTATAGGTTTACATAAAGCATCACAAGTCAATTTGATAGATTTTGTGTCCCAAACCCACAGTGCATCCCCCCACCACCCAGACTGTCTTTTTTGAAAAACCAAGGTTTTCCAGCCATTTCTATTTGATTAGCTTAATTGTGTGACCCTTGTTTAAGGTTTGTTTAGAATCCTTGTGGGAAAAAGTATGAAATTAGTCATATATTTCACTTAGCTTTGCTCAATTTTTTGTTGATGACCCTGACATCTTAAGGATGGTACAAAAAGGGTCAAAACTGTGTGTAGGCCACTGCCAGGCATGAGCCAGTACCAGGGTAACTTTCCCTATATCAGGAAATCATCAAAGCTGTCATTCTTTACAAAGAAATTCTTTCCATTGTTAATATGAACTTCTACTACAGTGAGCAAATGATTGATTAAGGAAGAACCAATATGTACATATCGTGCTTTAAATCTAAAATATAAATATAAACATGCAGTGATGCATCTA
This sequence comes from Catagonus wagneri, assembly GCA_004024745.2. Taxonomy (NCBI): domain Eukaryota; kingdom Metazoa; phylum Chordata; class Mammalia; order Artiodactyla; family Tayassuidae; genus Catagonus; species Catagonus wagneri. The sequence continues at coordinate 14,597,656 of PVHT020003785.1, forward strand.
AGGAGTTTCCTTCTTTCATCAAATCCTGTTTGCCCAATGTGTTTCATGGGAAACCTGCCATTCAGATAAGAACTCTAGACGCCCCAAAGTTAGTACTGTGGCCAATACGTTTGAGAAGATGCCAGCAGTCTCACATCACCAGCCAGATATGTTTTAGCTAAAAGATAATGGAGGTTTTTACTCGGGAAATGCAAGCACAAATTACTCTTTCTAATGAGTCAATTTATTTCAACAATACAAATCCCTCCCTCGAAGTCAAAGCACTGTGTCAATTTCTGGCTCCAAAATTCTGCAGAATCTGACATCTGAAAAGGCAAAACATTTTTTTCCTTAAATGAAGTTGATTTACAATGTTATGTACCAGTTCTTTATCCATTCATCTGTCAGTGGACGTTTAGATTGTTTCCACGTCTTGACTATTGTGAATAGTGCATGTATCTTTTTGAATTATAGTTTTGTCCGGTCGTATGCCCAGGAGTGGAATTGCTGAATCATATAGCAACCCTATTTTTAGTTTTCTGAAGAATCTCCATGCTGTTTTCCATAGCAGTTGCACCAGCTTGCATTCCCACCAACAGTATAGGAGGGTTCCCTTTTCTCCACACCCTCTCCAGTATTTGTTATTTGTAGAGTTTTTAATGATGGCCATTCTGACCAATGTGAGGTGGTACTTCATTGCAGTTTTTATTTGCATTTCTCTAATAATTAGCAATGTCGAGCATCTTTTCATGAACACTTTTCTTTCAAGTAGTGTGTGTGTGCGTGTGTGTGTGTGTGTTTCAAAGAGATTTGTCTGTAATTAGAAATTACTTGACCCAAACAGCAAAAAGTAAAAGCTGCCAGCCTGCGTAGGAAGACTCCACCAGAGTTACAGAGGAGCTCAAGGGTGAGCTGAAGGGATGTAGAACCGGCATTGAGTATATCTGCAACAACATTTAAGAAAGAGTTGTTGAGCAAGGAACAATGTTTCTGGGGTCTTGCAAGAACTTGGGTGGGGACCCGTGGCAGATATAGAGTTGTACTGCCCATTATACCTTCCACTCCCTTCTTTCCCTTTCTTGCACCTACTCACCCCCCATCACCCTCGTCAAAGAACTTGCTGCTGGGCTGCATGGAATGTGATCAGTAGATAGCCCTCCAGGTGTCAACTCCTTCAAGGTCCTTGGTCTTTCAGGGTGACCATGGGTCACCCAAGGTTGCTGTCTTCCAGGGAGCCTCATCCAGCAATAAGGTGAAGCAGAGTCCAATCATTCTGGTCTGAAGTGGACACCCTGATGGGGGTCTGGAGTGCCCCTTGGTAAGCTAAAGCTTTGCCTTCTTTGCTTTTGTCCCCTTCTCTTCACAGGTGTTGAACTCTAATAAATATAACACATCTCAAACTCCATCTAAGTGGCTGCTTTTGGAGAACTCAGCCTTAACAAGACCCACCATATTCCTCTCCCTATCTTTACACAGAGCACAAGAAAGGGCAACTTTTCCCCAGAAAGACCTGCGCACGCAGAGTCACTTGTCTTCTCCAAGAACAGGCACTTGATTAAATCATGCTCTAAGTTAGCAAATACCACTGGTCTTTGGCTTATTTCAGTTATAGAATCACCCATTAGCCTGGATGCTCCTAGGAGATTATGGGCCAGCCCCTCAATGCCTTAACCAGCACAACCATTAAGAAGTCATCTCACCTAGAAATACCCCGGAAGGTCCTCTCTGCTGGAAACAGGGAAGGCATCCCAGGCACCTCTGTAAGAACTAGACTCTTCTCTAGTTATTTCTGGAAACCTAGTTCCAATTAAAGAATGTTCCTGGTATTGGGTGCTGACAGAGATCCCATGAGGCACAAGGCGTGGAACATAAACCCAGTCATGCTCTTCTGGTCCTACTCACCCTGAACTCATTGCACCAAATTGGAGAACAACCCAGAAAGTTCACTGAACACCTGTAATGCTCTAAAAATACATGCTTGATATAATCGAAATATGATTTTTTTTTTTTGCAGTATGATTCTGATTGAACAAACAGGACTGATGGCACTTGTTGCTTCTGGATAGTAGAACTCAGTTAAGACTCAAGTCTGCCCCCTCACTAGTTATGTGACCTTGAGCTATGTGATTTAGTCTCTGAGAATTTGTTTCTCCATCTGTAATATGGGTATTGTGATGCTTGGCTAATGGATGAGGTTGATATGACACAATGTATTTGAATTCCTAATACAGATCCTAACACATTGTAAGCACTCCACCAAGTGTAGTTATTGTGACCCTGCTAGTTACTGTTACCAGGATACCTCCTTAGCAGTCATCACCTTTTTTAAAGTCTTCAGTAACTAAAAGAATATCAGCATAGCTAGGTTCACAAAATCTTGGGAAGTTCCACTGGCTTGGTGATGTCCACCAGCTTCATAGTGAAGCAGAAGCAGCTCACACAGGAAAAAAAAATGTTCACAAAGGTTCATATAAGTATTTCTACCCATATCTTAATCTTTTTTTTTTTTTTTTTTTTTTTTTGCTTTTTAGGGCCACACCTGCGGCATATGGAGGTTCCCAGGCTAGGGGTCTAATCGGAGCTACAGCTGCCAGCTTACACCACAGTCACAGCAATGTGGGATCCGAGCCGCGTCTGTGACCTACACCACAGGTCACAGCAATGCCAGATCCTTTACCCACTGAGCGAGGCCAGGGATCAAACCCACAACCTCATGGTTCTTAGTCAGATTCGTTTTCACTGCATCACGATGGGAACTCCTTAATCTTACATCTTAATCTTTCATCATCTTGACATTTCATAAATAAGCAGTTGGGACTATTATCAACAGAGGCAGAAAAAAAAGAGCATTTGATGTTTTCTTCTTGTCTTCATCTTCTACATACTTGTCATTTCGTGGTTTTCAGAATTTGCTAGTTAGTTTTCTAACAGTTTTCCAAGGCTCCAAGTGTTTAAGGCTTCAAGTGGGTTTTTTTAATGCCACTTAAAAAAAAATCCACGTGCCTTTTCCCTGACTTGGAATACAGCTAAAACAAATAATTCAGTTTATATACACCTGATAGTCAAGCCAAAGAACCACAGCTATAATTATTTAAAGAGCTCTAGGAGTTCCCGTTACGGCTCAGCGGTAATGAATCCAACTAGTATCCGTGAGGAAGTGGGTTTGATCCCTGGCCTCACTCAGTGGGTTAAGGATCTGGTGTTGCCATGAGCTGTGGTATAGGTCACAGATGTGGCTCGGATCCCATGTTGCTGTGGCTGTGGCATAGGCCGGCAACCACAGCTCTGATTTGAACCCTAGCCTGGCAATTCCTCATGCCTCCAGTGAGGCCCTAAAAAGACAAAAAAGTGAAAATAAAGAGGCTCTAAACCAAAGAAAGGGCTCTAGTGCCCCAAGACACAAGGGAATGTAGGCCAGGAGAGGAGGATATAGCCCACAGGTGGGGATCATTAGGGAATTTTATGAGAACAAAGGGCCCAGGCTCAATCAAACAAGCAGCTTATAAATGCTCCCCACCCTAAACATTACAAGCCCTTACAGAATTGGAGAATCAGGACTAAGACAAGGTCTAGCAAGAGACAGCAGGCTTCTGACACTTAGGAGACCCAGTGTTTCTTGTGTCAATCCCATTTTAGCATCTGTTTTTAAAAGCATGTTCACCAGTTCCTACCTAATCATTCCTATTTTGCTAAATGTTCCCCATCTGATAGAGCAATGGAAATCTAGTGGACCATATGTTTGGTAGTATTCGTTCCTTCCCAAGCTTTTTTTTTTTTTTTTGAAAAATATCAAGTGTATATCGTCTGGATTCACTAGTTAACATTTTTCCACAATTACTTTCTGTCTCTGTCTTTATTTTTTTTGGAAGCAATTTGATGTAGTTATCATATCCCTTTATCCCCAAATACTTCCATTTGTATCTCCCAAGAACAAGGATATTCTACAACATAACTGTAATATAATTATTATACTCAGGAAATTTAATATTTATACAATATTACTGAACGTATCGTTCATTTTTACAACTGCCCAATTGTCTGTCCCAAGTCTATTTTTTTTTTTTTTTTTTGCTTTTTAGGGCCATACTCGTGGCATATGGAAGTTCCCAGGCTAGGGGTCAAATCAAAGCTGCAGTTACCAGCCTATGCTACAGCCACAGCAATGCCAGATCCAAGTCATGTCTGGGACCTATATACCACTGCTCATGGCAACACCGGGTCCTTAACCTTTAACCCCCAGAGCGAGGCCAAGGATTGAACCCGCATCCTCATGGATACTAGTTGGGTCTGTAACCCCTGAGCCACAACAGGAACTCCCTGTCCCAATTCTTTTTTTTTTTTTTTTGATCTTTTTAGGGCCACATTCACAGCATATGGAAGTTTCCAGGCTAGGGGTCAAATCAGAGCTGTGGCCACCGGCCTACACCACAGCCACAGCAATGCAGAATCTGAGCCACAGCTCATGGAAACACAGGATCCTTAACCCACTGAGCGAGGCCAGGTATCAAACCTGCATCCTTATGGATGCTAGTCAGATTCCTTTCTGCTGAGCCATGACAGGAACTCTCCCAAGTCTTTATAAAGGTTTTCCCCTAATCTTGGATACAGTCAAGGATCAAATATTGCATTTTTGTGTCATGCTTCCTAGTAGTGATTTGCTTGGCTTCCAACCTGAGAACTGAGCCACATGTATTGCCTGATGACAACTGCATCTCACATTTGCTGCAATTCCCCCCATTGGTCTCTGTAATCAGCCCTCACCCTGTTTCTTCAAGCCAGATCCCAAAGCCTTCTTTGTACTTTACCACCACCACTCCCACTCACAGCCAATCAAGGAAAGCCCCAAAAGCCCAGGATCCTCTATGCCTGTTCCTTGGGACTTTCTTCACTTCATGCAGCAGCCTGCTTAAGTTCCACGATTGCATCAGCTCCCAACCTTGGATTGCATTTCTGAGTTTAGGACCAGTTTTAAGGCACTTGAACTTGGTGTGATACTAGGTTTCCTTGTCTTCGACCATTGGCAAAACTCAGATTTTTCCCTCGTTTGGTCATTCCAAATATTAAGTTGAACCATATTAAGTTGAACCTGTTATTTTTGTAGGTTAAAGACAAATATTTCATGTCATTCAACTTTAAAAATTACTCTTGGTTGACTCAAATACCTAGGAACCCAAAAGCTGGCACAAGACGACTTGGCCTGCACTGCAACAAGATTTGTTCCCAACTTAGTATATAATCTGTTTCAACTTTGTTTTTCCAAATGTCCAATTATTTTATTATACTCCTCTTATAATCCTGATAAGTCCCTTTTTGTTCTTTTTCAGAATTATTTGGGCTACTGATGCTCGTTTCTTTTCCCAAATGAACCTTAGAATCATCTAGTACCAAAAATATCCTGTAGTTGTTTTAAACATAGATTTATAGATCAACTTAGGAAGAATCGACATCTTCATGGTTTTGAATGTTCCTAATCAAGGAGAGAACATGGCCTTTCCATTTATTCAAGTTATCTTTTTATCCCGTGGTAGAATTAATCCTTAATAAAAACTTTATTGAGATATAATTCAAATACCACAAAATAAACTGTACAGTTCACTGGTTTTTATTATACTCAGAGTTGCCCAACTATCACCACAATCAATTTTACAGCTATTCAACCCTCAAAGACAAACTCCATACCCCTCAGCTACCACTCCCCTGACCTCCATTCTCCCACCTCCTAGCAACCACTAACTGTTTTCAGTCTCTATGATTTTTCTTATTCTAGATATTTCATATAATAGAATCATTTAAGGTATGGCCTTTTGTGACTGGCTTCTTTTCAATGAGTATGTTTTGAGGGTTCAACTTTGCTACATGGATCAGTACCCCATTTTCTTATTGCCTGATTAAATTTTCTTGAGTGGATATGCCACATCTTTTTTTATCTATGCAACAGTTGATGGACATTGGAGTTGTTTCTGCTTTTTGGCTATTAAGAGTTCCCATTGTGGTGCAGTGGAAACAAATCCAACTAGTATCCATGAGGATGTCGTTCAATCTCTGGCCTCACTCAGTGGGTTGGGGATCTGGCATTGCTGTGAACTGTGGTGTAGGTCGCAGATGCAGTTCAGATCCCAAGTTGCTGTGGCTGTGGTATGTAGGCTGGCAGCTATAGCTCTGATTCGACCCCTAGCCTGGGAAGATTTGTGTAGAAATATTTGTTTGAGTATCTATTTTCAATTATTTTGAATATGTACCTAGGAATGGTATTGCTGGGTCGTATAATAACTCTATATTTGACATTTTGGGGAACTGCTGAGCTATTTTCCAAAGCAGCTACACCATTTTATTTTCCCAGTAGCAATGTATGAGGGCTCCAGTTTTTCCACATTCCTATCAACAGGTGTTATTCTATCCTTCTGATTTAGCCATCCTAGAGGTGAGAAACGGTATCTCATTGCGGTTTTGATTTGCATTTCCCTGATGACTCCTGATGTTGAGCATCTTTTCATTTGCTTATTGGCCAGTTGCATGTCCTCTTTGAAATGTCTGTTCAACTTACTTGCTCATTTTTAAGTGAGTTATTTGGATTTTTACTGCTCAGTTGTTGGAGTTATTTATATATCCTTGATACGAGTCCCTTAATAAATAGATCATTTGCAAATATTTTCTCCCATTCAATGGGCTGTCTTTTCACTTTCTTGATGGTATCATTTGAAATACAAAATTTTAAATTTTGATGAAGTTTAGTTTGGCTATTTTTTCTTTTGCCTCTTATGTTCTTAGTCATATCTAAGAGGCTTTTCCAAAACCAAAGTCATAAAAATTTACTCCTGTGGTTTCTAAGAGTTTTGTAATTTTAGTTCTTAAATTTAGATCTATGATCCATTTTGAATTAATTTTTGTATATGGTATGATGTAGGTTTCTACTTCTTTCTTTTGCATGTGGCTATGCTGTTGTCCCAATACTATTGGGATTATTGAAGAGACTATTTTCCTGTTTACTTGTCTTGGCATCCTTGTGGGAAATCAATTGACTGTAAACACAAGAGTTCATTTCTAGACTCTCAATTCTTTTCCATTGGTCTATAGATCTATCCTTTATACAGTTAGCACACTGTCTTGATTACCTTGGCTTTGTAGTAAGTTTTGAAATGTGTAGTCTTTTGGACTGGCTTTTTTTCAGTTTTCAAAGTTCATCCATTGAAGTATCAATACTTCATTCTTTTTATTGCTGAATAATACTCCATTACATGAATATACCACATTTTGTTTATCCATTCATGGACATGTGGGTTTCCACTTTTGATTGTTGTAAGTAATGCTGCTATAGATATTCACATATAAGTATGTATTTTAGTGCCTTTTTTCAGTTCTCTTGGGTATGTACCTGGCAGTGGAATTGCTAGATTAAGTGGTAACTGTATGTTTACATTTTTAAGGAACTGCTACCTAGTTCCTGTATTTCCTCATCCATGGCAACATTTGCTATTATCTGTCTTTTTTTTTTTTTTGTCTTTTTGATTATAGCTCTTCTAGTGGTTGTGAAGTGGTATCTTACTGTGATTTTGATTTGTATTTCCCTAACGACTAATGATGTTGAGCATCTTTTTATGTGCTTAGCCATTAAGAGGACACTTTCAAAACTTTTTATTTTGACATAGTTTCACATTTACAGAGAAGTTATAGAATAACTCAAAAAAGTCCTGATACCCGTCACCCGTATTCGCCCCAGCTCTTAATATTTGATCCCATCTGTGTTATCACTTCTCCTTCTGTCCCTGTCTCTTTCTACATACACACACATGCACACACACACAATTTTTTGTTTTTTAGGGCTGCACCCATGGCATATGGAAGTTCCTAGGCTAGAGGGAGAATCATAGCTACAGCTACCGGCTTGCACCACAGCTCACGGCAACGCCAGATCTCCAACCCACTGAGTGAGGCCAGGGATTGAACCTACATCCTCACAGATACCAGTTGGGTTTGTTTCTGCTGGGCCACAGTGGGAACTCCTGCACACAGTTTTTGGGGGAGCAAACTGAGAATAATTTGATTAATATGCCTCTTTATCCATGAGTGGCTGTGTGCATTTCCTGAGAACAAGGACTTTTTCTTAAATATAACCTTGGTACATTTATCAAAATTAGGAAGCTTAACATTGATCAAACAGTATTATCTAACCCCCAGTCCATATTTGAACTTTAACAGTTGTCCCAGTATGCTAGATTCAAATCCAAGATCAACAATTACATTTAGTTGTTGTTATTTCTTTAGTTGCCTTTAATCTGAAACAGCTCCTCAGCCTTTTTTTATCTTTCATGGCCTTGATATTTTTGAAGAGTATGGGCCAGTTATTTTGTAGAATAGGTTTGTCTGACATTTCCTTGTGATTAGATTAAGTTAAGCATTTTTGGCAGGAACTCCACAAAAGAATGTCCTAGGCTATCATAGCAGGAAGGTCATTTTTATCTCATCATTGGCAGTTAGCTTTGACTACTTGGTTGAGGTGTTATCATTTAGTCTGCATTGAAAATTAATTTTCCTTTTGTAATTAATAAGCAGTTTTGAGATGATAGAGTATTTTGTCCTTTATTAAACTTCCATTCACTTCTTCATCATCCTATGTCTTTAAATAGGCAGTTTTGAGGTATAATTTATATACAATAAAATTTACCTATTTTAAATCTACAGTTGGATGAGTTTGACAAATGTATGGAGTCGTGTAACCACCACCATAATACAAAAGGAGAATGCTTCCATCGCTCCAAGAAGGCAGAAAGGACGCCCTTCTTAACTATGTGGGACAACAAACATAAACCTAGACATGTCCTACTCTAGTCTTAAGGAAATTTGAATCTCTTTCTGAACCAGACTTGGCCTTCAAGATCATTGTCTTGGTAGGAACTTGAAACAGAAGCCAGCATTGAAGCCCAAAGCAGAACAACAACCACTTAGTACAAAGGGGTCTCCACCTCCTCCCTGACTCAGCAGGTGGGGCACCTCCAGGCAACAGGACTTACAGGGTACAAAAACCCATCCGGAAGCATTTCCCAAAGTGTCCATCTGCACACTCAGAGTTCTGCTTGTCCTCCATGTGAGGCTCCTGCAAGCCTGATGGCCTCTCAGAGGGCCCAGGGCACTTTTAGATATGCACCCTCACCATTCCAGGAGCTCAGGAGATGCAGCAGCAGCTTGTGCTGCCCCTGCTGCTGTCACTGTGCCAGGGTGTGGGGATATTCTGCGACCTCACTTGTTCTCCTGGGGCACCAAGAAAAGTGAACACCGCTCTCCTTTTCTACTTCAAGACCCTCCCATTTATTTGGGGTCTCTGTCGCCTATACCCTCTCCTCTGTTGCCCACCTGAGGTGGAGCAATGAGTAGGACACAGAAGTCCCTTTCAGGGACCCATATCTATCCGTATCTATATGTCCTTATCAGACTAACTCTGTGTCCTCACCAACTCTCTTTTCTCCCAGGCCTATGGGATCTTCATCCTAGTCTGAGTAAGTGCTTGTTAGGTTTTGGGGTGGGGGCGTGTTGGTTTCGGTTTTGGTTTTTTTGTTTTTTTGGGGCCGCACCCACAGCATATGGAAGTTCCCAGGCTAGGGGTCGGCCTCCACCACAGCCATGCATGATCCAAGCCACGTCTGTGACCCTCACTGCAACTCATCCCACTGAGCTGGATCCTTAACCCACTGAATGAGGCCAGGGATTGAACCCACATCCTTATGGATCTTAGTCAGGTTCGTTAACTGCTGAGCCACGAAGGGAATTTCTGTTAGGTATTTCCTATTCTTAAATTTCAAGCTAAGAATTCAATTTGTTGATGCCCCTAAAGCCTTTGTCTCCTAAAGCTGTTGTCTCTGCCATGAGCTGTGAAAGCCATTTTGAAATTAAAAGTTGAACATTGACTCACTTCTCACTTCTTTCTGAATTGCTGCAGGAAGCTCTGGGCCCCAGACCTATGAGGTCATACTATCCAGGATGGTATCCTAGGAATCTGTATTTTTGAAGTCCCTTGGATGATTCTTATGCACACTAAAGTTTGAGGACAATGGTTTGATCCTACCTCCTCACTTTATAAGTGGGAGAACTGAGAGCAGATTGATGGCTGCTGATGCTTTCCTTATGTTTCTGTTATATCCCTTAACACAAAATAATTCTCTTCTCCAAACTGAGAATTATCCGAGAAAAGCCATATATTAAGGATCTCAGGAATCCCAGGCCTTAGTCCCGGGCTTGGTTTGTGATCAGAGCTTAGTAAACACTTGCTGGATGTCAGAGTCAATAGACCACCTATGTGGCGATTATTTCTGAACTCTTAATTCTATTTCATTGATCTCTATGTCCGTCCTTATGCCACTACCACACTGTCTTGATCACTGTGGCTTTATCGTGACAGACTCTCTCCTTAACCAAACTAGTCAGCTACCTCTGAGTCCTCTTCTCAACTAGGCTCCAGCCTTGACCTATGAAAACTGCTCATAGGCTCAGCACAAAGAGTTTTGTCCACCCCCCAGCCAAGAGACTTGCACAAACACTAACATAGTTTCTGACAGATAGTTTCTGACAGATCAAGTCTGCATACCTAGAATGACCCTGGCCTCCATTCCTCCCTGAGAAAACTCAGTGCTGCCAAAAGAATTTACTGTTTGTTCCAGTCAATACCTGACTCTAGACCCTGACCTCCCTTCTCTTAGAGCATTTACTTTGGAAAACTTGCGATTGTAAATCCTTTCTCTGTCTCTTTGAGATGTGTCTTCTGTAACCCAGGATGTATTTCTAAAGGGGCCTGGGAGCTATCTATCCCTTTGAAATATAATTATCAGGAAGAATGGGGCCTCTGTCTCCTGGTCTTTGAGGAGGGTGAGAGCCTGACTTCCCTGAGCATCAGTTGGTGCAAGAACTTACCGACAGAGGCTCTGGCCTCCCCATTGGCTGCTTGGCAGATTGGTTATTGCAGCCAGAAATTAACTCCAGAATTAACTCCAAACCGTGTGAATTTTGACCAGTGGGAGAGAAGAGATGGGAGGAAGCCAGCGGATAAGTTACTCACCGTCCTCAAGCCCTCTGTCCTCAACACTTCCAAGACACAATACTTCTGTACAAATTCTGAAGATGTCCCACAACGCAGAAAAATCAGCTTCATTTGTAGCAAAGCAGTGACCACCTCATTACTTCACTCCCTCTTTCCCAGCCTCACTTTCATTTCCCCTCACTGTTGGTTCCCTGGAATTATATTCCCAGCAAAATTTTAACATGATAGTTTTTTCTCTGTTTTCTAAAGAACCCAGGCAGACAGACCCTTAGAAATTACCTAGGAGGGAGGTCACAAACTCAAAAGTTCTCATGTGCGATTTAACCCACAGCCATATTTTATTTAGCCTGAGAGCGATTTTTAAATAATTGTATCTTGGCCATTTTTTAACAATTGGGAGACCTCACATAAAATCTGGATTTCCTACTTGTCTGGTATAACTGAGATCTTAAAACAATCATCTGTAGTATAGTTATGCTGGCCCTTTGGTTACGGGTCACTTACACTCACTGGGCCAGCATAAAGCCCACTGCCCCTCTGTCTTCTCAGACTTCCTTATTGACACCCAAATGGGTATCAGCAGCCATTTATCACTACACTCGCCCAGTTCCCTCTTATTTGTTACATATATGTCTCCATCAAAATTGAGATAAAGCAAAACATACTGGAAGTGATAACAAATTTCATGAGAAATGAGAGAAAGCAAATTTACTTGGAGAAGTAAAGGCCCTTCTTACCTTGTGTTTAAACACCACACCCACTTCACCAGGATATGTTACCTGACTTGCCCCTGAGGCACTTGAACTTGCCACCCCTAGTGAGGGCTGATTCCCTCAGTTGCCTGGGGGAGGGCGATCAATTTGCCCAAGATTATATATTGAATTAGCTGTACCCTCCTTTTCTCCATGGCAAAAATTAGTTAACCATATCTGAGAGGCACTGATTTTTCTAGGGAATGTTTATAAGGAAGGGTGATTTGAAAAAATAAAAATGAAAATGTATGGACTGTTAACCCTGGCATGAATTACTAGGCTGGTTAGCATCTGTTGGAACTTTCTGATGCCAAAGTTCATGAGAGGGTCAAACTCATTGTCAAGGGAGGAGGAAGAGAAAGGAGCGGGGCATGGACTCCCCTGGCCCAAAGTCCCCATCCAGGTGGCAGCTGACATCCTGGTGCTCCCGCTTGATGGTACTTTGTGCCTTTTTCTTGAATCCAGCTGCTGCAGACCCTTCAGGCAGGTATGGTAAGAATACAGTATCTGGCCATAAAAGGAGCTCAAGTCTTAAATCATCAGGCCTCGGTTCAAATTATTCCTCTTTCTCATCACCTCAAAACCCCAGATTTCTCCATCCCTCTAAACCTCAGTTATACCACTAGTAAAATATGAATGAGAATTCTTGTTTTGTAGTGTTGCAGTGAAAACTCAATGAAGTAGTGCACATAAGCAGTTATAAGAGGCTTCATGTTCTGGCTCTTTCTCTGCTCCTACCTTTTAGGCCTCAATCCTCAGGTGGTTCTTGAAGGCACTGCTCATAGTGAGAACGTGAAGGTTGCTTGCTGGTTCTGGGGGCCACATTTACTTGGCAGGTGCTCTATGTATGACAAGAGTGCATTGGGGCTGGCACTAATGGTGGACATCAGTTCAGGTGTCCTGGAGGATCAATGGCCATGGCCCTGAGACCCCTAAGTGCCTCCACTTACCTTGCTGAGTATCCATGCCCCTCCACACCTCACCAGATACAGACACAGAAGAGGTTAACAGCTGACATGGCAGGGCCCCTCAGACAGACTGCTGACAATTGTACTGGTGGGTCAGTGGTTGAGTTATGCTGCTTGTTCAATGTTTTGAATGCTATCCCAGAAAGAAGGAACAAACTCTCTGTCCACAGAGCCTTATTGTCATTGCCTTATCTTCAGAAAAAGCCAAGGATCAGCTTCACAAAGGGTGCAGTCTTTAGACAGCCCCTGTCAAGGTCAGGGAGGTGGTGGTTCCTGGGTTCTTTGCACAGTCTCTCTCAGCCGTAAACACACGATCTTGACCAAATAGCCTTTAATTCACTTGACAAAAGAAACTTGTAAACCTCCTTGGGGAGGCCTGGGTCTCCCCTTTCTCTGGAACAATATCTTGTTTTGTTTCTCAGGTATTTTGTTTCTCAGTAGTTAATCCCAGACATGTTTGCTTTGGCACCATCTCTTTTTTGTTTTTTTTAGGGCCACACCTGAGGCATATGGAAGTTCCCAGGCTAGGGGTCAAATCAGAGCTGTAGCCGCCGGGCTTTGCCACAGCCACAGCAGCACAGGATCCAAGCCACGTCTACGACCTACACCACAGCTCACGGCAACACCGGATCCCCAACCCACTGAGCAAGAACAGGGATCAAACCCACATCCTCATGGATACTAGTCGGTTTCTGTGCCACAATGGGAACTCTAGCTTCATCTCCTTTTTTGCAGTATTTTATCTGTTATTTTTGCATTCCTCTAGATAAACATTCCAATTGTCCTGCAGAAAAAAAAAAAAAAAAAAGGTATTATTCACTGGCACTCTTCCTGGTCCCTGGCTTGTCAGCCTCAAGCACATTCTTTCAACGCCTACCCAGGGTCGACTTGGCTCCTGGCATTTACAGTGTCCCTGGGTGGCTCAGGAAACCCACACCTGTGACATTCTTGATGTTCTCTTGGTGGCTTCATAGTGTCACTATGAGTTTCCTTTGGAACTGCAGAATCTCTGTCACACTGCCACCTTGCCCAGTGTTAAGAGTTTCATTCTACAGCATCCCTGATATTGCAAAAGATCTTCTGTTGCATCTTTTGGCATGGCAGTGAATTTGTCTCATTGTATTGAAATCAATGGAAATACTCATTTCACACAAATTTATACGTGGACTGTTGTTGGCCTCCATCTTTCCAGTTTGTGGAGAGTGAAAATTTGATTACAAAGCCTGACATAGTCTGAGCCCCTAAATCCAGAAGCTAGTTCACCTTTGAACCCAAAATGTTGCCTACGTTCATACTGACACTTCTGACAGTATCCTAGCTAATGCAGAAACTGGTCCTACTGTGGGGTATCAGGCCCTAAAGTGAAAAACTGAAAGGGGAGCTGGATGGACCCCTGGGGAGTTTGGCTCTGGGGTGAGGATCACATTTGCCCTGGCTGGGAGCACAATAGTTGTCACGTGCTGGATACTTTTCTGCCTGCCCCTTCATCCCACTTTTCACCAAGAAGTCTGAAGGAAGTTCCTGGGAAGGAGGGCCATGGCAGAATGGAATACACGTGGCAGGTCTGGCACAGAAAAGAGACCCAGGAAATTCCTATTGTGGCTCAGCAGTAATGAGCCCGACTAGTTTCCATGAGGATGTGGGTTTGATCCCTGGCCTTGCTCAGTGGGTTAAGTATCTGGCATTGTCGTGAGCTGTGATATAGGTCACAGACGCAGCTCGGATCCTGCATTGCTGTGGCTGTGGCATAGGCCACAGCTGCAGTTCCAATTCGACCCCTAGTCTGGGAACTTCCATATGCTGCAGGTGTGGCCCTAAAAAGAAAAAGAAAAAGAAAAGAAAAGAAGAGAAGAGAAAAGAAAAAAGGGACCCACAGGGAAAGGAGAAGGACTAGGAAAATGTGTAGGGCTAGGTGGGGCAGTTCTCACATCTGTTACCTGTGAGATAAGAAGTGAAATTATCTTCTGGGTGTGGAGGAGGCACAAGCAGGTGGAAGTTTAAGAGAAGTCATAACAATTTGCAGAGGTTCTAGAGAAGGTTTAGAAGATAGCAAATGAAAGACAAGTAATGACCTGGAAGACTGGTGATTGGGGGCGCCCTGATCCTGGGCACCTACCCTGCGGCAGCCTCAGCAGAAGACTGTGGCTCTATGGGTGCTGAGCATCCCTGTGGGGTAGAGCTGGGGTGGGGACTTGTAAGGCTGATCCCCAGGTGTGGCTAGAGTGGGCACAGTGGAAGGGGGGGTGAGGATCTCACACCAGCTGACATCTCATTTGAGTCCACCCCCTTTTGTATGGCAAACTGCAGTCAGATGAAGTCATACCTCTGACCACAGTAGCCCAAATTCCCAAAAACAGCAACTTAGAAGATACAAATATGTGGCTGAGGCCCAATAGGAAATGTGCCTTGACCATTCTTGTCTGGCACTATAGGCTCCTTGAGAAATTATCTATAGGAACAGTGTCTACTATGAAGACTCCATGACAAAACCTGGTTTCCAAAGGCCATCTTAAAACAGCCTGTTAGGTTTTAGGTGGCGATAGAGGACAATGTATTCTCCAGTACCACCTACTCAATCAAGAATCAACAGGACTGAGCTTCTAGTGGCAAAGCAGTGCTTCCCATTCTAAAGATGGCTCATCTCAAGACATAAAAAAATTAGACCAACAGTTATCCACCAGGAACTCCTGAGCTATAATTCTTTGCTATGATTATAGCAGGAAAAGCCTAGTTTATAGAGTGTTTTATGTTTATCCCTTGCCAACTGTTAATTCCTGAGTCTTCACCATCACCTTGTAGAATAAGCAGACAGTTCCTATTAATTTTATATTTCAGGTGGACCTGCAGTGATCCACTTTCATTCCTTTTTAAAAAACATTTTTTATGGCCACACCTGTGGCATATAGAATTTTGTGGGACTGAATCTGAGCTGCAGCTGCAACCTATGCTGCAGCTGCAACAACGCTGGATCCTTTAACTCACTGCACAGGGCCAAGGATTGACCTGCACCTCTGCAATCAGATTCTTAGCCCACTGTGCCATAGCAGAAACTCCACGCTTTCAGGGAGTGCCCCTTGTGTCTCAGTGGAAACGAGCCTGACTAGTATCCATAAGGATTCGGGTTCGACACTTGGCCTCACTCAATGGGTTAGGGATCCGGCATTGCAGAGAGGTGTGGTGCGGGACGCAGATGCGGCTTGGATCTGATGTTGCTGAGGCTGTGGCATAGGCCAGCAGCTGCAGCTCCAATTTGACCCCTAGCCAGGGAACTTCCATGTGCCACAGGTGTGGCCCTAAAAATCAACAAGAAAAAAAAAAAGAAACTCCCCACTTTCATTCTTTATGTGTCCTTTGCCCCACTCCCTGAGACTATAGACATTTCCCTCTGACAAGGTATGGAACTCTACGATTCACTAACTAGTCACTGGATTTCGCAAGTCTCAGTCCTTGAATCTGTAAAATCAGAACAGACAATCCCTGGAGGGTACCGCACGTTCTGAGATGCTGCTGATTATAACAGTTGATATTTAACAAATATAATATGGTTTGTTACCGTGAAATATGTTAAAGACTTACTTGTAAAATCAACTTGGCAAAAACAAGGATACACATAAAGAGTCAGTAATGTGTTTTCTTTCTTTCCTTCTTGCTGCACCACCCACCCCCCACATTCATGGCATGGGGAACTTCCGACTGAAACCAGAGCAGTGATGATGCCGTATTCTTAACCAGTTGCACCATGAGGAAATATCAAACATTACTTTCAAAGCCTATAGCTGCAGACAACATGATGGGAAGGGCACATTCCCAGTGAAGTGTGGCTTTGTGCCTGTGGCTTGTGGAACCATCCCCAGTGTGAAAGCAGAAGGGACATCACAGAGACAGAACTGAGTAGGGCATTGCTGACACTTCCCAGAGTAGAGGAAGCTTTGCTGTTAGACTCCCAGGGGAGTGCTTGGTTGCACCAGTCATTATTCAAAATGCTGACGTGTGCCTGTGGGCCACCTGTATGTCTTTTTTTGGCAAAATGTCTGTTCAGATCCTCTGCCTATTTTTAATCAGATAGTTTTTTTGTTATTGAGTTGCTTGAGATCTTTATATATTTTGGATATTAACTCCTATAGGCTATATAGTTTGCAAATATCCTTCCCCATTTAGTAGGTTGCCTTTTTGTTTTGTTGATGTTTTCTTTCACTGTGCAAAAAGCTTCCAGAGAAGACATGCAGATGGCCAGTAGACACATGAAAAAGTGCTCAACTAATATTTAGGGAAATGCAGAAATCACAGTGGGATATCACTTCACACCTGTCAGAATGGCTATCTTCATAAAGACAACCAATAAGGAGCATTGGTGAGAATGTGGAAGAAAGAAAAACTTTGTGCACTGTTGACGGGAATGTAAATTGGTGCAGCCACTTCCACTTGGAAAACAGTGTGAATGTTCCTCAACAGATTTAAAATAGATTTACTATACGATCCAGTAATTCCACTTCTGAGTGTATACCTGAAGAAAATGAAAACATTAACTCAAAAAGATATATGCACCGCTATATCCATTGCAGCTTTATTTATTTATTTTTGTCTTTTTAATGCCGCACTGACAGCATATGGAAGTTCCCAGGCTAGAGGTCAAATTGGAGTTGTAGCTGCCACCTACACCACAGCCACAGCAATGTGGGATCCAAGTCACAACTGCAACCTACACCACAGCTCCTGGCAATGCCAGATCCTTAACCCACTGAGTGAGGCCAGGGATCGAACCCACGTCCTCATGGATACTGGTCAGATTTGTTACCACTGAGCCATGACAGGAATTCCCATTGCCAAGATATGGAAGCAACCTAGGTGTCCATTGATAGATGAATGAATAAAGATGTGGTATGTATATGCAACAGAATATTACTCAGCCATAAAAAGGCATGAAATCTTGTCATTTTCAACAACATGGATAGATCTAGAGGATATTATGTATATGAGATAAGTCAGAGAGAGAAAGACAAACACCATATGATTTCACTTATATGTGTAACCTAAAAAAACAAAACAAATGAATGAGAAAAATGAAAACAGAAGTTTCCTGGTGGCACAATAGGTTAAGGATCCAGCATTGTCACTCCTGTCTCCTGTGGCTCAATTTGCCACTCTGGCATGTGTTCTATCCCTGGCCAGGGAACTTAAACATGTTGTGGGTGTGGCAAGAAAGAGAGAGAGAGAGAGAGAGAGAAGGAAGGAAGGAAGGAGAAAGAAAAGAAGGAAAGAAAGAAAGAAAGAGAAAAAATAGACCCATAGATACAGAGAAAAGACCAATGGTCGCTAGAGGGGAGGGGGATGGGGGCTTGGGTGAAATAAATGAAAGGGATTAAGAAGTACAAACTTCCATCCTCAAAAAACTAAAAATAGAACTACCATATGATCCAACAATCCCACTCCTGGGTATCTATCCAGAGAAAAGCATCATTCAAAAATACACATGCCGAGTTCCCATCGTGGTGCAGTGGTTAATGAATCTGACTAGGAACCATGAGTTTTGCGGGTTCGATCCCTGGCCTTGCTCAGTGGGTTAACAATCTGGCGTTGCCTCGAGCTGTGGTGCAGGTTGCAGACACAGCTCGGATCCCGCGTGGCTGTGGCTGTGGCGTAGGCTGGAGGCTACAGCTCCGATTACACCCCTAGCCTGGGAACCTCCATATGCCACGAGTGCGGCCCTAGAAAAGGTAAAAAAAAAAAAGACAAAAAAATATATAAACAGGCACCTCAGTAGTCATTGTAGCACAATTTACAATAGTTAAGACATGGAAGCAACCTAAATGTCCATCAACACAGAAATGGATAAAGAATATGTGGTACTTATACATAATGGAATATTACTCAGCCATGAAAAAGAATGAAATGGTGCCATTTGCAGCAACATGGTTGGACCTAGAAACTACCTTACTAAGTGAAGTTAGTAGAACAGTGAAAGACGAACATCTTAGATATCGCTTATATGTGGAATCTAAAAAGGATACAAATGAACTTATTTGCAGAATAGAAACAGACTTACAGAATTTAAAAAACTTATGTTTACCAAAAGGGATAGGTGGGGTGGGAGTGATGGGCTGGAGATTTGGGACTGGCATATGCATACTGAGGTTTCTGAAACACTTGTCCAACTGAGACATGCTGTATAGTAGAGAGCTCTGCCCAATATTCTGTGATAATCTATTTGGGAAAAGAATCTGAAAGAGAATGGATATGTGTATATGTATGACGGAATCACTTTATTGTACAGTAGAAATTATAACAATCTTGTAAATCAACTATACTTCAATAAAACTTAAGAACTACATGACAGAACACTATAAACCACCTATAGTGGAAAAAATAAAAATCATTTTTAAAAAAGCAGTACAAAAAAAGTAGTACAAACTTCCAGTTATAAAGTAAATAAACCAGAGGGATTTAATATACATCATAAGAATATGGTCAATAAAACTAATAACTGTATGGAGACAGATGGTTACTAGACATAATGTAGTGGTTGTTTTATAATGCATTTAACTGTTGAATCACTAGGTTGTACACCTGAAACTAACATAATATTGTACACCAACTATACTTCAGTAAGAAAAAAGATAACATCACCCTTTATCTGGCATTGGGTTGAATATTTTATTTTATTTTATTTTTTTTTTTTTTTTGCCTTTTGTCATTTTATGGCCGTGGGTTTATGGCCGCACCCGCGGCATGTGGAGGTTCCCAGGCTAGGGGTCTAACAGGAGCTGTAGCCACTGGCCTGCGCCGCAGCCACAGCAACGCAGGATCCGAGCCGCATCTGCAACCTACACCACAGCTCACGGCAACGCCGGACCGTTAACCCACTGAGCAAGGGCAGGGATCGAACCCGCAACCTCATGGTTCCTAGTCGGATTCGTTAACCACTGCGCCACGACGGGAACTCCAGGGTTGAATATTTTAGACACATTTCTCATTGTTTTTTCAGGCCAATCGTTTAAGATGGCCATACCATCACTATGTAACATATGGTAAAAATAAGTATCAGAGATGTTAGAAATTTGCCCAAGACTATCTGGGGGCAGGACTTGGATTAGAACCTCCTTCTGTCTTAGTCTCTACAGTGAATCTCCTTGCTGTGATTCTGCACTCCCTCAGCTAAAGGAAGAGACTGTGGCAGTGAGATACAGGAGAGAGGAGTGAGTGAAGGTTGGGAGCCAGCAGATCTGAGTTCCAATCCACATATTCCCGTTTCTAAAACATGGGACAGTGAAAGGGTCTTCCACCCTCATCTGCAGAGTGGGAATATTTCAAGACCTCCCAGGGAAACCCCTGTGACTGTGGGTTGCTAGAGTGCTGCCACAGGGCCACCACCATACATGTAGTTCCTTTTCCTCTTCATGCTGCCCAGTATGATAAAGGGACTTTGCTAGGTCAACACTGAATATGGGCTTCTTTGGAGTTTGTTACAACCTTGTGGTTTCACAGATGAGAACAAGCAGCAGTTTTGTCCATATACCCAGATTTCTCTGCCAAGCGTTACAGCCTAGAACACTGCAACCTCACCAGGACATGATTCACTGTAAAAATGTGTCTGCCAAGGAAACCCTCTTCCCCAGAGAGTGCCTTCACCTTTTCCTTTTTAACTACAGCAATATTTTAAAACCTTTCTTAAGATTTTTATTTTATTGTATTATTGTTGATTTACAATGTTCTGTCAATTTCTGCTATACAGCATAAAATCTTTTTTATTGAAATTAGTTCATTTACAACATTGTATTAATTTTGCTGTATAGCAAAGTGATTCAGTTATACATATATACACACTTTTCAAATATTCTTTTACATTATGGTTTATCATAGGACATTAAATATAGTTCTCTGTGCTATATAGTAGGACTTTTTGCTTCTCCCCTCTGAGTATAATAGCTTACATGTGCTAACCTCAACCTCCCAGTCCATCCCTCTCCCAACATCTTCCCCCTTGGCAACCACAAGTCTGTTCTCCTTGTCTGCAAGTCTGTTTCTGTTTTGTAGGTAAATTCATTTCTGCCATATTTTAAATTCCACATATAAATGATATCATATGATATTTATCTTTATTTTTCTGAGTAACTTCACCTAGTATGAGACTCTCTAGTTGCATCCATGTTGCTGAAAATGGCATTATTTCATTCTTTTTTATGGCTGAGTAGTATCCCATTTATATATGTACCACATCTTCTTTATCAATTCATCTCTCAGTGGACATTTAGGCTGTTTCCATGTCTTGGCTATTGTAAATAGTGCTGCAGTGAACATAGAAGTGCATGTATCTTTTTGAATTATAGTTTTGTTTGGATATATGCCCAGGAGTGGGACTGCTGGATCATATGGCAGCTCTATCCTTAGTTTTCTGAGGAATCTCCATATTGTTTTCCATAGCGGCTGTACCAGTTTACATTCCCACCAACAGTGTAAGGGGGTTTCCTTTCTCTTGTTGTTATTAGTTAACTGTAGCAATAGTAAATACACTGACACAATACTCCTTGCCTTGAAAGTCCATTTCAAAGGAATATTTTCTCTCTGGATTGTTGGATCCTGGGATAACATGACAAATGCTCCCAGAGGCCAGTAATGACTAGAGGAAGAGGCCGGCACAGAATGCACACACTCTTGGGGTGCAGTGGAGAGCACCGTACCCCTCACCAAGCATTTATCTTGCAAGCTGGTCTGGCATAAACACAGAGCAGAAGCTTTGCATCCAGTCAGGGACAAACTAATCTGCATGTGGTTATTCTGTCTGCAGAGTCCAGGATCCTAAACCACCCTAAGTGATACTAAGTTTTAAGCACTAGGAGACTTGTGCCACTCCTTTCAAGGATGTTCCTCAGGTTCATAATCCAGGCAGCTTAGTTGAAATTTTTTCTCTTGGATCGATCTGTTATATTTGTTCTTTTTTTTTTATCATTTCACCTTTATAAGGAAAGGTATGCAACAAATTTGTAACATTTTTTGAAAGCGGTATGAATCCTGGACATTTCCTACTACACCAGATAGACACACACACACACATGCACGCATGCACGCACACACACACACACACACACACACACGCACGCACAGAGAGAGAGAAAGGAATAGAAAATATACTGAGGACAATTATAAAAGTCATCTAGTAGAGATTGTCAATTGCAAAAGGGGTAGCAATGTTACTTGGGACAAGTGGTAAAGCCAGAGTGAGATGTCATGTGTATAGGGGTGCCTCTATTTACCCCACTCTGCTTCGAAAGTAATATGGGTGGAAAAGACCTAAAAATCCAGGTGGAATGGTGTTATGGGAACTGGACACACCCAAAAGCGCATATAAAAACTGATGAAATCAGAATAAAGTCTGTAGTTTAGTTTTAGCATTTTACCTATGCCAATTCCTTGGGTTTAAAAATGTTCCATGGTTATTTAAGATGTTATCAGTAGTAGAAACTGACTGATGATACACAGGAACTCTCTGTACTATTTTTGCAAATTTACGAGTCTTAAATTATTTAAAGATAAAAAATTCCTTTTTTTTTTTTTTTGACTGTAGCATGCAGTGGCTGGATGTGGGATCTCAGTTCCCAGACCAGGGACTGAATTTGGGCTGCAGCAGTGAAAGTGCCCAGTCCTAACCACTAGACCACCCGGGGAACTCCCTAAGATAAAAGTTTTTTTTTTCCCCCAATGGGAATGGGGCTCAAAGGCATATTTGTAGCAGCCTATTTGTAGCAGCATAATTAGTAAGTGCAAAATTTGGAAGCAACAGACATCTCCTTGATTGGAGACTGGTTATCTTACAGTTAGAATGTAAGTTATTAGGAAGGTATTAAAAAGAATAGAGTACTAAGAGGAGATTCTGGGTGACTCAATAGGTTAAGGATCTGGCATCCCCACTGCTGTGGCATTGGTTCAATCACTGACCCAAGAGCTTGTGCAATCGCTGGCCCAAGAACTTGTGCAAACTATGGGCACAGCCCAAAAAAAAGGAAAGAGAGAGAGAGTGAGAATAGAGGTTTTTTTTAAGAGAAAAAAGCAAAATGCAGAAGAGTATGTGCAAGATACTGAATTTTGTTGCAAAAAGCTTTTGTATACACACGTGTACGTATAGACCATCTCTAGAAAGATGGATATTCAAGGAATTTGTAATTGCCAGGAATTCTAACAAGAGGAACTGAGACTGGCAAGCAAGTAGAAGAGAAATTTTTTAAAAAATGTGTTTGTCATGTACATGATTACCTATTTAAAATTAAAATGTTCTGAAATGTGGTGTGCCCCCAGGAGTCCTTATACATAAATAAAGGCAGGAGCTGCCTTTCCTTTTTTTTTTTTTTTCTCTTTTTATGGCCATACCCACAGCACTGGAGGTTGCCAAGATAGGGGTCGAATCTGGTCTGTAGCCACTGGCCTACACCTCAGCCACAGCAACACAAGATCTGAGCCCCGTCTGTGACCTACACTGCAGCTCACTGCAACACCGGATCTTTAACCCACTGATCAAGGCCAGGGATTGAGCCTGCGTCCTCATGGATACTGGTCAGATTCCTTTCCGCTGAGCCACAACAGGAACGCCATAAATACTTGATAGATCTAAGTAAAAGCTTAAAATCTCTATATGTCAAAAATATATCACTTTAAAGGTAAAAACAGAAAAGAGGAAAATTTCTCATTCCTTGATTCAATCTCCAGAGTCAGTGTTCTAACTATGATAAAGTGAGGAAAATGTTCATAATAGTTGTGACAGTTGAAGATTAATATCTTTAATATATTAAAAGTCTATTACTCATCCAGAAGAAAAATATAAACACCATAAACACTAACAAAAAATAGGTAAAAGAACAAATGAACAGGCTACTCACAAAAGACGGTATACACTTGGCCAATAAATATACAAAAATGTCCAGTCTTGCCAATCATCAAAGAAAATAAAACAATGTAACATTTCCCACCTTTCAGATAAGCAAATAGTGAAATAATAATACCTCTAACCCAAAATTTCTACCTCTATGAATATATCCCAAGGAAATTAGCCCATGTGGGGGAAAATCTTATCTAAAGGATGAAATTCCTAGTTTGATGTTCCTCAATTAAAAAAAAAAAAAAGAGTTAGCAACAACAGTGTTCAACAAGAGGAGATGGATCAAATAAATGAGATTCCAGCCATTCGGTGGAATAAAACATATATAATAAAATAGTAATCATGGGAGTTCCAATTGTGGCTCAGTGGATTAAGAGCCCAACTAGTGTCTCTGAGGGTGCGGGTTCCATCCCTGGCCTCACTCAGTGGGTTAAGGACCTGGCGTTGCCACAAGCTTCAGAGTAAGTCGAAGATGTGCCCGGGATCAGGCGTTGCTATAGCTGTGTTGTGGGCCGGCAGCTGCAGATCTGATTGGACCCCTAGCCTGGGAATTTCCATATGCTATGGGGGGGGGGGTCCTAAAAAAATAAAAATAAAAATAAATAAAATAGTGATCAGACCCATATTTTTTGATACAAAGAGATGGTCATAGCATTGCTAAATGAGAAAAGCAGATTATATAATGACATTTAACCTACATTCAATATTACGTACAGTGTTCCATCTTGGGCAAATGTTCTTATGGTTTTTGCCTCTCCCAAATGAAAACATATCACATCTCTCCTAAATGAAAACAAAGCTCTGAAAGGAAATCCTCCAAAATGCCGACAGTGGTGCTCTTGGGACAACCACAGAATTTTTTCTTTTGTTTTTCTGTGTTCTCTTTTTTCTATTATGTGTGTGGGGGTGGGTGTGTAAAATAAATACATAAATAGAGAAATAAGGTCAGTTCAGTTTGTAAAGATGAAAGTGGAAATAGGACCAAATAGTGAAAATCACTGCAGGGAATCATGCCACGGGAAGTGGCATGGGACATTCCTGCTTTCTCAGAATAGAACCTCAGAGCACCTCCTGGGTTAACAATTGAGCTATTCTTATGCCTTCTCCAAGCCCAGCTTCACCACCAGCCTGTGTGGATTAGCATCCCTGAGCTTCTATTTCTTTGTGTGTGAAAGCAAATAAGATAACATGCCCTGTGCCTAACCACCCACCCAGCACAAGGGAAGGCTCAGGAAAAGGGAGTTCTCTTCCTCCACTCTCTCATGTCAAGGGCAAATGCACATCAGGGTGGGAACAGCAAGGGTAAACATATAATTGGGGTGGAGACCTGATTTATGAATAACTCATAAATCATCCGAAACTGTAGTTTCCTGTTGATAGTCAACCCTTTGCAAACACTGAGTGTGTCCTTGGCGTCTTATCTTTCTGAATGATGCCAAACGTGCGGTTGCTATCTCCTATATAAGGTCGACTTTCCCTGGATACATATGCCTGAAAGGACTGCTGCTCATCACAATGGTAGGTGACTGGTTTCATACGTAAAGGCTAGAAAAGGGGAAAAAAGGATATCTATTTTTTATACTTTTAAATTTTAATGTGCTGTGAGACAGTTTCTATTGGATACTGTTTAAGGGTAAATGTGACCTGGCCATGAATCTTCTTTATTGCAAAGGTGGCATGAGAGTCTGAGAGGTTGGGAATATCTTCATGAATTTAAAACTATTTCTATGTTCTAAAATAAAAAAAAATCAAAGCTGTTGTTTCTTCCACTGATTTGGGGATTCAATTGGCTTTCATCTGTGTCTCTAATTCTTGGGCGTTGAGTAAGTGATTGGTGAAATTAAATATAATTTCAGAGCTACAGCACTGCTTCATTTTACAGATGAGGAAACTGAGCCTGGGGAGCGCAAGAATGTGGCACAGGGGTCTTACCATGAGCCTGCAGGGGAACTGAGATGTGAGTTCCCAAAGCTGGCTTCACTAGAAATCATCTGGGAATCTTTAAAAAAATACGGATACCTGACTTCCATCCCAGATCTTCTGATTTAATTGGCCTGCAGTGAGGCCTGAGAGTCAAGGTTTTTCAAAGCTGCACAGATTATTTTCATGTTCAGCAAAGTCTGGGAACCCTCACTCTAGGCTCTTTTCCCTGTACCATGTTGTATTAAGAAAAAAAATTTGCATCAAAATCTATAAAAACTCATCTAGGCCTCCTCTCTGTCTTTAATTCAAACTTGATCTTTTTAGAAGTACATTGTCCTAGAGTCAGTAAAAGGGAAGGAGCTGGGCTGTTCCTAGGGCACAAAGGAAGAGGAAGGAAGTGGCCAATGGGCAGGAGTAGAGTGAG
>PVHT020003785.1:14623691-14658563 GCA_004024745.2 Catagonus wagneri
TTTTTTTTTTTTTTTTTTTTGTCTTTTTGCCTTTTCTAGGGCCACACCAGCGGCATATGGAGGTTCCCGGGCTAGGGGTCTAACAAGAGCTGTAGCCGGCCTTCGCCACAGCCACAGCAACGTGGGATCTGAGCCACGTCTGCAACCTACACCACAGCTCACGGCAATGCCGGATCCTTAACCCACTGAGCAAGGCCAGGGATTGAACCCACAACCTCATGGTTTCTAGTCGGATTCGTTAACCGCTGAGCCACGACGGGAACTCCAGAACATGCCTGACCCTTGATCATACAGGGCATGAGTCCTCAAGGAGCAGCAGCTTACCTAAAGGGACACAGCTTCTAGGGGAACCACTAGCCTGCTTCATCCCAAGACCTGGCGTGAAGCCATACCATCTAGAAAATATAACGGATGTGGGCCTCCTGCTGCACTGTCTCCTGTGCCCACATGTCCCAGGGGCTCATATTTACCGAAGACAGGAAAGAAAGCAAAGAAGGGAGGAATGGGAGGGAAGTTTAGAGCCTCTTTGCTCAGGGGTAGTCCTCAGACCAGTAGCACTGGGGTTGTCAGGGAACTTGCTAGAAGGAGGACTCTTAATCCTCCCTGAAAGCACAATCTGCATTTTATTTAACAAGATGTCCCAGGGATTCATATGCACATTAAAGCAACACTACTTTTGATTATTTTTCTGGTGCTTCTTGCCTGGAGGACTTGGTAAAGAGTCACAGGCCCTGACTCTATCCTTCTTCAATGAGCCTCAGACCGAGGGTCCCTTATTAGCAACCCTGCTGATTCTGATGCCCACCCAAGTGGAGGAACCTCACTTTTTTAAGGGGGAGGAAATTGAAGGGGAGAGCGAGAGAGGGAAGGAGAGAAAGAAAGGGGGAGGGAGGGGCAAAGAGAAAGAAGGAGTGAGAGCAAGATCGACAGGGGCAGGCTATTTGTGAGATAGTGTCAGTGGGTTAATCTCTATGCTAAACAATTTGTTCTCCTCCGTCACCATATTTGGACTCCACCTCCCCTCCCCCCCACCTCCCCATGACCCCCAGTCATTCGATCCAGGTCTGTGCTCAGAGGATTTCTGGGAATTCTGCATCCCTCACTCACCCTGCGCTGCAGCCCTGGCTCAGGCCCATAGATAGATGCCTTTGTTTGAGACTCAGTGAAACAAGACCTCCAAAATTCCCTTCATCACCACTGCCTTGCCTGAGCCTCCTTTCTGGGAGGAAGGGAGCAGAAATTACTGTCAACAAGGCATGCATTTTTTAAGAAAAAAAAATTCAGGTTTCTGCAATGATCTTAAACTGAAGATTATGGATTATGCAAAAGAATGAAACAGAGAGCAGGTGCAGCCTCAAGTTCTGGTGTGAGCTAAATGTGCAGAAGTTTTTTTGTAAGAACTGATTTATTTTTTTGGTTATAAAACTAATGCATTTCATGTAGACAATTTAGATAATTAGAGGAAAAGTGCAAAGAAGAAAGTTATCGTAATTCCTCAGCCCAAAAACGACTTTTTAAAATGTGGTACAAAACCTTCAGTCTCTCTATGTATCTTTTCACATTATAGGAATCAGTCCAAGCAAACTGTTTTGTAACGTATTATTCACTTACTGATACATAGTGTGATCATTTGCTCATGTCATTTCATTTTTTTCTTACCTCCTCAGTTGACCAGTTTCTTTTCTGAAACACCATGTTCTCAACCAGTCCTGTTCCTGAGCATTTTTATTATTTCCATATTCTCGCAGCAGTGAGCATCCTTGAGGAGAAGTCTGTCTCCTTCTCTGTGCGTTCTTTTTAGAATCAAGTCAGATGTGAGAAGGTGAAGGCAAATGGTGTAAACAGTTCTGAGAATTTGGATATACACTATCAAATTGCTCTCCGTAAAAGTCTTTCCAACCTAAACCACCCTTATAATTTTATTTCCCATATATGCCTCTATTTCCCTCTGGGTTTAAGAAATTAAATAATTATTGTTGCCATCCCATTATGATTCTATTTTATCTACGTCATTACATTTCTTGTGTTATCAGTCAGTTGAACCTTCTCATATATTTATTCATTATTTCTGTCTGGGTCTGTGCTCATGTGTGTGAAATGCCACTTTATTTCCTTTGTTATGGACTAAGATATTTCTCTTCTTCCCACTGATGTGTAGAAATTCTTTGTATATTGATGTATTTCTCCAAATTTGGTAATTGCTTTTTAATTTTATGACTTATAACTTTTGCATGTTCAAATCTATTTCTTTTCTTTTCCTTTTATGCTTAGAATACTATATTTACCTAGAGTTCTGATTAGTTTATTATCTTATTGTAGAAACATAGCCTTTGAATCTTTTCAGAATTAATTTTAATGTGGGAACTAAAGTAGGAAATTAACTTTGTTTCTCCCCCCAGATAGTTCACCACTTTTTCTAATACCATTTATTGAATAATCATCCTGTACAGGTTTCAAAAACTAAGCTTATTTTATAATTAATTTATATATATTTATTTTTAAATAAAATTTTTTTCTTGAGTTTTCTATTTTTTTCAGTGTTTGTCTTTTTAGTCTTATGTCAGTAACACACTACTTCAAGTAGCATCATTTCATAATTAATTTTAGACATCTTACAGAATAAGAACCTTTGTCCCATCTTCTTTTCTAAAAGGTTGTTGGAAATTTCTACCTTAGAGTTTACTTTGTTTGTTTATTTAGCTTGCTCATCTCAAAATGATAAGAGCAATCTGATTCTTTTCTTTGTCCAACAGATCAAGTATCAGCGTAGATGAGCTGATATGTCATGCAGTCATCTTACCTTTATCATCTGGAAAATGAAGTTCTTACCCTCAATGGTCTAAGAACCAAGGAACACAGTTAGCTCCAGCAAGTCTCCTAGTGCGTTTTGTCTCTTTGTATTTGTCAGTGTTTTATTATCCTGTTGAAATTCTTTTCACTTCCTCATTTCTGACCTTTAAATTATACATACTCTGCAAATCAGCTAAAAGTCTTCTGTCCCCAAGGGTTTCTTGAATTTCCTCTATAATAAAAGAGCACACTAACATTATTGCTCTATGACTTTTAACTCACATTTTGCTTTTTCTCTGGTTTATTTTAGTAACTTGTATAGATCTTGTTCCTCTGCTAGGTTACCTGACAGTAAAAAGTTCACCTTCAAGCCACCTGTCAGATCCCAGCAGGGCCCTCCACTAAGGACATTCAGTCAATGATTATCAATTGGATTCATTCATTCTCCTTCCCCGACCCCTTTTTACATTACAGAAATCTCTTCTGGGCACCCTCGTGGTCTTAGCCACCTTTGTGACTTTATGCAACTCCCAGTGCTATCTCATACCTAATAAGAATGTTGCACTTAATGGTAAGTCCAGGCTTTTTCAATGTTTATTATTTTATTGCATCTTGGTAGATGCAACCTGTTGCTAGATGAATACCTTTGCTTTTTTTTTTTTTTTTTTTGGTCATGCCCCCAGCATGCTGAAGTTCCTGGGCCAGGGATTGCACCACAGTGGCCCACACCACTGCAGTGACAGCTCCAGACCCTTAACCCACTAGACCACCAGGGAACTCAATGGATGCCCTTAAATCTACATGAGAGAAAGGGTTAGGACAGATACATAAATGGAGTAAGACACGGGACTTCAACTTTCCATTTATGTAGGTGGTTCTAGCTGTATGAGAATTACTTGGAGAGCTTTTGAAACTTGCCAGTGCTCAGGCCCCATTCAAATCAGGAGTTCCCGTCTGGCTCAGTGGTTAACTAATCTGACTAGGAACCATGAGGTTGCTGGTTCAATCCCTGGCCTCACTCAGTGGGTTAAGGATCTGGCATTGCCGTGAGTTGTGGTGTAGGTCACAGATGCGGCCTGGATCTTGTGTTCCTGTGGTTCTAGCATAGGTCGGCAGCTACAGCTCTGATTAGACCCCTAGCCTGGGAACCTCCATATGCCACGGGTGCAGCCCTAGAAAAGACAAAAAAAAAAAAAAAAAAAGGAAACAAACAGGTAAATCAGAATCTCTAGGGTAGAAGTTACATGTCTAAAAGATTCTTGTTTGACTCCTACTTGAAACTAAGGTTGAGAAGCATTGATTATTCCAGTACTTCTCAAACTCTAAATGTGCATACCAACCCTTTGGAAATCTTATTAAAATAGAGATTCTGATTCTGTGGGCCTGGAGTGAGAGTCTTCATGTCTTACTGCCTCAGGTAATGCTGATGTTGCTAGGTCCTCAAGCACACTTCGACTACCAGAGATCTAGAGCTATGATTCTCTGATTCAAACCAATTGCAGGAATTTTTTAGAAATGGTAGCCTGGGCTTCATGCCCAGAATTTTTTTTTTTTTATTTTTTGGCCATCCCATGGCATATGAAGTTCCCGGGCCAGGGCTCAGATCTGAGTTGCAGTTTTGACCTACACCACAGCTGCAGGAATGCCAGATCGTTAACCCACTGTGCCAGGCTGGGGATCAAACCTGTGTCCCAGTGCTCCAGAGACACCACCTATCTGGTTGCACCATAGCAGGAACTCCCCATACCCAGAGTTTCTAATTTCATTGGGGTTGGGACCCAGGCATAGATTTTTTTTAAAAGCCCAAGATGTTTCACGCGTGCACTTGGGGTTGACAACAAGAGCAAAGGGAAGAAGAGAAATAAGGTATTAATCCAGAGATAGTCCAGGAGGGGGAAAAAAATCACCCTAAATGTCCCTAGGCTCATAATAGCTATTTGATTAAAGAGGGAAGGGCTTATTTTTTTCTTGAAATATTTGTTTTGAAACAAAATCTTGGGTGGACTTAAGCTTCCTATGGGAAAATATGATCAGATGATCAATGGCGTGAGCTGGACAGTACTGGAATGTAATCATGAGTGAATATATGAGCATCCTTTTTTTTTTTCCTTTTTATGGCTGCACACGTGGCATATGGAAGTTCTCAGACCAGGGGTCGAATCAGAGTTGCAGCTGCCGACCTACACCATAGCCACAGCAACGTTGGATCCAAGCTGCATCTGAGACCTATGCCACAGCTTGCCATATCACTGGATCCTTAACCCACTGAGTGAGTTCAGAGATCGAACCCACATCCTCACAGACACTGTGCTGGGTTCTTAACCTGCTGAGCCACAGCAGAAACTCTGTGAGCACTTTTCTTAGCGCCTTTAAAACTGCTGAGATTCTCCCCTTTCTGGGAGGGGTGCAGAAGGCAGGGGCTGGCCCCATCGTCTCTCAAGCTTTGTTCTGGTTGCATGAGTTTGGGACCCCACTGATGACGCTATATGTATTATTTTAGAATGCCAGGATCTCGATGGAGTCTCACACCCGCTGAACTCTGTGTGGAAGACTAAGGACTGTAAGGAGTGTACTTGTGGCCAAGATGCGATTAGCTGTTGCAACACGTAAGTCTCGAGCCAGCAGGGCCAAGAGGGGGAGGCAGCTGCTCTTGGGCCTCTGTCTAAGGAACAGCTATGCCCTCTTTCAAAATTCCGTCCTGAACAGGCTTTAGTTTTCAGTCCTATTTCTTTATCTTCTTTAAAAAACAAACAAACGAACAAACTGGTGGAATTCCTGTTGTGGCACAGTGGAAACGAATCTGACTAGTAATCATGAGGTCACAGGTTCGATCCCTGGCCTCGCTCAGTGGGTTAAGGATCCGGCATTGCTGTGAGCTGTGGTGTAGGTCACAGATGAAGCTCGGATCCAGCATTGCTGTGGCTGTGGCGTAGGCCTGCAGCTGTAGCTCCAATTTGACCCCTAGCCTGGGAACCTCCATATGCCTCAGGTGCAGCCCCAAGAAGACAAAAAAAAAAGTGATGAAGTATACATAACATTGAATTAAGCATTTTATCCATTTTTAAAAGTAAAGTTCAGCAGTATTAAGTATGTTCACTAGTTGGTGCAACCATCTCCACTATCCATTTCCGAAACTTTTTCCTCTTCCCAATCTAATCCATATCCATTAAACAACAACTCTCAATCTCCTCCTCCCACCAGGCCCTGGCAACCATCATTCTACTCTCTGTCTCTATGAATTTGACAACCCCAGTGGAATTGTACAGTATTTGTCCTTTTACGACTGGTATCAGGAAGGAAGAAAACTTTCCTCTACCCTTCTGGGTTCTTTTAGGTAATTAGATGTTTACCCTGACATATAGATGCAGCCACTTAGATACAATTTATCTCTGGCAATAACTTTTTTTCTCGGAAGAATCCTGAATTTAAATTCTTCCTAGTAGTTGGCAGGTGGGCAGTAGTTTCTTTTAAATCTGCAGGCTCTCTGTTGCCTGTAGCTCAAAATAATGGTCATGCAAAAGTGGCACGTTGTAGGGAGGCTCATTCTGAACCCTCTGACTGGCATATTTCAGTATAATGTCCTCAAGGATCATTCATGTTGTAGCATGTCTCAGAATTTCCTTCCTTTTAAAGGCTGAATAATGTTTCACTGAATATATATACATATATATGGTGAAATACAGTATACATATACTGTATATATGTATGTATATAGTGAGATGCTGTATGTATATATATGCATATATAGTAATACATTATTTTTGAAGATTTAGAGGACATATAAATATATATATACACACAGTGAAACATTTTTTTGAAAATATATGTACATTGAAACACTATTCAGGAGTTCCCATCGTGGCTCAGTGGAAATGAATCTGACTAGCATCCATGAGGATGCAGGTTCGATCCCTGGCCTTGCTCAGTGGGTTAAGGATCCAGCTTGCTGTGAGCTATGGTGTAGGTTGCACACATGGTCAGATCCTGCTTTGCTTCAGCTGTGGGCTGGCAGCTACAGTTCTGATTCAGCCCCTAGCCTGGGAACCTCCGTGTGCCATTGGTGTGGCCCGAAACAAACAAACAAACAAACACTATTCAGCCTCAGAAAGGGAGGAAATTTTATTAAGTGTATTAACGTGTGTGTGTGTGTGTGTGTGTGTGTGTGTGTGTGTGTGTGTAAAACCCAAAGTTGCTTTACTGCTGAAGTTTAACTCAAATCAGCTCAAAGGTCATGCAGATATTCTCTACTAGGTTGCTGTGGATACCAAAGGTCTGGTATTTGGGCCAGTAAAACAGAGTACTTGCAGCCCTAATTTTCCTGTTTCCTTGGCAGTTACATCCAAACCAGCCACTCCACCTCCACTCCTTGCCCCCAACCCACCCCAGATTCATCTTCTGTCTTCACGTCAGCTTCGGCCTACAGGAGTAGTTTTGATGACAGGCACATTAGTATAATGCAGTGTTTCCCAAACTTGCCAGATCATAGACTCATCTGGGAATATTGATGAAATACAGATTCTGGGGCCCACTGAGTCAGTAGCAGCTATTGAATAAGTATCTATAAGAGGCCAAGCAATTTCAATTTTAACAAGTGTCTTGGACAGTCTTATGTTACCATCAGCCAGTAGAAGAATGAGCAGGTGACTTAAGTCAAAACAGGCAAGTGCTGCTGAAGTTTAAGTGTCTGTGAAGTTCTGAATATGTTTGTTGAGCATGCCCCTTGCTAAGTGCTTCATGGTGCAGGAGCAAGAGGAATACTAGATTGGGAGACTGTGTGTCTACCTGCCTGAGGAGGTTCACAGGTACTGCCTTGGTTGGGTCACCATGCATTATAACTGAACCTTGATTTTGTCACTGCAGAAATTTGATATTGTTTTTGTATCGTGTCATTGTGACTCTGGAGTGTGATTATTTATTTATTAATTTATGTTTGTCTTTTTAGGGCCGCACCCACAGCATTAGGAAGTTCCCAGACCAGGGGTTGAATCAGAGCTGTAGCCGCCAGCCTATGCCACAGCCACAGCAAAGCTGGAGTGTGATTATACTGACCAGGTTAAAGCCTAGTGAGCCATTCCGCCCTGACATCAGAGTGCACCTCCAAAGTGGCCAAAACATCCTTGTCACCTGGATTTGACGCCTCCCACCCTGGGCGGTGATGCTTCATCACAGCCTCCTCTAGGGTCCCGTGGACCTAGTGTGGGAGAAAATGAAGTGGGAAAAGGCTTGATGCTGGAATCAGAGTAGCTGAGTCAGAATCTTCATTCCCTTGTATACCAGCTGTGTAACCCTGTGTAAGTCTCTTAACGTCTCTGAGCCTCAGTTTCCTCACTGGAAAATAGACATAATCAGGTGGGTATGTGAACTGAATGATATTCTTCATATAAATTCATTAAATTAAAAATATTTAATGCCGGAGTTCATCGTGGTTCAGCGGTTAATGAACCTGACTAGCATCCATGAGGATGCAGGTTCGATCCCTGGCCTCCTTTAGTGGATTAAGGATCCGTCGTTGCCATAAGCTGTGATGTAGGTTGCAGATGTGGCTCTTATCCCATGTTGCTATGCCTCTAGCGTAGGCCTGTGGCTACAGCTTGGATTCGACCCCAAGCCTGGGAACCTCCATATGCTACAGGTGCGTCCCTAAAAAGAAAAAAAAAATTGATGCCTTCTCAATGCCAGCTGTATGTCTCTTGAGCCTGCGGCAGTAACGGACTCCTGTTTGGGCCCAGAGAGCCCCTTCCCTCTTTCCTGTCCTGTTTCCTTTCCTGCTTAGCACACTGCTCCACACAGAGGAAATGTGCACATTTTCTGTACTGCTCAGAGCTGCCAACTCATTTCCCCTATAATTTTCTCATCACCTACCAAGTTTTTCTCATAACAGTTTTTTTTAGCAATAGCCAAATACATTTTTTGGTGAAATTTTCTATGGGAGAATTTCTTAATCCATTGAACTCTCTAGGGAACACTGTTCAGATCTCAGGTTGCCCATTGGCAGTTGAGCCTGACACTGGTGGCCCAGGTTGCTCTGGCCACCCACCCCCAAGTGCCCTGGGAAAAATTTCTTCCAGTCCTCCATTTTGGATGAAGATTGAAAGGTCTTCTTTTGTTAAAGTAAGTCAAGGGTCACTTTTTGGAAGGAAACATTTGTCACAAAGGGCCCTGGGGATGACTATTCAGTGTATACTTTGGGTTACATAAACCCAATTTAATCTGCGTTTTATGGATGGGTTTCAGGAGGAAAATGAGCCCTAAAACTGTTTGCAGCCTTGAATGTGTGGGTGGATTTTCCTGGGGAGATCATTTTCAGTCTTCATCAGCTTCTCCTTGGGCTCCACGGTCCATACCATGGAGTGACTGAGAACAGATGGTCCCTACTTGGAGCTGAGCCAGCCCTCCACATCAGGGTTGGGACAACCAATTCTGTCCCACATTTAAGCAGCAGTACTGCTGGCTACGTCTTGACGGGGGAAGATAGGAAGAGTCAGGCTGGAGCTAGCTGCCTGGCCTCAGAGGAACCCAGACCTGCCTCTGGGCCTGTCAGAACTTGCTGCAGTCCTGTGTGTGCAGGGTGGAATACAGCAACAGTGTCTGGGATGGTCTGTGTTCATAGCCCAGGTTCTCTGTATTTGGATGCAGGGTCCTGAAGGCGGTACCTTGGGGTTGCCAGTCGAGGGGTGACCTTTAGTTGGTGGGGGGCATCTCAGGCACCTGGAGTATGGGCTGCTTCCAGCACAGAGCTGGCCCTGGGGAGGCTGGGCATCCTATTCCTTCTAACAGGCCTTATTCTTGTCTCAATGACAGTGCTGCCATACCTGTGGATTATGACACAGATAAGTGCCAGAAAATCTTCAACACGGAGACCTGTACCTTTACAGTGGTGGAAAAGAAGGACCCAGGAAAGACCTGTGCTGTCACTGGATGGGTATTATAATGTACTTCTAGTGGGCCCAGAGCTCTCAGTCTGAGAGGGCTCAAGTTCTCCCATGCCAGGCCTCATTCTCTTATGGCCTCTAATTGTCTCTAATTGTATAACCCTACCTAGTAATAAAAAATTCTTGAGCAAACACTTGAATATGTGTATACGCTTAATTTATAAATTATGTATGCATTGATATGACATACATTATAAAGCCTGCAATCATTTAAGGGAGGAGACAAAAATAAATGTGAATAAAAGATATAACATATTCCCTCCACTCCAGTAGATCACTGAGCATCCCCTACTCAGGGGGCTACTGTTACTTCTCTTGCTTCTGATATATCTTCACTCTGCTGCCCCAGCCATCCCATTATTCGGTGAACAATTCAAAAAATGTGTCTTTGAGATGAAATCTGATCCTTTATTTTCTTTGAGGTTTTCTTTTATATCCTTCCTTTTTGTTCTTCAGAGTGTCCTCCATGCTGTGTCCCTCATATACATCTGTGTTTGCCTGAGGTTAGAGCAGGACAACCTGGAAGAAGTGCCTCCAAGAGCACATGCAGCCCAGTGGGGGTGTTAAAAGGCCAGGGATCTTGCCTTGAGGATGGGGAATGGCTTGGGGGCAGAGCTCTGTAATGGTTTTTAAAATTTAGGGAGTTATAACAGTGACAATGTTAATCATCTCCTGCTCTTTCTGTGTTAGAGAACATTTGTTCACTCAAGAGGTCTTTACTGAGTGCCCGGCAGTGCTCTCGGCCTGGGGATACAATACTGAACCAGAGAGACCAGGTCTCTGCTATCCTGAAGCTTAGAGTTGTGCGTGTGTGTATGTGATAGATCACAAACAAGCAAATAGTTCTCTGTTGAACAATCTGTGGGCAATCAGTAAAGAGATTTAATTCCCCTCTGCCCCTTAACCCTACCTATGCAAACATGTTATGTGGGCTAGTTGTGCAATCTAGGCATGCCCTGGATTTTGGTTACCCTAAGATAATAAAAATGCACCTTTGGAGTTCCCATTGGGACTCAGCGGTAACAAACCTGACTCGTGTCCATGAGGTTTGATCCCTCGCCTCACTCAGTGGCTTAAGGATCTGGCGTGGCCATGAGCTGTGGTGGGGGTCGCAGATGTGGCTTGGATCCTGCCTTGATTCAACCCCTAGCCTGGGAACTTCCACATGCCACAAGTACGGCCCTAAAAAGCCAAAAAAAAAAAAAAAAAGAAAAAAAGAAAGAAAGAAAAAAAAAAGGTACCTTGGTCATTTTTAATTACAAAAGAAGTCTCAATCCAGAATCTGCTTCTGAATTGAAGAAGGAATGAAGAACAGGAGTGTTAAAGGTATGATGCAGATTTGGCTCCATCTGCCTGTGGCAGTGTACAGTTGATTTACTTCTTCATGGGGTTTTTGGAGGCCTCTCCAACATTCCCTATTGCTCCTCTTTCTTCACAGCTACCCTCCCAGTCAAGGGCTATGACTGCCCTTTTAGCTTCTGCATCTGAACCTATGTTTCCTGTTGCTTTTTGCTGAGAGAGCCTTGCCCCCTGATGTTCTTGGGTTAAGAGTCCTGAACCCTATTGTGATCATCTCCTTTGCAAACCCTACTCAGATGGTCTTTCACATTGCTGGGGAGCAGTTAGCAGTGAGTAATGGGAAACTTTGTCAAAACTGGGACAGAAAGATTCTTATTTTAATATACATATCTCACCATTTTAACCATTTTTAAGTATACAATTGAGTGTATTACGTACATTCAAATTGCTGTGCGAATATCACCCCCACCCATATCCAGAACTTCCCATTATCCCAAGCTGAAAGTTTGTACTCATTAAACAATAATTCCTCTTCCCCAAGCCTGTGGCAACTATTTTGTCTCCATAAATAGGAGACCTCTATTCTAGGTACCTCATATAAACGGAATCATTTATTTGTCCTTCTGTCTTCTGACATTTACTTTTACATATGTACGTTAAGGCTAAAAAAATATCTGCATCGTTGAGAACATTTGGTGTGAGAAAATCACTTAGGATTGTCCTCCTTGCAGAGTTTACCTTCGCAAGTGTTTCTTTCCTTTAATCTTATTCTGGAAGAGGGAAAGGACCTGACCTGGGGTCTAGGAAAAAGTATGCGCCTGCGCCCTGCGCCCTCTGGAGGGCAGCCAAGGACCTTGGGCAGACCCTAGTAGAGATCTCGCGAGACTGTCAAATTGTGGTAAGAGACTTGGGAAGAAGGTTGTGTTCTCGCGAGAATTCTACCTTTCAGACCCTGGTTGGTGTTGGGCCGCGTTTCAGTCCGCGAAGGTCTCCTCGGATCGCCTGGAGCCGCGCTCATAGGTGGTAAGAACCGGAGTGTCCCTGGGGCGGGCGTGCCTCCTACCGCTCTCACGCAGCGGGTTGGTTTGGGGAGCCATGACTGCTTGTCGGACCAGCCCGGCCCTGTCTGGGCCTACCGTTCAAGGCCAGCCTCTCCCTAGACCCGCCCGACCCGGGGGCCACGTCCTCTTGCCTGACCGCCGGGCCGGGCCTGTCCTCTCCCCGGCCCTTGACTCTCTTGGCCCGAGGGCCACTTCTTTCTCCCTTCCAGGCCCCGGCCTGTCCCCCGCCTCTTTGGCCTTAACACACGCTGGCCTGGGAACCACCTCCGCCTGCTTGCTCGCCCGCCTCCCCTCCGCCCCGGGTGTGACAGCTCCAAGTTTTTGCTCGCTCTCGCTTGGGTCTCTTGGAGAGAGGAGCGTTCCATTTTCCAGAACATGTCCGGAGTGTAGACATTCCTAGCCTGTTGGGTGTGAGCTCAAAGAAGATAATGTTTTTTTCGGCCTTCTACCTGCCAACGCAGCGTTTTACCATAACGTGCATGTAATTCTCCCGACAATCCCAAGAGGTAGCTTGATATCTCCTTTTTATAGATGAAAAGAGCGAGGCTTGCCAGTTCCACCAACAGTCTCTTATAGTGTGCCTTTGTGTTCAGGATGTTGAGGATATGGCAAGGAAATAAGAGTGGGCACAGACCTTATTCTCATGGAAATAAATTCTTGTGACAGGAACAATATTCATAAATAGTCTTAAGTGCCACGTGATATAACTTGGGACGATGCGATCGAGAATAGCCAAAGGCAGAGAGCTGCAGGCTATTTGACTACAAGGGCAGAGCTTTTATCGTCATGCCTTTTTGTGTTTTTTTCTAATCTGGGTAATGTTCCCCATCACGTAGCTGTTTCCACCGCCCACCTGATAATATGGAAATATGGTTGTAGGGACTATTGAGACTTCCTGGGTTAGGATGGAGCAGGAAATCGTAATTGGTTCATTTCTGCGCAAATGTCCTGGTGTGACATTTCTAATCTTTAAAGAACCTCAGAGCCTTTGAGGAGGACTCACCCAGATGCTAAAATGGAGGAGAGGGTGTGATGCATGTGCCTTCAGGCAAGTTACTGGGTTGCTCTTTGAAAGTTTTGCTTAACAAAGCTTGCAGATTTGTTAAGTAAGTATGATGATATATGTAAAGTCTAGCACAGTAACGTTTCTTTTTTTCTTTTTTCCTTTTTTTTTGCTTTTTAGGGCTGCCTCCGAGGCATATGGAGGTTCCCAGGCTAGGGGTCGAATCAGAGCTACAGCTGCCAGCCTACACCACAGCAACACCAGATCCGAGCTGTGTCTGCAACTTATACCACAGCTTACTGCAACGCCAGATCATTAACCCACTGAGCGAGGCCAGGGATTGAACCCACAACCTCCTGGTTCCTAGTTGGATTCATTTCTGCTGCGCCACGTTGGGAACTCCTAGCACAGTAACATTTCTTACATTTTATTTCACCTTCCTTTTTTTATATGAAACTTCTGTGAAAATGATCTAAAGTTTTATGATACTGTATTTTGTGTCTAAATAAGCTTCTACAATTACATTACTACTTTGGGGCAAACAGGTATTTCAGAAGTGGAGAGGTATGGTAAGCTGTGTAGGGAAAGCAAGATGTGATTCTCAAAAAGGGAGAAGAGGTCTTATTTTAGAATTACATAAGGCTCCCCACCTCACCCCCATTTTATTAAGTCAGTTTAGCTGTGCTGGAATCTCAGGAGCCTGTGGAGGGGCTTCATAAAACTGCACAGGTTATTCTGATAACACATTCCTCTCCCACTAGTTTCTTAGCTAGTGTTCTACGATAATTTCCCTTGCAGAGTAAGTGTTAGCATAGTGGAGGGCAGTCAGAGCCAATCATTTTTGCAGTGGGACTTCTAAATCTAAGTATCTTATTTCAAAGTTTTCTTTTTTTTCTTAGTTTTTGGTGAATCAGTGGCACAAATTTTCCTCTAGATGGTTATATCCTCAGGGACTATCACAGTATGAGGCACTCAATAAGTATTTGTTGAATGAATACCTAAAATCTTAATACCAAAATGATCCCTTCAACATACATATTGTGGTTGGAGACTTTAGATTCAAATCTAGGATTAAATCTTGGTTCTTTGACTTGGAAGCCTGTGACTCTAGGTAATAAATCTAACCTTGTCAAGCCTTAGTTTCTTTGTTTTTAAAATTGTGGTGGATAATGTACTTTAAAGTTTTGTGAGGACCAAATGAGATAATGTGTAAAAATAAAAAAATTTTGGCACGTAGATACATTAAATACTTCTTGAATTCATTTTTCTAACAAATATTACTGAACACCCACTGTATAAAAATGAATAAAAAGAGGAGTTCCTATCATGGCTGAGTGGTTATCGAAACCGACTAGCATCCATGACGACTTGGGTTCGGTCCCTGGCCTCACTCACTGGGTTAAGGATCCTGTGTTGCCATGAGCTGTGTGGTGTAGGTTGCAGACATGGCTCAGATCCTGTGTTGCTCCGGCTGTGGCGTAGGCCAGCAGCTACAGCTCCAAATCGACCCCTAATCTGGGAATCTCCATATACTGAGGGTGCGGCCCTAAAAAGACAAAAAGAAAAAACAACAAAAACAAACAAACAAAAAAATAAAAATGAACAAAAAGAGAAAGCCCAGCTTGTGTGGAACATAATTTCCGGTGTGTTTTCTGAAGTGAGTTTAGAAAAATAAATGGTTTATACATGTAAGATTATGAAAAATACTGTGAAGATAATTAAAAAATATATTAAGGGGGAGTGTGTGGAAGGAAGACCTATTTCATATGGGACAGTAAGAAAGATTACTCTAAGGAAGAAAAGGAGAGTGCACAGTATCTGGAAATACCAGGGCCCTGAGGCATCTTTGGTATGTTGGAGGAGCAGCAAAGAGGCCGTTGTGACTGGACTGAGTGAGCATAGGAGAGGAGGAGTAGGCAGCTATAATGAAGTTTATGCAGGAACACTGGAGAGAGAGGAGGGTGACTTATTTCACTGATGAACTACCTAAAATGTCTTGCTTTATTATCATACTCCATTCTCTTATCAAAAGTAATGAAAATAGCTAATATCTATATAGCTCTTGCTATGTGTCAGGCACTATTGTAAGTGGTTTGCACATATTAATCTTTGACTCTTTACAGAAAAGTATACCCAGGCTCAGAGAACAAGAAGTTGTCACTATGCAGGATACACAGTGGAATGTACTACTGAATCAGAGAGCACTTTCTGAGTGTTACTTTAGTCAGTGAATTCAGTGTCTCTGGATACAAACCGGTTAGGTTGCA
Organism: Catagonus wagneri; assembly: GCA_004024745.2. Taxonomy (NCBI): domain Eukaryota; kingdom Metazoa; phylum Chordata; class Mammalia; order Artiodactyla; family Tayassuidae; genus Catagonus; species Catagonus wagneri. The sequence continues at coordinate 14,639,044 of PVHT020003785.1, forward strand.
AGTCTAAAGTGATTATAATAAGAGACCAACCAATATATATGTATTAGGTTGAGTTCAGTTAACTGAAGGAACTGTAGATTCCATGGAAGTTTTATTGCTCTACTCTTTTTTTTTTTTGGTCTTTTTTGTCCTTTTTTTTTTTAAGAACTGCACCCTGGGCATGTGGAAGTTTCCAGGCTAGGGGTCTAATTGGAGCTGCCGGCCTACACCATAGCCACAGCAACTGCAAAAACCTGTGACCTACACCACAGCTAACGGCAACACCGGATCCTTAACCCACTGAGCCAGGTCAGGGATTGAACCTATGTCCTCTTAGATACTAGTCAGATTTTGTTTCTGCTGAGCGGGGAGGTGGAGGGGGGAGATCTGCAGTTTATACTCTTAATGCTACTTTTTTGGTCCTTTTAAAATTTTATTCCAGGTTTTCATTTTGGCTTTGTTTTCAGTGTATTTGTGTCTAAGTACATTGTTGCAACATAAAAGACAGGAACAAGCAGATGGCCTAGGCTGATAGGGGGCCAAGTTAACCACTTTTTTTTTTTTTTTTGTCTTTTTGCCTTTTTCTAGGGCAGCACTCGAGGCATATGGAGGTTCCCAGACTACGGGTCCAATTGGAGTTGTAGCCGCCGGCCTACGCCACCAAGTTAACTACTTTTGCTCCAGCAATTGCTTTAATAGTGTTTCTATACTTGTTAGTTAGAGGAGCTGTCATATAGTCCTTCTCAGCTTGTCCTCTTTGATTGTTAAATTGTAATATTACAGTCAAGTTTACAAACTTTCCACCTAGCCTATAATACCTCAAATCCTGGGGTGTCATCCTCACTCTTTGAATTAGATTCACTGGCAAGTAAACAAAAAGTTATTCTGATGGTGCTCATTTTACTTAGCTTCCGATGTGAATGCTTCATTCTAACTCTTAGCCATTCTTATCCCGAGTCGTCATCCCTGATTTTCCTTGGCTTCGTTATTCAGTGGAATCAAGATGTTCTTTGACGCTAGGAGTATGTTTGGAGGACACCTTTTTCTTTTTGGCCTTGCCTGTGATATGCACAAGTTCCTGGGCTAGGGACTGAACCCAGGCCACAGCAGTAAAAGGAGACACAGCAGTGACAACATCAGCTCCTTAACCCCTTTAGCCACCTTTTGAGGCTAAATATTCCTCTTACCTAGCATTGCCTTGAGTGCTTTAAAAACATGAAGATTTGTTCAGTGAAGGACTGAGTAACTGGAAAAATAGGTTAAAAGGTTTTTGTTGTCAGTTGGTCAAAGACAAGAAGTTAATTAGTTTCATACTTGGGCAGTTAAAAATTTCATAAGAATATGGTCGTGGGGATATTTTGAGTTTTATTTTGGCAATAATATTAGTCCCCCAGGCTTTAGAGGAGTGAAAATATTTTGTCCTTTCCTTTCTTCTATTGGGGAAAACTACAAGATACTTACCATATAAAGTCAAGAATAAAATGTTATTACTGTGGTGGTAGATAAATAACATGTTTATGTAACCATGGCTATGTTATGAAGAAGTTTCAAGTTGAAGATAGGGCACAGCCCAAGTTATGAAAGCCTACCAGACTTCTGTGATGTCAGCTGGAATTTCTGTGGTACTGCAAACTCTGAGGGGGAAAAAAAATCCAGACTTGGCAATAAATACAGTTAATGTTTCCCCTTTAACTCACAAATCAGCTGGTGTTTGTGAATCTGTATAACTGAGCTTTGATGGGTCTGGCTTCAGGAAAGACACTTCATCTCAGTGCCTATCCTGGAATGATAGTTTCAGTAGCAATATCCTTGCTAGCTTTATCTTTGAAAGAAAACTATAAGTTATAGTTATGTTAGAAACATTTCCACCTCTGAAAAACCTTCCTGAATTAATGCAGACTTTAGTGGAACATCAAGTTGAATACTTATATTTGAAGCAGAACTATACCATCCTTATCGTGGCTGGTCTGAACTTGAGCATTTATTTTTCATTTATTCATCCATCCATTTATCAAAAAAAAAAAAACATATTAAGCCTCTGGTGAGTTGAGGGCTACAGCACTGCACACCTCCAGGGACACTATTCTCTTTACGTCAGTTCAGTAGATTGCATAGAATGCCAAGGAGATTGGTAGTTCCAAGATACCTATACCAGGCTGTCTGTTCAGCACTAGGGTTTACAAAGCCAAATAAGGCGTGGTTGGTTTTCTCGGGGACCTTTCAGTCTAAGGAAGCAGACATGTTACAGTGAGGGTAACATGTTATAGGGTCATGCTGGAAACTTATACAGGTTGCAGTGGAGCCCAGAAGAGGCAGCAGCTAACTCTATTTGCCAAAATTATTGAGGAGTGAGATGCTTGGTCAGGAAAGGCTTAATAATGGTGGTGGCTTAAGCACAGGTGGAAAAGCAGACAGGTGGGGAAAAGGAAAGGAACTGTCATTGCTGGCAGAGAGAGCTGGGAGAGCCAAGCTGCACATGGTGAACTAGCCTGGACTATGCATAGAAGAGCTGTCCTGAAGATCACAGTGTGGAGCTGCTCTGAGGAAATAGCAAGAGAGCAGGCTGCAGCCGGAAGCCAGACGACTTTATTTATTAAAGAAATTTGGACTTGTAGGCAAGTGGGGAGCCATTGGAGAATTGTAGTTTATGCTCTCTTTAGATGAGATGATCTACTAATCTACTAGGAAATGGATGGTTCTCTTGTTTTGAGACAGCATAGCAGTCTTGAAGCAGAAGAGAGGTAAAATGCTGTATGACTTTTTCCCTCTTCAGAAATCAAACATTTCATAAAAATGTTAGAGCAAATAATGGAACTTAAGAGAGTAAAGAAGTGCCTGTAAAGTGGTCTGAATGCAGAATTCTTCTAGATTTTTATGATTTTTTTCCTTTCCAGTCTTTTTATCTTTATACATTATTTAATAAATCATGTCATTATAGTAACAGCTAAAGCTGTCATAAACTGATGGAATAACACTGAATCTCAGTAACTATAAATTAGTTCAAGTGAAGGAGAGCTGGAGCATTAGTGTGCTGTGGCACTGGTCAGGATCCTTTAGAGAAGGCATAGAGATCACTGGTTATGTAGGTGATGGCCAACAAAGTTTTTACTCTATTTACATTGTGACTATTTTGTTGGGACATATGAAAGATGACAGTTCTTGACATTAGTTATATTTTTATAGACAGAATTCCTTCTTTCTAGCCATTGACAAAATACAAGGGCCATCAAAATTTAACTTTCATCATTCAGAGGTATGTCTAGCTTTTTTTTTTGTATTTTCATGTGTTATCCAATGAAGATAGGTTGAATTAAGAGAGACAGTATTTTCTCATTTTCGGTGGTGAATGTCTGAAATGGGATCCCAGAAACTGTGCATCACAGTTAAAGAAGGTACTTCCTTAAACTCTATTCATCTGAAATCTGAGGACTACTTAATTTAGGGTGATGGTCTTTAGTGTCTGGTGACCTTTGCTTTTTGTCAAGTAGTTTTGTTTGCTCTCACTGTTTATGAAAATGGCTTCATATGCATAGACAGCAAATATTTTACATTAAAAATTGATTTAAAGGGAATAACAATGCTGTGTAGATTTTGTCTTCTGGCCTGATTTGGGTATGTGGGCTATAACGATTATTTGGAGAAAAGAGCATCAGACTAGTAGTGTCATGAGCACGCCGATTATCAGACAGGAATTTCTGTGTGCCAGGCACTAAGCATATCTATCTATCTATCTATCTATCTATATTGTGTTGAGTCCATTATTACTGTCCTCATTTTACAGATAGGGAAACTGGGGCATAGGTTCGTTAAAGCACTTTGCCTAAGGTTACACAGTATCTAAGTGGCAGAGCCAGTTTTGTACCTAAACAGTTTAGCTCCACAGTCCATCCTCTTAACTACTGTGTATTACTGTCTCTCCAGGTAGGTAGGATTTTCCTGGTCATTACTATTCCCAGCACCTAGAATAGAACTTGGCATCTGGTTGGGCGCCTAGTCAATCTGTTGAATGAAAAGCATCCATGAGTGTTAAAAGAAGCCCTGGACTGAGGTCATGTGGAGTGTGTTTTAGAGAGAGAGAGAGGGAGGGAGAGAGAGAGAGTCAGGGAGACACCAGGGTACAGGTAGAGGTGTGTCAGGTATGTGAGGAGATGTCAGCCTGAAACAAAAGCCAAGGGCTGAACCCCAGCTGGACTGAACCCCACCTAGGCTGACAGTGGTAATCTTGGCGAGTCACGAGCTACTGGCAGGTACATTCCAGTAATAACTTCAGAAGCTTCCTGTCTGACGGACATTTATTTCTCTGTAGTGATTAGCAGCAAAATCCTTAAAGATGTCTTGACGATTTGGGGTGCGGATAGGTGTGGACACAGGCTAATCGCTGGAGCAGGTGGGTCGAGGAGAGGCTGGAGAGAAGCCCTAGGCATCGGTCGGGACTTTACGAGCTAGCTTCGCCCCGAGTAGCGGAGCGGGGTTGGTGGCTTCCCAGCCAGAACCCAAGCGGGCGTCGTCAGAGCCTTGCGGAAGGTTGGTGGTCATCTAGCTGCTGGCAGGGTCCAGTGGTCTGCCCGAATGGGCGGGGCCTTCCGCTCTGTCCCGCCGCCGATGTGCGCGCTCCCGCCCGCGCTCCCGCCCGCGCGTGGGCAGCTGCTAGGTGTGCCGACTGGGCGGGGCACCGCTTATAGGCTCGGAGACCTCACCCAGTCCTGAATAAAGCAGCCTCTTGCTTGCCCGGCAGCTCGCGCAGTGGGAACCTGGCCTGCCAGGTATGTCTAGCAGCCGGGGCCTCAGAGGGACCCCTCGGGGTGGGCTCTCCTTGCCGGGCCGGGAATGGGCCTTGACGGCTCCAGCTGTGCGCGTGCGAGTCAAATCTTGCCGGTGCCCGCTTTGAAGAGAAGAGGCAGCTTCTGGGGAGGGCTGGGCCGAGGCTTCTTAAGGCGACTAAGCTCTTAGAAAGTTCGGGGAACCTGGAAAGTCGCATGAATCACTCTTGCTTTTTAACTGGAAACGCTTTACTTGGCATTAGATTGTAATGACCAGTTTTGTGGTTAGTTTTCAGTTATTGCTTTGAAACGTTGACGTGCTAGGATTGATTGCTCATAGTTAACATGGGTGAAGGTGGACATATCAGCGCAGTAAGGTCTGAAGTGTTAAATGATCCTAAAATATGCTATCGTGAATTGACCTTATTTTGTTTCTTCAGGCATTAACCTTTATTTATGTGGCTTTCAAAGCATTATAGGAGTTCCCGTCGTGGCTCAGTGGAAACGAATCTGACTAGCATCCTCAGGGACGCAGGTTTGATCCCTGGCCTCGCTTGGTGGGGTGGGTTAAGGATCTGGTGTTGCAGTGAGCTGTGGTGTAGGTCGCAGACGCTGTTCAGATCCTGCGTTGCTGTGGCCCTGGTGTAAGCAGGCAGCTACAGCTCCAATTATACTCTTAGCCTGGGACCCCCCATATGCCGCGGGTGCAGCCCTAAAAGCAAAAAAAAAAACAAACCCACAAACAAAAAAACCCCCCAATATTACAGAGAATCAGATCCTAAATTTCAGAAACTACTTATTAAAGAATTAAAGGGCTAGGATAAGGTCTTTAATAAGGATAGGATAAGATACCTATATATAGCCTTTGAGTCAATGAGTTTTGATATAAAAAGCAACCTTTTATTTATTTATTTTTATTTTTTTTCTCTTTTTAGGGCCACACCCGTGGCATATGGAGGTTCCTAGGCTAGGGGTCTAATCGGTGCTACAGCTGCCGGCCTACACCACAGCTCCCGGCAACGCGGGATCGGTAACCCACTGAGCGATGCCAGGGATCGAACCTGCAACCTCATCGTTCCTAGTCGGATTCGTTTCCGCTGCGCCACCACGGGAACTCCAAAAACAACTTTTATTTTTTTAAACTGAGAATAAGTAAAAAGAATGTGTCAAGTGAAGTAATGTCTCAAAATAAAATTGAATGCAGACTTTTAGTCTATAATTTATAATTTTTTTCCTGAAAATGTATACAAATGATCTAATACATATTGTCTCATCAGAGATGACCAAATTGGTAGTTAGTATTTCAAACTTGGAAATTCGTAGCCCATAAGTTTCCTATGGTTTTTTTTTTTTTTAAGGGCTTGGTGTTCTAGCAGTGATTTAGATACTAGGAAAATAAGTGAAAAGTGGCTGTTTAGGAGAGGAAGGCCAGGTGGGAAGGGGGTCAAACCGTGTGACTAGAAGGAACAGAAATGACACGTAGGAGTTCTCGTCATGGCTCATGGAACCTGACTAGGATCCATGAGACCGTGGGTTCGATCGCTGGCCTCGACCACTGAGTTGGAGATCCCGCATTGCTGTGAACTGTGGTGTAGGTTGCAGATGTAGCTCGGATCTGGCGTTACTGTGGCTGTGGCATAGGCCGGCAGCTGTAGCTCTGATTGGATCTCTAGCCTGGCAACTCCATATGCCATGGGTGCAGCCCTAAAAAGCAAAAAAAAAAAAAAAAAGGAAAGAAAAGATGGCCTGTTGTCTAAGCCTCATTCAGAGGGACAAATGGAATGCAGAGTGGTTGTGATAAGATGTGAGATCAGAATCCAGGGCTCTTGTGCCTGTCCTTCATACCTGGAAGTGTTTGCTTATTCTGAGCCTGTCATGGCATACAGGAGTACTATTTATTTTTGATAGCATTATCTAAGGAAAAAGGTTCTGAAAAATTGTTATAATTTATTGAGGACTGTTATGATGGACCGAGATTCTTAATGGAAAGTGTTCCAGTAGTAACCCATTGGAATGTTAATCTCTAGTGTTCACAAATAAAAATAGTTTATGGGTGATAATAAACTAAAGGAAGAACAAGCTGGTCAGAGGGAGAGAATCCAGGACTAGATCCTAGGAGTCCCTCGTTCTGAAGCCAAATCTACCTGTTATGGCTATGGCCCTTTAGATGGTCATTTAAACTATCTAGGCCTTTGTGGCTTCTTTTCTAAAAATGAGAGTAGTCTCTAAAGAGATTGCCATGGTTTTTTCCCACTTGAAGTTGTGGTTTGTATTGGTCACGAGAGGGTTATAGCTCTTAGGAAATTTTTAAACCATATGATAAGTACTTAGCTTCATTTGTGACTTAGTTGCTCAATTCTGGTTCCTTGATCTTTGGATTTCATAACTAGATTTGTGCAAAGCATTGTGCAAAAGGGCCATATATAGTTTGTAGAACTCTTCTTCAAGGAGAGCTCCAGGTTTCCCTGGAGGTTTATTTATTTGTTTGAAGGATGTGTGTGTTTCCCTCTTGATCTCTCACCTCCCCCAAAACCTAGAACAGGGATCCTAGAGGCAGGGAAGTTTTAGAAAGCACTTAGACTTTTAACTTGTCCTAAAAAAAAAAAAATCATGTTTAAGGCTGTCTAATTTTGAAGATAGTAAAAGCAGTAGTTTGGATTATAAAAGGAAGGAGAAAAAGACATTTTTAGTAGTCTTTCATTGATTTGAATTTTAGAATTAGAGTCAAAATGGTTCAGTCTTTTCACTGGTAAGAAAACAGGCAAAAGTGTATATACTTGGTATATTTTAGAGGGTTTAGACTAGTGAGTTTTTGCCATGAAAACAACTTTCCTTTTGCTATGTTATATAGTGAGAGTGTAGATGGGGAGCTAGTATTTATTAAACAAGTACCACATCCTTTTCCCTAAGTCTATGAAGTAGGTATTGTTATTTTCACTTATTAGGACATTAGGGTCAAAAAGGGCAAAGGTCCAAGGTTATAGCATTGATTAATGGCTATATGAGTCTAAGCCAGGGCCTCCTCACTTCAAAGCCTTTTCTAGCGCCAGTACTGGTTTCTGTAGTCCAAAGGTGGAGGTTCCTAAGGTCCCCATAACTCAGCTAAACCTAAGAACAAAAACAACCACAGCATTAAAAAGTGTGGTGTATAGGGACTGGGTTAAGTAATTATAGGCAGATATTATCTCACTTTAACTTCACTGCAGCGCTTAGTAGCTACTGTCATTGTCTGTGTTTTCTTTCTTTTTTTTTCCGGAGGATATTGAGATCCAAAGATGTTAAGTATCTGGCTCCTGGGTCTCAAGGTTGCAAATAAAGCCAGAATTCTGGTTTGTCAGACCTCGGAGTAATCTTTTAACCATCATGTGTGCTATACTGGCTCTCTAACCTGAAACAAATGGTGAATTGTTGAAATGGACCATATGAGCTAGATAACTCATACAAGTCTCTTTGGATGTGACATTTTATAAAACTAGCTCAGGCTTCACTTTATGGTGGTTTGAATTCACCTGTGTAGTGGAGTCCTTGGTTTCAGCTCAGAGAGCTTCCTCCTCGCTGAAGGCCGACTTTGCACAGCTCCTTTCTTGGAATCTGGGCTATGGAAGCTGACTGCCTCTTGACTGCTCCACACAGCAGGAGCAGCAGGGGGGACAGGCATCCCAGGACTGGCATAAAGAAATGAAATAGGTTCTTTTTTTTTTTTTCACTCTTCAAGTTTTATTGAAGTGTAGTTGATTTACAATTGATTTATAATGTGATAATTTCTACTGTACAACAAACTAATTCAGTTATACGTATACACACATCCATTCTCTTTCAGAGTCTTTTGAAATGGTTTTTTCTTAGTGGCTAACAAATTGGCCCTAAAGACCTGTATTCTAATAAGATGCCTATTTCATTTTAATTTGAAAACAAGGGATAAATATGTAGGGTAAAAAATCCATTTTGTAATTTTTAAATCTCTACCTTCTTTTTGAAGTTGATAAGGGGAAAATCAAATTTGTGTACTTTTGCCATATTCTGTGCTTGTTAGGCAGTTGTGTAAGTACTTGTGATTGACCTGAGAAGACTTATTTCTGTAAGTCAGTTCTGTGGGCATTTGAATTTGTCTCCCACGTGATCTAGAGCTCTGGGGCTTTTGACATTGTGAAGCAACATTTTGTTTAATTTTACTGATTAAATTTTCTTCTGAGCTAGGCATTGTGGCATTCCATACAAATCCTTAGGTCAGGATCTAAGGGTTGGAAATTGGGCACTGGTGAAAGTTGCTAATACATTTGAAAAACAACTAAACATGCTTTGCATACAACTAATTTAAGTGCAAAACGAAGTAATTTGTGGTAATGAGGTGATATTCCACTCTCCGAATATGAGCCAGCATTTCACTTGTGTTATGCAGGTATTTTTCAAAGTTCCAACAAAGTGCACCCGTGAACATGAATGGGTGCTTAAAACAGGGCAGTTTACAGTGTAAACAAGTATCAGGATAGCTACAGTTGGTGTTTTTTAAGAGCTGGCAAAAATCTCCAAGGGGATTCCTGTTGAAACGGGTTTGTGAAGCCCTTCCTTTTTAGGGGTCAAAATGGGCAAACAGACTGTGGCAACAAAACAGCAAGAGGAAGCTAGAAAATTTCCTGAATCTTTCAGTTTTTTATAGGAACTCTAGTTCCTGAATAAGATGGTCAAAAGAAAGTCTACTGGGCTTCTTCCTCCCACTGATTTATTTATGAGGATGGGGAATTGCACTGTGTTTGGCCCTTACCAGCTTTTAGCTAGCCACCTGACCCTAAACCTCGGCTTGAAGATGCAGTGTAGGCATCTAGGTTCCCTGTGTCTCAGATGAGCAGTAAGCCATTTGGAGGACTCCACCCTGGGTAGACTTCTGTTCAGCTGAAAGGGGGTTTTCTTCTCTGAGAAGGTCATTGCCTTCAGGACTGGTAGGAAGTTCATTTATATGAACACAGATGACTTCTAGTAATCCTCCCCTCCTCCTTTTGGGTTATTCTGAACAAGTCTAATTCTATTTGACAGGTCTGCAAATGTTCCAGGATGGTAATCTTGTCCTCCCGGAGACTGCTCCCACCTACACTAACAGCCTCCCTGCCTGAAGCAGTTTTTCATGGTTTCGAGGCTTTTTCCTTTTTTGTAAATGCCTCTTTCTAAAGTTGGAGATTCAGAAATTTCAGAATTAGTCTATTAAACATAGGCCAGATTAGTCCTGCGGCAAATTTTGTCCTTTTGGTTAAATGCAAATAGTGTATATGTCGTTTTCCCCTGAGATCCAGCACACTGCTAACTCGTACAGACCTTTCAATTAAAAATCTCTGTCCTTTAAAAAAATTTTTTTCTCTTTCATTTTGTCCTTCCCCATTTAGGTAAAAAAAAAAAAAATCGACTTTGGTTTTGTAAGATTTATCAGCTATGTAGAGATTGTTTTGGAATCTATTTTTGTTACAGCCCGTGTTACCTCTGACTTGAATGTCTGCCTTCTATATTTTCATCCAAACAGTTAGGGAAAACAGTTGAGTAACTGGGGAACACAGGACATACTCTAAAAACTTAACAGACTGGCTTCAACCCATTATACTTTGAGTACTTTCTAAAAAATAACCTTACTCAATTTAGTTGTCCTTTTGTTTGGCCCATGTTCACTTTGTCCTCAAAGGTAGTACACAGCCGTGTCCCAGGTCTTACTGTCTGTCCAGATACGTTGGCCTACAGGGTTACACTGACTGGCAAGTTTAATAAAACTATCCAAGAAGGAGATAATTTTGGTGTCCTAAAGCTTAGTGAAAACTTGCTGGGCTACAGTGACCACTGCTTTCTTTTTCTATTTAGAAACCATCTCTGATGCTAGATCTATCCAAGATAGACACCAGACTATTCTTCAGTAGTTTTTGTCAAGCTTTGCTTCATTGCTTTCCTGACAGTTTTCTGTCCCAGTCTCATTATATTTTGGGTTATGTGGTCTTCCTTCTATTTCTGTTCCTTCTCACTCGTAAACCTAAGCTTATTAGAAGAACCCTCTGTAGTTTCCTATAATTTCTGTAGGTACTTCCCTTATATCAGAATCCTGTGAAATTATTTCATTAGATTTGCATTCTTGACAGCTTCCTAGCTATGAAGGCATCCGTAAGTTCCTAAATTTTTTTTTAAAAAAGGAGTTCTCTTATGGCATGCATTTTTTTTTTTTTTTTTTAAAGGAGTTCTCTTAAGGATCCAGCATTGGCACTGTAGCAGCTTGGGTTGCTGCTGTGGCCCAGGTTCATCCCTGGCCTGAGAATACCACATCCTGTTGTGGGATGGCCGGAAAGAAAATAAAAATGGTGAGGGGGAGAAATGAAAAGTAAATTTGATCTTCTCAATAAATTTAGGTAAACGCCACTTCTAAACAGTGTTCTGAACTCTTGTTTGTCAGGTTGTTAGTTTGCAGCTTCTTTTCAAAGTAATTGAGTCCTTCTAGACCTTTTAGTCTTTAGCTCTAAATCTGTAAAGAACACATGTCCCCTATGACTTTATATATATAAATGGAAACTTATATCCTAGTGTTCTTTTAACATTTTGGAGACTATATACCTTATCAGTTCGGGAAAATTAGTGTATTTTTTCAGAAATATCTGTTCACATGTAGAGTGTTACTAAAGTAGATGCATTAATATTTTGGGGCAGGAACACAGTGGTGGGCGGGAAGAGGATATAATATTTATTAAGAGTATACTATGTAAGAAGTAATTTAAGCAGTTAATACCTGGGAGTTGGTTGGAATGATCATTTGGGGGATAATTGCAAGGTGATATATGGTTGTAATTATGGTGCAATTTGGATTTTTTTCTTTTGAAGGGACAGTGAACAGAATGAGTACCTCACAGGACCAGAGTGGCTGCTCCAGTAATAAAGAACCCCTTTTGAGGTGTTGTGATGCACGGAGGGACTTGGAGCTTGCTATTGGTGGAGTTCTTCGGGCTGAACAGCAGATTAAAGATAACTTGCGAGAGGTGTGACGAGTGCTTTTCTCTTCCCTTGTCTGAACTCTTAGGACAGGGCTGGTTAGAGCATGGCCAAGGGATTGGCTTCTCTAAACCAGAAAGTTTCACTCAATGCCTATATGGTCTGCCCAAATTGTTGGTCCCTTTGATTCCAAAGGGAAAGTAAAACACATGTTAGAAGAATATGCAAACTCTTGCACCACCTTAGAGAATTCAGTTTAGCATGCATTTTTTATTTCTTCCCTGTGTGGTCTGTCTGCCAAGCACTGCCATCAACTAAAAAGAAACAGTGAGTGAGCTCAGCTCATTGAACTGCTCAGTTGTTGTTGACCCATAAGCATGGCACTTCAGCATGTCCCCTACCATCTTTAACTTGGTATTGGCATGGTTTTGGTGGTTGCCTGGTTTTGTAAATGACTTAATTGTTAGAGCAAGCCAGAATGAAGTCTGTTCCTTCCACTGGCCTGGTTGTCTTCTGTTGGTAAGTGGTTAGACCAAGTATTACGTGCCTTTGAGGTAGAACTTTACAGAAAAGATGTTTTAAAATATAGTTTCTTATTTGGATTCTCATGGATAATTTATAGCTGGTATGATTTTCTTAGGAATTTTATATTTACCCTTCTTTTGAATCACTATTTATGCTTCCAGAAACAGTTTATAATTTTACATAAACTGCCTACTCTAATGGTCTGGCTGTTATGTGCAGTGGTGCATCTCTTTATTAAGTTGGCTTTCTGTAAATGTATTGCTCATTTGTAGGGTGAGAAAAATAAATTAGGGCTAGCTGTTAATATTCTTGTCTTATTTCACTGATGAATTTGTAAAACTCTCATGTTTTCAAATTATGTGGAAAACTGAGGGGGATCAGTATTATATGACATGTATTTTCTGTTGATTACTTTAGGACATCCCCAAATAAACCTGATCCACTATTGGTAGTGAAAGGGGATTTTAGAGCTTAAATATGCTTTTATGGCTGAAATTCTTAAACTGGGTCCATGGGGCTTTGGTGATTCCATGGGTGGGCTTTGGGACAGTCAACCCAGAAATAATAGACAAAAATGTATTCATTTTTCTGGGGAGACACTCCATAGATGTCATTGGATAATCAAAAAGATTTGCGACCTCCAGAAGTTTAAGAACCTTACCATTCTGTGGGAAATACCATTCCTTGAGTTTATAATGCTAGTGAAGCTAACATATATGTCTTTTCTAGGTCAAAGCCCAGATTCACAGCTGTATAAGTCGTCATCTGGAATGCCTTCGAAGCCGTGAAGTGTGGCTCTATGAGCAGGTAGATCTCATCTATCAGCTTAAAGAGGAGACGCTTCAGCAGCAGGCCCAACAGCTCTACTGGGTAAGGTGACTGCAGGCTACGCTTGAGGTGTTGTGAAGCACAGAGGGACTTGGAGACTTGGGGACTTGGTTTGAATATAGTTTCTGGTTTCCAAAGATTGTCTTTCTTGTAATGCAGCATTAATTTAGATCAGATAAAAATTTACTCTCCAGTGCTATTTGTTAACTTGGATACACTTGTTGCTTTTAGTATCATTGTGGCTAGATGGTTTCATTTTTCTTATAGTTATTGGGCCAGTTCAATTGTCTTATTCATCAGCTGGAGTGCACCCAAAACAAAGACCTAGCCAATCAAGTCTCTGTGTGCCTGGAGAGGTAAGGACCCTTTTGGCTTGTTTTGTTCTTTGACTTTGGTGTATTGAAAAAGAGGCATTTGGGGAGTTCTTTTGTGGTGCAGTGGGTTAAGGCTCTGGCGTTGCCACTGTGGCAGCTTGGGTTAATCCCTGGACTGGGAACTTCCATATGCTGCTGGTAGGCCCCCCCCCAAAAAAAGAGTCATTTTGTAACTCACTGCGTGTCTTGGATTTAACTTGACTTAGGTATTCCTGTGATAAGCTCATCCTGCTTTGTACATTTAATGTCATGCTTAGTGGTGCATGGTTTAACTCATCTACCTTTGGCTGAGTTTCTTAGAAAAGTATAATCATTTCACATAACTCACAATTCGGTTATTTTGGATGAATTTGAAATAGATATTTAAAATAGGAAGGTTTTGTGTATTGTTTTCTCCAGACTGGGCAGTTTGACCCTCAAACCTGAAGATTCTACTGTCCTACTTTTTGAAACTGACACAACTGCTCTACGCCAGGCCATCACCACATTTGGGTCTCTCAAGACCATCGTGAGTAATGTTCATCTCAGAGGGTTCGTAGTGAGCTGCTCAGGTCTGTGGCCTCAGAGATAGTCTTAAAAATACCACATTTTCAGTATGAATAGTGGCTTTCTTGAGAGTTTGGTAAGCTTCAGAAATTTCATGTTGTGATTACGTTAATAGAGCATTAATTAGGCTGGTAGTTCTTAGAATATGGTATTGACTCATTGATGGTCCCTAGAATTTACCTTTATCTCTTTAAATACTTTTATATGTTTCTTTTAAAGTTTATGTCTTGGAGTTCCCTTCGTGGCTCAGTAGTTAATGAACCCGACTAGGATCCATGAGGATGTGGGTTTGATCCCTGGCCTCACACAGTGGGTTAGGAATCTGGCGTTGCCGTGAGCTGTGGTGTAGGTCGCAGAAGCAGTTTGGATCCTGCATTGCTGTGGTTGTGGCATAGGCCAGTAGCTGTAGCTCTGATTCGATCCCTAGCCTGGTAACTTCCATATGCTGTGGGTGCGGCCCTAAAAAACAAAAAAATAAAAAATAAAAAATAAATAAAATTTATGTCTTGAATGATCTTTAAAGAGTCAAACATGGTCTCATTTAGATCTTGTTAAAAGTAGTAATACTACTAATTCTGGTGAAGATTTCTTAGAAGAAGGTAGTTGTAATAGAGAATTCTCTGATTTAATAACTATTTCATAGGTCACTGAATTTAGTGGAAAGAATATTCTAGTGAAATGGCAACACTTTGCTTATTATTTTTGAAATTTAGAGATTATACATTAGTAAGCATGATTAATTTGCTTTTATCTTACAGCAAATTCCTGAGCACCTGATGGCTCATGCTAGTTCATCAAATATTGGGCCCTTCCTGGAGAAAAGAGGCTATATCCCATTGCCAGAGCAGGTAAAATGTCATTTTATTTTGGTGACCGAGTTATTACTTGGTTTATATTTTTTGAGGGTTTTTTTTTTCCTTTCCTTTTTTTCTTTTACGGCTATAGCTGCGGCATATGGAAGTTCCCAGGCTAGAGGTCAGATCAGACCTGCAGCTGCTGACTACAGCACAGCCACAGCAACATGGGACCCAAGCCACATCTGCAACCTATGCTGCAGCTTGTGGCAATGCTGGATCCTTAACCCGCTGAGGCCAGGGATCGATTCTGCATCCTCAGACGCTATGTGCGGTTCTTAACCCACTGAGCTACAAGGGGGAATCTCTGAGGGTTCTGATTATATCACTTTTTTTTTTGCTACATTTATTTGTAAATAAAAGCACCAATGGTAATGAGTTAGTTAATGCAAGTAAATATTTCCCATGAGACTGAATGTCAGAAATTTAAAGGTTTTAGAAATACTGAGTAAGAAAGTAATTATCAATTAGTTGTTCATAAGAAGTTATCATTAGTTCTTTCCTTGGGTTGGTTCTCCCTGAGGAGTCTCTTTCTTTATCATTTATGAGATGATTTATTTCTAAAGACAGTGTGAATATAGAATCCTAGATGTTTTGTGTTGAGAAGAACTGTGGAGATCTGCTGTATTCCTTGTTTTGTAATGGTATTAATGGAGGCTTAGGAAAGTCACGTGACTTGTGCAGAGTCAGCGTCAAACCAAGATTAGAGAGTTTGGGTCTTCTGCTTTTCTGTCGAATCTTCTACTGCATTTGACATTGCCTTGTTAAGCAGCAAAGTATTATGTGATTAGCAGAAGTTAGCATCCAGCACTACAGCTGTCCCTCTCAGCGAATGGCTCCTTGGAAGCAAGCCTGCCAGTGGTCGCCAGGCTCCTTACATACCCAGCACCAATCTCCAGGATTGGCTCACCCAGAAGCAGACCTTGGAGAACAGTCAGGTATGTTGCTGACTTTGTTTTTGAGACAGATGTAGTAGTAGATAGGGTAAGTTATTAACCGATAGTATATATATTTGTTTAGTTTTTAGTTCTAGTCTGGGAAACAATTTTTTTTTTCTTTGCTTTTTAGGATAGCACCCGAGGCATATGGAAGTTTCCAGGTCTAACTGGAGCTGGAGCTGCTGGCCTATACCACAGCCACAGCAACGTGGATCCAAGCTGTGTCTGCGACCTGTATCACAGCTTATGGCAATGCTGTGATCCCTGACCCTCTAAGCGGTCACAGCTGTGGCATATGGAGGTTCCCAGGATAGGGGTTGAATCGGAGCTACAGCTGCTGGCCTACACCACAGTCACAGGAATGCTGGATTCAAGCTGCATCTGTGACCTACACCACAGCTCACGGCAACGCCAGATCCTTAACCCACTGAGCAAGGCCAGGGATCAAACCTGCATCCTTATGGATGCTAGTCAGATTCATTTCCGCTGAGCCATGAGGGAACTCCTGGAAACATGTTTTTAATAACTTTTTATTGCAATAATGACGCCTCTTTACTATAGATAAAAAGAGCTTAGAAAAAAACTAAAGAAATATAAGCCCGTAATCCCACATGCAGAGACAACCACTTTAACCTTTTCTTTATATATGCATATACTATAAACAAATCATTCTATAAATCTTGTTTTGGTTAGTAGATTTTTGTCACTAATAGAGCATGAATATATCTCTCTGTCATTTAATTTCTTCCATAATATCCTTCATAATACCATTGTTTGGCTCGAAACTCATTTTTCTGAATATAAGTAAATTTCATCTACACATGCAGGACCTAATAATTTGTGTACCTTCTTAACTAGTTCTTTAGAAGTAAATTCCTAGAAATTGCATTCCTAGATGATTATTTCTGCAGACCCTTTGGGGCTTTTGATATATATTGTCAGTTTTGCTTTCCAGGAAGGTGGTAGCAATTCATATCCCCACTATCAGAGAAGATAGCTGCTTCCCTGAAACTTCTCTTAATAGTGATAGTCATTTTTACAAGTTTCTTTTTTTCGCTGAATTTGACACAAAAAAAACAATTTTACTTTTGAGTTTCTTAGATTACTAAGGGTGAATATTTTTTATTAGTCTTTGATGACTTGTCTAATCATATCTTTTGCTCATTTTTGTCTTTCTTATTCATAAAGGCACATTATGTAGAACTGCTACAAGTACTTTCTCTTAGTTTGCCTTGCCTTTTTTATTTTGCTGCTCTCGTGGCATGTGGAAGTTTCCAGACCAGGGACTGAACCCATGCCACAGCAGCAACCCAGGCTGCTGCAGTGATAACACTAAATTCTTAAACTCCTAAATCACAAGAAAACTCCAGCATTGCTTTTTTTAAAAACTTCAGAAAATTAAGTTTTTAATGCACTCATATATATTTTAATATCTCAATAGAGAAATCCTTTGTCTCTTGGCTTTGTATACTTAAATTTAGAAACATTGGGAAGTGTGGTAAATATGCAAGTAGAACTCTTAACGTTGAAGAGTCATAAATAATCTGGTGAACTAATATTTGTACTTCCTGTGTAGACTTCTTCCAGAGCCTGCAATTTCTTCAGTAATGTCTGGGGAAACCTAAAGGGCTTGGAAAACTGGCTCCATAAGGGTCAGCAACAAGAAGTTTCTGAAAAACCAAGTTACGAAAAGTGCAACAGCTCTTCTACCACCAGTTCTTACTCCATTGAAATTGAAAAGGTTGGAGATCTAGAGCTTCTTGACCAAGATGAGATGGACCTTTCTGATTGGCTGGTGACTCCCCAGGAATCCCATAAGCTGGAGAAGCCTAGGAATGGTAGCTGTGAAACCAGTGAGAAGTTTAAGCTCTTGTTCCAGGTGTTCCAGGAATCCTATAGTGTTAATGATTGGCTTGTCAAGCCTGATTCCTGTACCAATTGTCAGGGTAACCAGCCCAAAGGTGTGGAGATTGAAAACCTGGGCAATCTGAAGTGCCTGAATGACCACTTGGAGGCCAAGAAGCCCTCGTCCACTCCTAGCATGATTACTGAGGATTGGCTTGTCCAGAACCGTCAAGACCCGTATAAAGTAGAGGAGGTCTGCAAAGCCAACGAGCCCTGTACAAGCTTTGCAGAGTGTGTGTGTGATGAAAATTGTGAGAAGGAGGCTCTGTGTAAATGGCTTCTGAAGAAAGAAGGAAAGGATAAAAATGGTATGCCTGTGGAACCAAAACCTGAGCCTGAGAAACATAAAGATTCCCTGAATATGTGGCTCTGTCAATCTAGAAAAGAGGCAACAGAACAAGTTAAGGCATCAAAGGCAATGGCTTCTTATAGAATTGCTGATTCCTTCCAAATCATAAAGAACAGTCCCTTGTCAGAGTGGCTCATCACCCCCTCAGGCAAAGAAGGATGTTCCAAGGAAGTGCCTAGTACCCAAGACAGAACTGGCAAACAAAAGCTTCCAACTTCCTGGTGTCCCTTTAACACAGCTGACTGGGTCTTGCCAGGAAAGAAGACAGGAAACCTTAGCCAGTTATCCTCAGGAGAAGACAAGTGGATACTTCGAAAGAAGGCTAAGGTGAGCACAAGACCTTGAAATAGCACCATTTGAAATATATTTAGTGCACATAGTCATTTTCGTAATCCCAAACCTTGCAAATGGGCCAGATCCTTAAATAAGTTAAATGTGGCTTAAGTATTAATTTTGGTGCCATGTTGGCAACAGAATGATTGTTCATACAATAATGTTATGATTATTCGAACTTAAATTTTTGTGCATTTTCTAAGTTCCAAATCCCCATCCTTCAGGAAAGAAAAAAACTTGGCCTGTTTAATTGCTATGTAAAGGAGATTAAGGGTAGAGAAAGCAGTTGTCGCCTTTGTTCTTATTCAGAATGCCCAACATTTACATATTCTTTTTAGACACTGTACTGTTTGGAAGCTAAATTGTTGGTCTCATGCCTCCTCCCATTTGTCAGGTATCAACAACACCTTTTGTCTTCTTGCAGGAAGTACTGCTTAATTCACCCCTACGGGAAGAACATAACTTTCCCCCAGACCGTTATGGCCTCCCAGCAGTTTGTGATCTCTTTGCCTGTATGCAGCTTAAAGTTGATAAAGAAAAGTGGTTGTATCGAACCCCTCTACAGGTGGGTATAAGCCACTAGTGCAACTACCACAATTTTAGCTGCTTATATTATATATGAATTCATACTTTGCCCATCGAACTGTATTCCTGTTAATGGTTTATATATTGGGTAAGCGTGGGAAAGAGGGAGATCATAAAAATTCCATGAAGTGCTTGAACTTGCTTCTTGAAATAACTAGGACATATTTGAAAGTTACCTGTCAAGGTAGCTGTCAGGAGAATTTTTAAGAGCGTGTGTGCATTTTAGTAGTTTATTGAGAACTGAGAGCTTTAGAGAAACTTGCTTTTTACTCTACATTGACCTTTTATATGTGGGCTTTTCTTTACAGATGTGAAGGAATGGGATAAAGAGTCAAACAAATTTTCTGCAGATTATCACAAGTCCATGAGCTGAGTGACTGCGGCTTGCCAAATCATTGTTTCTGGGTCTGACATAGTTCCTTTCCTGCCTAATTTCGAACTAGTGAAGAGAAATCAGTCATCAAATTATGAGTTACTGTGTGAAAAAAAAAAGGCTGTTTGTTGATGCTGAGGTGATTCAGTTTCTTCTTACAGAAGTGTTAATTCACCCTTCCACTAGAAACAAAGCATAGGTCTTTTTCATAAGCGTTCATGGC
>PVHT020003785.1:14659563-14697092 GCA_004024745.2 Catagonus wagneri
TTATCAAGGTGTGATGTATTTTGAAGCTAGTAAACTTGCCTAACCTTTTGATTACCCTTTGGATGCTTCCCTTCCTGTAGGTTTTCTTCTATTAATGGTGAATTCTTCTGTTTAATTAGTACAATATATTTCATCCAAATAATTCACCTTGCCAATGTAATGATTCTTTTCAATCAAACATTATTAATTAATGGCAATTTTTGACACGAGTTACAAAACACTTTAGCTTACATGCCAGATTCTACATTATTTTTTATTCTTTTGAAAGAAACTCAGCTACTGCAAGTTGTCTTTATTCCCTTCTCTAAATATTATTGAAGTATCTAGAGAACTGTCACAAGGGCTCCATATTGAAGACTATATTCTGGCTTGTCCTAGCCTCTTTCAAAATATTCCCAAGAACTACAGGCAAGAGTCCCAGTGCCGACTAATCAGAAAGCAAAAGGCAAGACATGTTGGAAATGTAGTACTTGAACTAATCACTATCCTCAGTGTTATTGGTGCATCCTGTGTAAATGGAAGCTGAGTCTGACACCTGGTGCTTTTAACTAGGCATAAATTAAAAGTTTTCACTGCAAGAATAGCATACCTATACCTCTAAAAGTATAATGCAGTGACATTTTAGTGAATAGGCTGTTTTGAACACTTGTGCCTTGGGGTGTTTACTGAAGCTTTATGAAAACTATTGGTAATTCCTTAGTATCCTTCAAGTTACGTCCATGCTTTAAAGAGTTTCTCTGTAGGAGAGGAATGGCACTTACACCGTTTAAATATTATGAGACATTTTAGCTGCTTTCCAGGCTTTTAAGTTATCAAGCCATTCAGCTTGCCAATATATCATTGGAAATAGAAGTTTGTGATGTCATCCGGAAAACCCTTTTGGGGAAGCTGCACAGTCCCAGTGCCATTACCGTAGAGCTTCATTAGAATTCTTGAACCACAGCTAAAACGAATCAGTTTTTTCAGTTCCCCCAGATACCTGAGAACTTTAAAAGGTGGTGGGTAAAAACTTAAAGAACCTTTTACATTATTTTAGGTTGCAGGAAACTTTGTAGATTTTAAGGTTTAACACAACGTGTATCTCTAATTTACATTAATCACTATGCTAATGAGTATGTAAAACATTCCTTTGTGTTGATGCATTTTGTACCTCCCTCCATTAAAAGCATAATAGCCATATACTTGTCATGTGTATTTGTAAAACATCTTCTCACAAAATTATATAAATGTAAATAACATCTTTTGGTTAGGAGTACAACTTTCAAACACTTGAATGTAAAAAGAAAAAACTTACATTCACTTAAAGTATCAGTATATTTTATGAATCTTGAATTAGCAAATATTATTATACTAACTTTGTTTTTTTCTCTTGCAAATTCTTCACATCCACTTTACTTTTTTGGCTGCACCTGCAGCACGTGTAAATTCCTAGGCTAGGGACTAAACCCACACCATGGCAGCAACCTGAGCTGCTGCATTGACAACACTTAAGATCCTCAACCCACTGTGCCACAAGAGAATGCCTACTTTTAATTTTTAATCTGTTCTGTCACAGGTAAAATATATTAACTACTTCTTTTCCTTTGTTTTTAAACTAGAGGACTTCAGTGCTTTTCTGCCAAATTCTTACTAGATGCATCAAAAAAGGTCCCACTTTACTTTGCTAATCACAAGAGGCACCAGTTGTTTAGTAATTATTATGTATATGTGTAATCTGCAGGGCAGTTTACTGATTACATTCACAGATGGGAAAACAAACTCAGAAATTAAGTAACTTGTCCTTATTTTCTTCAGCTTTCCCAAGGCTTCTTTAAAAACTTGACAGCTCTTGTCTGTTCTTTCTTTTTCTAATTACCCCCAGTGACGATTTAATGTGTATAGAATCAATCATGACTGTTGGACAGACTGTTCTAGCACAGTACACTAATGGTATAATGGTATAATGGTTAATACAAAATATCTTGGAGTTCCCGTCATGGCTCAGTGGTTAAGGAATCCGACTAGGAACCATGAGGTTGTGGGTTCGATCCCTGGCCTTGCTCAGTGGGTTAAGGATCTGGCGTTGCTGTGAGCTGTGGTGAAGGTCGCAGACGCGGCTCGGATCCCGCGTTGCTGTGGCTGTGGCGAAGGCCGGCGGCTACAGCTCCTGTTAGACCCCTAGCCTGGGAACCTCCATATGCCGCGGGTGCAGCCCCAGATAAGGCAAAAAGACGAAAAAATAAAAAATAAAAAACAAAATATCTTAAGGTTGCTTAGTGTCAACTCTACTGAAGAAAAATTTTAACCTAGATGTTAATGCTGCTAGTTAGCCCTTCATTTCAACAGAGGTTGTCATGTGTTTTAGCTTAGTGGGCAGAAACAAATGCCAAGAGTAACTTTAACTCAGAAAGATAGTTTTAAATGGAGACAATATGTTGTGTTGGAGTTAGGACTTTGGTTCTATTTTCACCCTTTATTGGGAATACAGGGAAGTATTACAGTCTCGGATCATTAAATGAATAAATGTGGTGATACAGTATTGACAACAAGATGACCTGAATTCTGGGAGTAAGTGGTTTTCCAAGGAGTAGGAGAGAAAAGAGGTGCAAGATCTTCTTGAAAGGAGAAGAGAACCACATTACTCAGCTGCCCAGAGGGTTTTGGCTTCAACTCATTAATGGCTGGAAGGAGTGCCAGTCCTGGTCAGCTATCCATGATCTTCATCCCAGCAAACTGGAGTCTCCAGTTGCTCAAACTAATTGTAGACAGAAGAGTGAATGACTCCAGACTGACTTACAAATTGATCTGGATGACTACTAAAGTGTCCTCCATTCATAATCTAGCAAAATCTTC
Organism: Catagonus wagneri; assembly: GCA_004024745.2. Taxonomy (NCBI): domain Eukaryota; kingdom Metazoa; phylum Chordata; class Mammalia; order Artiodactyla; family Tayassuidae; genus Catagonus; species Catagonus wagneri. The sequence continues at coordinate 14,662,396 of PVHT020003785.1, forward strand.
AGAGTGACTGTTGCAGTAAGGAGCCTTTCATGTGCTCCCAGTTATTATATAGTGCATAGAGGCTCGTAAGTGTTAGTCCTGCTAGTCCACCTCGTGCTACCCCTCGAAGACCACCTGGAAAAGAAAACGAAATAAAATTATCAGCCTTGTACTGCACACTGTATTAGCATCAAAGGGTTAAATAAAACTGTCATAAAACTGAGACATACTGTTCATGTTTATAAAGATTCCAGCCCAGAGTAAAATTTATTTACAACAATCCCATTTTTAATTTCATAATATGTACCAATTATCAGCATAATTCCTTGATTTTTCTTAATCTGACTTGATCCTATAACACTTGGACAAGATCTTATGCTTATTATTGAAGTCCCAACCAAATCAATAATTCCTGCTAAGCAGATCAACAGTTGCCTGCTAGTCACGGCCTGTTAGTCATAGCTAGCACTCATAATTTAAGGCTGTAATGTAAACATGGTGACCCTGTCTTTGGAAACAGAATTAATAGCCTTTGGAATCTGCACAGGTCTTCTAAATATTAACTTTGAAGATTCAAGACAAAGTGGTAATAATATGGCTATAAACAAGTTGAGTTAGGTACTAATGAAGCACTATGTCCTCCATCCCCTATTCCTACACTGATAATCAGACAATCTCCAACAAATGAGCAATGAGGCACTCAGCATCGCCATACTAGTTGAAAAACATTCAAGGATTAGACTTTGAACTATTTTTGCATAACAAAAAATAATTCTTCGTGTGGAAAAAGATTAGCAATAAATATTTCATTTAAAATAAACAAAAAAGTTTCCATCAGTTAAAAGAGTCCCTTTAGTAAGAGGAATTGGTTGTACCCAAAGAAGCTTTTAAGAAATACTTGAAATTCTCTTAGTTTCACCAATAAGGAGGGATCACAGACTTCAGGCAGCCTGTATTGTACCTATGGAGTATTTGTTCCAGGTCATGTATTCGGAAGGCAAAGTTCCACCTTATTAGAGAGGCCCTTTAGCTAAGAGCCAGTAAATTCTGTGAAATTCAGTGATGCTGCAGTTTGAACACTTCCAGACTAACCACGTCGGCAATGAATGTCCTGCCAGATGGCTTCAGAAGATAGATTAAAGGACTACTCCCTTTAGGAGGCTCTCTAGCCTGAAGACTTAAGATAGCTGACCTGCTTAGGCTTCCACTATAAAGTGCCCTAGTTATCTTTCTTAAACAGACCCAAACAGAAATTGCAGGAATCATCTATAAATACCTGTCACATACATAGGAGGGAGATCAGAAACATTAAAGTAAATGGGTAATATGTCCTTGAAGTCCACATTATCTCTTTATAGCTTGCCACACCTAGACTAGGCCTGATAGTTGAATTTGCAACCATATTCAATGTAGTTGAAAAATCATAAAAGTAATTAATGTATTCTCAACCTGCTAACTTAAAACAATCTGCTCAGTTTAATAAAGATCTACCTCGTTTCTCTGAATAGTAAATTGCTAAAAAGTTACAGGGCTGAAAGTGAACTATAATTAGACCAAATTCCTAAAAATGGAAAAAACATGAAGCCCAGGAGAATAAATACTAAGTAAGCCATCTTCAACATCATCATGGCTCAGTCCTACACCTTGAGTGTCAAGGATTCTTTAAGCAGGTTACAAAAATAAATAACATTTTCCGGGAGTTCCCGTTGTGGCTCAGCAGTTAGCTAACCCTAGCATCCATGAGGATGTGGGTTTGATTCTTGGCCTTGCTCTGCGGGTGAAGGATCTGGCATTGCTGTGAGATGTGGTGTAGGTCGCAGACATGGCTCGGATCCCATGTTGCTGTGGCTGTGGTGTTGGTCAGTGGCTACAGTTCCGATTGGACCCTAGCCTGGGAACCTCTACGTGCCATAGGTGCGGCCCTAAAAGATTAAAGAAAAAAAAAAAAAAAATTACAGTGTGAAATCGACACAAACCAAAGCAAAAGTGGCCTCACTGCTGTTAATTAGAAAAATGATAGAGGGCAGGTAATTGAAAGCACAATAATTTTGCAGACACCGTTTCCTGAGACCAGACATTCAACTTGAGACTAACTCCCCTGGACCTTTAGTTGATTACAAATCCATAGGACTCTGAATTCTGCTCACTGGTTTGGAATTAGCTGCAAACTGTTCCTTTTAGTTGGCCCTTTGCTTTGACTATCCCCAGAACATGTTCCTACTTGGCTCTTTTAGAAGTATTTTCACATTACTTCCCATCTAGCAAATAACAAACCTCCCTGGGCACAGGCACTAGAGGTAACGATGAAACTGGGAACTATAAGGATTTAAGTGAGATCTTGAGGACATCACTGGCATATGTATCTCCTAGAAAGCTTTCTACTTTCTGACCAAAATAAACTTCATTCAGATCAGTTAACTTACCTCCTTGACGGCTAGAAAAAAGTTGTTTCCAGTAAGAAAACATCAAACATATGTAGTGTTTGATTTACTAATAAGCACAGTAATCTTGACTTAAGGGTAGCTTTTTTATTAGGTTTTAATTTTAATTCTTTCCATTAATTTCAGCGTTTTCCAGCTAGCTAATCTGTTAAAAGTTTGAGGGCCTTGGCTTCAGGCCTTCTGTAATAAAACAACTTTTGCCCAACTAAGTACAGGAAATTAACAAATGTACTTGCTCTGAACACAGAGTACCCAAATAAGGCCAATGGTTAAACTCCATAAAAGCAAAACAAACATGAGACTTGTGTGTCACAGTCTTCTCTACTATCTTCTGAATTCTTATACAATTCTTCCAGAAAGAGCAAATTCACCTCTTCTAAACGCAGGAAAATGAGGCCTAGAATATTCAAGGGTCTTGTCTGCAGGTTAGAGAACTGGTGAGTGGCAGTGCTAACACACTGAACTGACAATACTTTAGAACAGGCATCAGCACATTTCTCCTGAAATGGCCAGAAAGCAAATATTTTAGGCTTTGAAGGTGCAAAGGATATGTAGGTACTTATACAACCATTTAATAGATGTTAACTATTAAAAAACCTAAAACACGCTCTTAGCCTGCAGACAGTGGAGAGACAGGCATCTGGCCAGCAAGAGTTTGTGGCCATTGCTTTAGAACAGCCTTTCCTACACACTGAGATGGCTACAAATTCCATTCAAGAAATTTCTGCACTATTCACGTTTTTTGTTAAAATTATTTTAAAAAGTAGCAAAATGCACGTAACATAAAATTTTACCATTGAGTGCATACAGCACACCAGCAGGGAGTACACTGGCATGGGACTACCATCACCCATCTCTAGAGAGCCTTTTTCCATCTTGCAAAATAAATGCTGACCTATTAAATAGTAACTCCCTTCTCCCTTCCCAATCTAATGCCTAATTTAATTTTTATTATATTGATATATCTTTGCCCACTTTAATTTTTATCAAAGCAGTCCGTATCCATAATTTTAAAAGACAGCACTCAAAGACTTTAGCGATACACAATAGTATACTCATCATCCTTACCCTAATTCCAGTTTCCAAAAGCAACCACTTTGCTTTGTACTGTCATGTTTCTAAATAATATAATTATTTTGTTATTTCTTGATGATATTATCTTAATTTTGTTATTTCTTGATATTATCTTAATTTCCTACTAGGAAAACCATGTCAAGCTTTGTAAGAATTGTACAAAACGTGCTCATGGCAGAAAGATTTTATAGGTTATCTCATTTACAAATCTATGAAGAGAATAGTCACACTTGTTTTATAGACAAAGACCCTGAAATTCAGACAAGCTACTATCCTGTTTACACATTTATTTAGGGATCTACCACTAGTCAAACTCAGTCTGACTCCAAAGCCCATCGTTTTTTTCCCAGCATACCAAATTGCATCCAGGATAAAGGAGGTAACAGGGGACTTTCTTGAAAGGGGTACTGACAGATGAGTTAGGCCTTAAGGATGTACTGGATTTCAACTTGATCTGTTTGGTTACATGACACATGTAGAAGAAAAGACTGGAAAGACAGGTGAAGATTAGAACATGGAAGAAGTTTGAATTTAGGTCAAAAGGCAGGGTGTCCTCATCAAAGGCTTTTGGCTGGGGAGTATTAGAACCATAAAATGGGGGATGGTGAGAGAAAAGTAGACATCAAAGGTGATTCAGTCACTAGAAAGTTGCTTTCTACTTGTTTTTTCTTTCTTAGCTCTGTAAAAGAGTGGAAACAGTATGTGACTTTGAACAGCACAGCAGCCAGCTAGCTCTCCCGGGCTTCCCTCATCACTGTCCCATCCAGCCCTTCCTTGCAATCTCATTGCTTCTGTGCAAGACCAAACTCACTGAAATATCTGTTTTTGACACCCCACTACTGTATCCTTTTAGGACTAGCCTTTTGGTGACTGTTTATCTGCAGGTGGTAGGGAGTGTCTCAGACTCCTCTGAGAACCTTGTGAAAGTTTTAGAGAATTTAGAACCCCTGACTTAACATCTCCTGGTGTAAACTTTGTACTCAGAAGGGTGAAGGTTTAATTTTTAGGAAGTTACAACAAACAATTTGAGACTTAGAAAGTAAATGGAAATACTACGGTACTTAGAATTTTTTTTAAAAAAGATGGTACACCCATGGCATGTGGAAGTTCCTGGCCCAGGGATCAAACCCACAGCATAGCAGAGGCCCAAGCCACCAGAGACACTGAATCCTTAACTTGCTATGCTACAGTGGCAACTCACAGATAGTAAGAATCAATCAAAGTCCAAGTAAGCCAAATCTTCACAGTGCCGATGAAGTATGGTCTATATGATTTGGTGCCTTGCCACTTTCACGACTCCAGATTCTACTACTCTCCTGCTACCTTTTAACTCCCATTTTAGGGCCTTTGTTCTTGTTCCTACCTTACCTAAATTGCTCCCTCAAATGTCCCTCTCTCATCTTTCCATCTTTGTTCAAGTATCACCTTCTCCTGGAAGGGTGTCTTAAACACCCTGGTACATGGGAGTTCTGCATGTATGCCTTAGTGTGCTGTAGGATAAATTTGCTGAAAATCAGATGACTTGAGCAAAGGATCTACATATTTAAAATATTAACAACTAATGCCAAATTGCTCTTCAAAGTAAAATTGCTTAACTTTGCCAAAAATGTGTTACCTGCCATCACTTTTTAAAAGCCAGATGGTGGAAAAAAATTATTTTAAATGTTTTATTTTGCTTTTCCCTGGTTGCTTATTAGCAACTTCTATTGTTCAGTGGTCACTTCTATTTCTTCCTGAAGGGCTTTGTCATATCCTTACACAATTTCTTACTGGGTCGTTGGTTTAAGTGATTTGTCAAAATGTCAGTTAGCTCTTTGGAAGAATGGTGATACTAGTAACAGAAATCAAGAAGTCATCAAGAGGCTGTTTGTAGCATATGAAATTTAATTTTGAAGGCTTAGTACTCATTGATAAGTGCTACCTTTTAACAATAACCTACGTGATGACTGCTTGATTTGAATAACTGGATTTGTTTATCTTCTTACTTTTACTTTGTTTTTATAAGGTGACTTTCTTATGGAAGGCACAGGATTAACAGGTTAGGAATTTTGCGCAAGGGGAAAAGGGGCCTTTTGGTTTCTGAGGCCTTGTTTCCTGAAGATAAGCGATCAGGCCTCTTCAATGTTGCTAAACTTACGCATGAATGAGAGCAAAACTACAGCCTTGCTTGTTCTGGTAGAATACTCATCATTAGATCTTCACATGACACAGGAAACCTAATGACATTTCACACTGTCTGAAAAATATTTATATAGTTCATTAAATAAAGCATTAGGTCTGAACTAAAACCGTATGATCAGAATTATTCCATTAGCCTCTTTTTGGTCTGACAATTATCCACCTTCTCATGTATTTTCCTCACAGTTTTTCTTTCTACAAAAGTAGCTCCCATCCCATCCCTAAATTGAGTCATACTGCTTTCATTCTAAACTCCTTCCTTTAATAATAATAATAAAAAAATTCTTATTTTAGAAGAGTACATTGGAGATTGGAAAAATTTTAGCCAGATTTAACCATTCTCTAAATGTTAACTTCCTTCCTTAATGGCTTATGCTGACTCTAAACTAAGAGTGCCTAAATTCTTTGTGCTCTGTCTTAAGTAGAGTCTAAACCAGAAATCAATAAAAGACACTGATGCCTTTGTTAGAATGATTTTGATGTGCTCAGTGAAACTGTTCAGCCAGGAACTATGAACCAATGTTGGAATTCTGGGTCAGCAGATTATTTGCCTCTTCTTTGTTCCACAATTGCAAAGAAAACTGAGGTCACTCATCACCTGATACAGAATTAATGGGTATTTTTTTTTGCTTTTTCTTTTCTGAGTCCAAAGCCAGAATTTATGCTGGGGGTGGGGTCCCAGGCTGTTTTATAAATACTATTCCCACAAGAAGACATTGACACAGAAAGCTAGGTTCCCATCTCTTTTGAGAACACCAAGTAGTCATAAAACTATGTGTAATATATCTTAGATAATTCAGTACATTCTTGTGTTCAGGGCTGCCCTTAACACAGGAAGTGCTGTAATGGCTTACCTTAAGAAAAACAAAGGGAGTTCCTGTCGTGGCTCAGTGGTAAACGAATCCGACTAAGAACCATGAGGTTGCGGGTTTGATCCCTGGCCTTGTTCAGTGGGTTAAGGATTCAGCATTGCCCTGAGCTGTGGTGTAGGGTGCAGACACGGCTCGGATCCCAAGTTGCTGTGGCTGGCAGCTACAGCTCCAATTAGACCCCTAGCCTGGAAACCTCCATATGCTATGGTGCAGCCCTAGAAAAGCCAAAAAAAAAAAAAAAAAAGAGTAACAAGGATTGGTGAGGACTGAAGCTGCAGCGTTGGTGCCCATTCACTGGAGCAGCAAGCACGTCCCCATTTGCCTCCATGCATAATGTTGAGCTTAGTTATCTTCCATTTCTTCAAAAGAAGCTGAAATTCCAGATTTTTGTGTGAAATCTGTTTTCAAAATCTTAATCTGATCCTTAATAAAGTTTGGGCCAACTAAACTCTTGCTGGCTGAGTGCCACCCTTGTGGTGTAAATCTAAGATTTTAAATACCTTTGTCTGACTGACCCTGAAGCTTTTCAATGTCAAAGTATTTTTAGTTTTTTAACAAGGCCTTTTCTATGCCAAAGTAACATTTTTATGGACATACAAGGTATTTACTCTCTTAACTCTAACCAGGAGCTCTGTTTATGTGTGTAAAAATATGCACATGTTGCAAAAAATGCTGTGAGCTCTTAGGGATAAAATTCCAAATGTGATTCACTTTCAGTATAAAAAAAGCCTGTTATTCTCAGATATCTCAGGAAATTCTGGACTTTATAATCCTGTTGAGACTTCTCTCATTTCTTTCTAGTAAATATGCAGGAAAAAAAATACTACCTGACATTTGCGATGGAGGAAGTACATAATAAAATTAATCAAATGTCTAAAATATATTAAAGCAATCAAACAAAAGTACTTTTCAGAGGCTCGAATATAGAACACATATAGGGTGGGCAATTTAGAATAGAAATACGATGAAAAATTTAGGACTGTCACTAGTTACATAACTTTTTGAAAAACATCTTTTTTTTTTGGTCTTTTTGCCTTTTCTAGGGCCACACTCGCAGTATATGGAAGTTCTCAAGCTAGGGGTCTAAGCGGAGCTGTAGCCACCGGCCTACACCACAGCCACAGCAACATGGGATCCAAGCTGCACCTGCAACCTACACCGTAGTTCACGGCAATGCCGGATTCTTAACCCACTGAACGAGGCCAGGGATCGAACCCACAACCTCATGGGTCCTTGTTGGATTCGTTAACCACTGAGCTTTGACGGGAACTCCTGAAAAACATCTTAATACTGTGCTCACCTATAAATTTGGGGTATGATGCTGATCACATCATAGTTTTAAATGAAACAAGTTATATTAAGTGCTTACTGCTAAGACTATAATCATAACTCAATGAATGTTAATTTCTTTTCCACCTTACAGAAGAATTTGATATTTGAGCTTCACCTATGTAATTCTGCTTCAACTCTTATGGTTTTGATTTTTTTTCTTCAAAATTAAACAATATTTAGACTATCCACGTTCATAACAGTATTATGACAGTAGCTAGAGGAGGAAATAACTCAAGTTTCCAATGACAGATGAATGGATAAACAAAATGTGGTATGTACAAAGAGGTATTCTTCGGCCTTATAAAGGAAAAACATTCTGACACAGTCTACAACATGGATAAACCTTGAGGACAATTGCTAAATGAAATAAGGCAGTCACAAAAAGAAAAGTACAACATGATTCCACTTAAATGAGATACCAAAAAATAGTTAAAATTCAGAGACAGAAAGCTGAATGGTAGTTGCCAGGGGTTACAGAAGGGGAAAACACAGATTTGTTGTTTAATGGGTACAGAGTTTCAGTTTTGCAAGACAAAGGCTCTGGAGACTAGTTGCACAACAATGTAAACATACTTAACATTACCTGTATTTGACAAAAATTAAAAAGCAAAAAATCCCCAAATTCCAAACTATAAGATGTCAACGAACACTATACTATTTAAAAAAGAATAAAATTTCCTTTTAGGAGTTCCTGTTGTGGCTCAGCGGTTACCGAATCCGACTAGGATCCATGAACATTTGGGTTTGATCCCTGGCCTTGCTCAGTGGGTTAAGAACCCAGCGTTGCCATGAGCTGTGGTACAGGGTCTGGTGTTGCTGTGGCTGTGGTGTAGGCCCACAGCTACAGCTCCGATTCAATCCCTAGCCTGGGAACTTCCATATGCCTCGGGTGTGGCCCTACAAAGACAAAAAAAATTTTCTTTTAAAACTGAATAAAAAGCATACTTCAACTGTCTTAAAAGACAGCCCCACCATTCAATAGTACCTACCTGTACATTTATATAACATTCCTGTCATGGTTCCAGCTGCTACTGTGTTGAGGTCATCTTCTGCACCTCTTGTTTTCTCAATGATAACACCAAATGCACTATAGAGCAAAGCTACAGGGGAAATAAATTGATTAGTAATTAAAAAGTGAACTGAAAGTCAGTATGGTAATTATATTTAGATAAGTGTATTCTATGGCTACCACTCTATAAGATATATAAACACTGACTGTTGGGACACTGTAATAACAAAAGCATAGCAACAAAAAAGGTGACCTTTAAGAGGAGACTGATCCAGAAAGAGAAATTCTGTATTGGGAATAGCATATACTCAAAAGACAAAAAACAAGAAGAGCTCTATTCACTAATATGAAAGGCAGGTATGTGTGTTTATGATTCTGGATATGCAAAAAAAGTGTTTGGAAAGATTAAGAAGAAATTTATATTAGCAATTTATGGAAAGTACCACTTGGGAGTCCCAGGAAAAATCTCTTCTTCACTTCCACTGTACTCATAACACCTCAGATTTAGAAACTGAAACACATGTATTTCTATCGTAAGAAAAATATAACTTCAACTGTACTCATAACACCTCAGATTTAGAAACTGAAACACATGTATTTCTATCGTAAGAAAAATATAACTTCAAGGAAAGTGAGATGTGGATCCTGCACATGTAAAAACCCTAACACTACTACTACTTAGCTTTAACAATCTCTTCCCCAAACCACCATTCTCCTATGCCTGTAAAGATTCCTACTAGCCATGAATGCATTAACCCTTTTCCTTACCCTTTCTCAAATTACACCAAACCCAGCCTTATAACTCCTCTGTTGTCGTGTTTTTAATACTTCTACAAAGGCTCTTCCCACTTCACCTTATTTAACTGAAACTAAACTTGAGCAGAATACTGTGACTAGTTACATAACAATGGAAACATACAGGATGACTGGCCATCTCAGTCTGCCCAGAACTGAGGGTTTTCTGGAACATGGACTTGAAGTGGTAAAACTCAGAAAGCCCCAGGTAGCCCATGATGACTGATTCTGCCACATACATAAGCAAATCACACAGGTACAAAGGAGTGCTACTGTGTGTGGTGAGGGTGCACTGTGGGCACGGCATATGGAAGCAGCCATTTACTAGAATCCCAGATGTGGATCTTACTTTGTAGAGTGGAAATGCACTGCTTCCAAAGCCCATGACAAGGCTTAGGACTTTACTCTGCATGGAGGCTTTTCCTATCTTTTTAAAGAGATGCCTACATTTCCCCTTATCTAACAGGCCACACACAAAAGATTTTCCGACTTTCAAATAAAGAAGACTTTGGATTATGGCATAAGTGACATAAGCAGGCTTTTTATAAGTCACAAGTAATAAAAGAGCCAGTCATTCATAAACAATGTAGTACAAAAGTTTTCAGTCCTAAGTACTATTCCTTGCTTTAGAACTGCAAATGTTTTTCATATCTACAAAGGCCTTAATTGCAACTCCGGCAATTAAGTCTGGGAAATCTAATTAGGTAAAAAGAATGACGAATGGGCTATTAGAAAAAAAAATCAGGAGGGCTGGATTAATCTATCTTATCTTACTATAGGACCCTGAACCCTTCCTAACACACAAAACACTGGCCTTGGACCTAAATTATCTGCATTTCATTTAGTTAAAACATGACTTTATTTGGTGTTTTGCTTGGATAGGAGAGTATGTAGTGTTTAAAACATTGAGAAATGGAATTCTCAGTGGCATTAGCACCCAGGATTATTTTGTTATATAGAGTTTATGGGGCTTTTCCTAAGCACCAATACCTACACTATTCACCCTACAGTGGATTTAAACGTAATTTTTAACATCCCAGGACGAGAATTTTGGTTGATCAAACTGTTCATGATACATGTACATTCTTTTGTTGCATTAATGATTTATTATCAAGTGAAATATCTACTTACCCAGAGAACCTAGAGTATTAGCCCAAAGTGCCCCTTGCCTAGTCACCATATTCAAAATCCTACCAGGGCAGAAAGAAAAAGAATCTGTATTTAGAATCATTACCTCTCTAGTACTAGAAAAGCCATAATTAATAGTGATTTAAAACGTATAAATGCAATACTGAAAGTTTTCTTTTCTTCTTCTTCTTTTTTTTTTTGCTTTTTAGGGCTGCAGCCATAGCATATGGACGTTCCCAGGCTAGGGGTCAAATCAGAACTACAGCTGTTGGCCTACACCACAGCCACACTGCATCCTTAACCCACTGAGCAAGGTCAGGGATAGAATCTGCATCCTCATAGATCCTAGTCAGGTTCATTAACCACTGAGCCATGAAGGGAACTCCCTGCAATACTCAAAGTTTTCTTAATTCTAAAACTTAACATCTCCTTAGAATTCAGTAAGGATAGCTTTTACTTTATATAAATAGAAATGAAGGTTAGGTTACAAACGCCAACATTTTTGATCAACAAGCAAAGAAAATTCTAATTCTTACCCATGTAAGAGATTTGAATGACAGCCTGGAATATATTTTAGAAAGTTTACAGAAACTGATTTTTTTTTTAAAAAGGACATTATAACAGACAAACTAGTTTACAATTAAGTTTCTTGGGAAAAGCAAATACTTAGAATATTAAGTGCAAACAAAGTGTGAAATATTATAGGATATAAAATAAAAGGTAAATAACCAAAGAGAAGGACAGAGCCATTTAACTAGAATGAGTGAAGAGAGTACACTCTGTGTCTGCTCCCAGACTAGAACTAAGCAGCCAAAGTGAATGCTTAGCACACTCTCAGGGAAGCACAGCTCTGCCCTCACCAGTGCCAGACCTCACCAGAACAGTGACGTAGGTAACTGGAGGAAGAAGACAGAACATTCCTCTCCCAGCAGTGTAACACCGTCATAGGAATGGTTCTGTCCCGACAGCTGACTACTGCTGGAAATTACGGAACTACAATAACAGAACAGTGATGCAGGTAATTGGAAGAAGACAGAGCATTTCTCTCTCCCAGCAATGTAAAAATGTCATAGGAATGGTTCTGCCCCGATAGCGGACTGCTGCTGGAAATTATGGAATTACAATAACAGCAAAAGAACTCAGTTAAGTTTAATTAAAGCACTCATTTAAATCAATGCTCATTAGTAACAAAAATTGGTATTACTTCTAAAGAATCCTTTTTTAAAAGGTGTAATGATTAGGAGTTCCATCATGGCACAGCGGAAATGAATCTGACTAGGACCCATGAGGTTGTGGGTTTGATCCCTGGCCTCGCTTAGTGGATTAAGGATCAGGCATTGCCACAGGTCACTAACACATTCAGATCTGGTGTTGGCCGGCAGCTATAGTTCTGATTAGATCCCTAGCCTAGGAACCTCCATATGCCTCAGGTGTGGCCCTAAACAGTAAAAAAAAAAAAAAAAAAAAAAAAAAAATTAAGTTCAGCTCATTGTTCTTTCATTTGCAGCAAGCTTTAAAACTATTCATTTTCACTATTCTATTGCTGATGACACTGCAAACTGGGAAAATTCTTTGGAATGTGATTGGGCAACATACCTCCATTTACCGGGCCCTTATCTACTTCCACTTTAGTGATCTCTCAATAACTCTTAAAGGCGGAACGCAGAGAAACTTACTGAAGATCCCAAAGCAGTAAGTAATGAAACTGGTTTTGAAACTATATAGATCTGTCTGGCCCCAAACCCTATTATCTTTTTTTAGAATGCTGTCTCCTTATTTGAAAGATCAGAAAGATTATACTAAAAATGGTAAAGATTTTAAAAATATGATTTCAAAAATGCAAACCAATTAGATTCTCTCCAAAGAATGAATAACTAGGATGGTTTTAAGAAACAAAGGTTATATTTTCTAAGAGACTTTCCACTGCAAACTGGTATTTAATAATATGATGCTGGGGATCTGTTTCAGAATAATACGGGAGGGAAGGAGACAAGACACAACTGATACTGGCTGATGGCTGTTGAACCTGGGTTATAGTTCAGAGGTGTTCTATTCTACTTTCGCATATTTTCAAAATTATCCATGATACAAAAAAGGGGAGATTAAAGAGCAAACATTAAGAACATAAATACAAAAACAGTCAAACGTCTGGCCTTGTAAAGCAAGGGTGATGATTCACACAGCCATAAGAATAAAAAAAACTCAGAGGCCTTTAAGTTTCCCAAGGTCTAATTCTAGCACACCTGCTGCCACCTGCTGGCTAAGCAACAACATATAAAGAAAATGAAGTTTAAAGTGTCCCAGAACATGAGCCATATAAGAACACATACTGTGTGATTCCATTCATATAAAGTACAAAAACACGCAAAACTAAATAATACATTATTTAGGGGATAGCAACAGGAATTGGTTATAGTTATTTCTTGAGCTGGGTGAAGATACATAATTATATACACCTTCTGACCTTCTTAATTGCACTTTTCCTTCTCTGCAATCTTTAATTTCTAAAGAGAAGACTGTTTTATTGCTTTCAATACTTTCGGAACTACCTATAAGTTCTGGGAAATTCACTTAAATTTTCTGCACCTCTGCATTTCAAAAATTGGAAGTGAAGTCAATGAGAAACTCCAGTCAAATGACAGCAGATTTAGCAAATTCTCTAATGTGCTTCTTATTTCTTCACTTACCACGTCCTATGGTTTTGCACAACCCAGAAAAATCCAAATAATGTACTAGTAATTCAACAATTTGAAAAGCATGTAATCCAGGCCAGCAAAATGGAACAGGAATTGCTGAGAAGTTAGGCTGGGGCAGTACCAGCTAAGGGACACTGACTCAAAAATCATTCCTTTTATTTTACTTCATTTTTTTAATTTTAATTTTTTGTCTTTTTAAGGCCACATGTTCAGCATATGGACGTTCCCAGGTGAGGGGCTGAATCAGAGCCACAGCTGCTGGCTTACATCACAGCCACAGAAACACCAGATTTGAGCTATGTCTGAGACCTACACCACAGCTCATGACAATGCTGGATCCTTACCCCACTGAGCGAGCAGGGATCGAACCCTTGTCCCCATGGATACTAGCTGGGTTTGTCACCACTGAGCCAGGATGGTAACTCCAAGAACTGCTCCTTTTAAAAGCTTAGACTCAGTAACCTGATTCACACACAGCAATACTCTAAACATTTATAATCTCAAGGTTGTGCCCATCAAACCAATAGAGATTAACATTTAAACATTACTATATTGGACATGAGATAGTGCCTCATGAGACTCACTGTACGTTTCTTGGTTTGGACCAGGCCATGTTCTGGGTTTCCTTCAATCCTAGCCGGAGGCCATTTACAGCCCCAAATGCAGCCCCTGGCAAATCACAATAACAATTCATACAAATAATCAGCTTTATATTAAAGAATTACTAAATTTTTTTCATTTTTGTTTAATAATAAGAAGAATGTAAAAAATGATTAAAAAAAAATCCTGAAACCAGTATTCTAACTGCCTTTTTAAGCACCTTCGATTACTTGGATTGAGGACACAAACATATATAATACCAACCTGTCATACAACATCCTCCAATGGTAAAGAAGGCCAGTTCAAATCTGCCCCGGGTTTTATTAGCTCCAGTTGGCAAAATAAACTCATCTGTGTCCTAAAGGGATTATAATGAAAACCAAGTTGAGCTCCCCTCAAGACACAGTACTCGCAAAGCATTTAATTTTTCAAAGCAGTTTTTCACAGAATGTAAAACCATAAATTAACTAAAACTCAACTGCACTTACTCAAACAAAAATAAAAACTCTGCAACAAAAGCAACATGTAAACCAATGTGAAATGCATTATACTACATATATAGTTATGCTCATTAGTTCTTAGAAGAGATTATTGTACAGAACTATGCAGCTCAATTTAAGTTTGACAGATTGTAGGTAATCTGCCTTAATGATAAATTTGAAGAAACAGTGCAAAAGAGTTTAGGAAGGACATTCCTAGAGAAAGGTAAACTGAAAGCTATGCAGAGTACCATTCTGGAAGGAGAAAATAACTTTCATCTGTAGCTACTATTTATGAAGCACTATTTCACTATACGTAAGATCAAACTATCATTAAAAAATGAGCAGAAACTACAAAAAGCCCAACAGTCTGGAGCACTTATGCAAGGGCAAAATCACCTCCTTAATAATTCTTAACTGTTCTGAGGGCACATATTCCTTTCTTAAGTCTCAGAAAGGTACAGCCTCTCCTTCCAATAAATATATACACAAAATTTGATATGAACCCCTTGAAGGTCAAGAATCCTATGTTGAGAAGAGCACACTAGGAATGATTTTGTAATATAATACACTTTCATGAAGAATATTTTTTGCCAAGCTTTCCATAAAAAAATGGTTAAAGTAAATCCCAGAAGGATAGCACACACCCTTAGCAAAAAACAAACAAGTAAACACCCTTTTGGTAAATATCATTAGTAAATGCATTCCTAATTGGCATCTACTCTAATCACAAAGAAATGGTCTTTTGGGCAATAATAAGCAAACTGAACAGACCCCATGTCACAGTATATTTACTATACATAGATTTGTAAATTTGGGGTGCCTCCTGACTTTTCAATTAATGACTTAGTTTTAAATTGTGCTTCTTGTTTGAGGTTTTTAGGAATGCTATATTTAACATGATTGTCCTTATTTACAATTATGTAAATAATTGTCCTTCAATCCAGAAATGGATCACTAATTACAAGTAGGAAATTAAATAAAAAGATAGTCACGATCAACATTAGTAAACAAGAGTATGTCATCACCTACTCAATCTTTAGCTAGGGGGTCAACCACAGTAAAAGCAAATGTACATCAATTCACACACGCCAATCACTGGAAAACAATGTTGCCTGTTATTGGGGTTTAACATTTCTATAGCAATAAAAGTATGCTTTCATATGACAAAACTTCGCAAAGATTCGAGGGCAGGGAACCTGGCCAAACTCATTAATTTGGGGGTGGGATAGACAATAACACCATGGGAGTTTCCGTTGTGGTGCACTGGAAACAGATCCAACTAGTATCCATGAGGTTGTAAGTTTGATCCCTGGCCTCATTCAGTGGGTTAAGGATCCAGCGTTGCCATGGGCTGTGGCGAAGGTTGAAGACGTGGCTCGGATCCTGTGTTGCTGTGGCTGTGGCACAAGTTGGCAGCTGTAGCGCCGATTTCACCCCTAGCCTGGGTACCTCCATATGCCAGAGGTGTGGCCCTGTATAGGAAAAAAGAAACAACAACAAAAAACCCCAAAGAATTAAGGATCTTGGTTTCTTTAAACTATGATTAAGAGCTACAGGATTATAGAAAAAAATTCCGCAAGCCAAATTTAAAAATGCAAGAAATAAACACCTAACAAAGTCTATATCAAAGTATCTTAATATGATTCATGTTGGGAAGATACATCGAAAAGTTCACGTTACTCTTTTTCTGCTGACACCTTAGGTACACTAGTGTCACTAAAATACCATCAGTACCACTGTAGCTAAAACAAAAAAGGAATCAACCCAAAAAAGGGCATCATCGAACCTGAGAAAATAGTCAGAAGGCTGAGAAAATAGTCAGAAGGCTTTTATATTTCAACTGGATGACACTATGAAGAAGTGGCAACACAAAAACAACAGCAAGAGAAATCACTAACAGTGCCTCAGATAGCAGTTGTTGCCAAAAATCGCTACATGATGTGTAAAAAGGTACTTTTTATGATGTCTCCATGCTTCAAAAGTATGGAAAAATGTTTCACAAAATGCATTTTTTATTAAGGTATAGTTTTTATATTTAGCCTTCCTATAGTTATTCATAAATAAAGGAGATGACATATCTAGCAATGAGGTGGAAAACATTTTTTCTTTATGGCTGTACCTGCGGCATATGGAAGAAGTTCTGGGACTAGGAGTCAAATTAAAGCAGCAGCTGCAGGTCTACCCCACAGCCACATCAGATCTGAGCAGCATTTGCAAACTATACCGCACCTTGAGGCAATGCCAGATCCTTTAACCCACAGAGCAAGGCCAGGGATCAAACCTGCATCCTCACAGAGACCACATCAGGTCCTTAACCCGCTGAGCCACAACAGGAACTCCCAAGAAAACGTTTTCAACTCTCAAGTCTCTCTAGGATTCAAGAGGAAGTTGCCACTGTGTTTGTGATTAAGCAAGAAATTACAACTTTTAAAATTATACACTCTTCTTTTTTACGTCTAAACTTAGTAAGTCCAACCTGGCAATGCAGGTCACAAAGTTACTATCTCTTTCTCTATTTTTTTTTAGGGCCACACCTGCGGCACATGGAAGTCCCCAGGCTTGGAATTGAACCAGAGCTACAGCTGCTGGCCTATGCCACAGCCACAGTAACTTGGGATCTGAGCCACATCTGTGACCTACACCACAGCTCATGGCAACGCCGGATCCTTAACGCACCAAGCAAGGCTGTGGATTGAACCCAAGTCCTCATGGATACTAGTCAGGTTCATTACTGCTGAGCCACAATGGGAACTCCAAGTTACTATATTTTAAAACAGAGCTACAGGAGTTCCCACTGTGGCACAGCGGAAACGAATCCGACTAGGAACCATGAGGTTGTGGGTTCAACCCCTGGCCTCACTCAGTGGGTTAAGAATCTGGCATTGCCGTGAGCTGTGGTGTAGGTCGCAGACACATCTTGGATCTGGCGTTGCTGTGGCTCTGGTGTAGACTGGCAGCTACAGCTCTGATTAGACCCCTAGCCTGGGAACCTCTATGTGCCTCAGGTGCGGCCCTAAAAAGACAAAAAAAATAAATAAGTAAATAAATAAAATAAAATGGAGCTACAGTATAACCTTAAATTTGGATTCAACATTTAAGCAAGTGATTAGTTTTGAAATTTTGAGCAATCAATGAACATAGTGTTAGTATTTTGCAAATTTCCTACAAAAATAACGAAGTCTTAAACTGGCAAGGTCATAATTACCTCATTGTTTCCATTTAAACACTTGCTTAAACGAGAAATGCAGTAACTGTCAAATAATGTTAGTGATTAAACTTTGAAACAAAAAGTTCCAACCACTACTCTTTGAAAAAACAAAAGCTGACTTACCAATACATAATTCATAATTCACCTATTTAAAGTGTACAAGTCAATGATTTTCAGTATATTCAGAACTGTACATACAACAAAGACCACAATCAATTTTAGAGCATTCCATTACCCCCAGAAGAATCGCATACTCATTAGCAGCCATTCCTCATTTATCCCTAACCTTGGGCTAATCCACTTGTCTCTTTATAGTTGATGATTCTGGGCATTTCATACACAACGTGTGGTCTCTTATGACTAGCTTTTTGCACGTAGCAAGTTTTTCAGGTTTCACCCATGATGAAGCATGTATTACTTTTTATTCTTTTTTATTGCTAAATAATATTTCATTGTAGTATATGGATAAGTGGCATTATGTTTACTATTTATCTGTTGATGGATATGAACTGTGTCTACTTTTGGCTATTATGAATAATGCTGATGAGGGCATTCGTGTCCAATTTTGTTGTGTAGACACGTTTTCAAATTTCTTGGATGTATATCTATGGTTGGACTTACTGGTCATATGGTAACTATGTTTTTTAACATCTTGAGGAACTGTCAGAGTATTTCCAAAGCAGCTGTATCATGTTACATTCCACCAGCAGTGTAAAATGTAGGTCCAATTTCTCCAAATCCTCACCAACATTTGTTACTGCCTGTTTCTGAGTACAGCTCTCCTAGCAGGTATGAAGTCGTACCTCACTGTGGTTTTGTGATGTGCATTTCTCTAGTGATAATGAAATCTTTCATGTGATTATTGGACATGTGTACATCTTCTTGGAGAAGTGTCTAATCACATCCTTTACCCATTTTTCTTTTCTTTTTAGGGCTGCACCTCAAGCTCCTGGGCTAGCGGTTGAATGCTAGCTGCAGCTGGAGCCTATGCCACAGCCACAGCCAACACTGAATCTGAGCCACATCTGCAACCTACGCCGCAGCTTGTGGCAACGCTGGATCCTTAACCCACTGAGCAAAGCCAAAGATCAAACCAGCATCCTCACGGATACCAGTCGGATTCTTAACCTGCTGAGCCAGAAGCAGACTCCCTTTGCCCATCTTTAACATGGCTTGTTTAAGTGCACATCAGATATTTTCTGAGACAGATCATATGCTGGCCACAAATCAAGTCTCAACGGATTTAACAGAAGTAAAACTTAAAAATTCACAAATTTCTGGAAATTAAAAAATACTTCCTTAAACAATCAATGGACCAAGGAAGAAATCACAAGGGAAATTAGAAAATACTTTAGAGGAGTTCCTGTTGTGGCACAGTGGGTTAAAGGATCTGGCGTTGCAGCAGCTGCGGTGTAGGTTGCAGCTGCCACTCAGATTCTATCCCTGGAAAAGAACACCAACTGAGTAAAAAGGCAACCCACAGAAGGGGAGAAAATACTGGCAAATCATGTATCTGATAAGGCATAAATAATTCAAATATATAGAGAACTCCTAAAATTCAACAACAAAAATCAAATGAACTGATTCAAAATTGGACAAAGGACTTGAATAGACAATTCTCCAAAGATTATACAAATGGGCAATAAGCACATGAAAAGACGTTCGACATCTTTAATCATTAGGGAAATGCAAATCAAAACCACAAGTTACCACCTCACACCCATCAGAATAGCTATGATCAGAAAACCCACATAATAACAAATGTGGAGAAACTAAAACCCTGACACACTGTTGGTGGGTAAGTAAAATGGCACAGGTGTTGCAGAAAACAGTACTAAGGCATTTCCTCACAAAATTAAAAATACAATTATCATATGATCTAGCAATTCCACTTTTGGATATATAATAGAATTAAAAGGAGGGTCTGGAAGAGATATTTGTACATCAATGTTCATAACAGCACTACTCACAACAGCTAAAACATGGATGCAATCCAAGTGTCCATGGACAGATAAATGGATAAGGAAAATGGAGTATTATTCAGTGGAATACTATCCAGCCTTAAAAAAGGAGATTCTGGAGTTCCCATTGTGGTGCAGCGTTTAACGAATCCGACTAGGAACCATGAGGTTGCGGGTTCGAATCCTGGCCTCACTCTGTGGGTTAAGGATCAGGCGTTGCCGTGAGCTGTGGTGTAAGTTGCAGATGCGGCTCGGATCCTGTGTTGCTGTGGCTGTGGCCAAGGCCAGCAGCTACAGCTCCGATTAGACCCCTAGCCTGGGAATCTCCATATGCTGCGGCTGCGGCCCTAAAATGACAAAAGCCAAAAAAACGGGGAGATTCTGACACATACAATACAGAAAGACAGTTAAGGACATTAAGCTGAATGAACTAAACCAGTCACATAGAGATAAATACTGTATGATTCCATGTATTTGAAGTACAGAGTATTCAAATATTAGAGATAGAAAGCAGAAGGGTGGGTTCCAGGAGGTGGGGGGACGGAAAAAGGTATTATTGTTTAACAGGTATAGCGTTTCAGTTTTATAAGATGAAAAGCATGGAGCTGGTAGGCAGTAATGGTTGTATGTTATTAGGAATTCACTAAATACCACTGTATAGTTAAAGACGGTAAATTTTGTTAGGGTATCTTATCACAGTTTTAAAAAATGGAAAAAAAAACAAACCCCCAAATCCTTTAATCAAACAATGTCAGGAAGAGAGGCACACCAAATCTGAGTTTATAAGGAAAAAAAGGTGAAGGGAGACCAGAGACTTGGTGCCTCCAGAGGCACCGAATACAGAACAAGTGAGTTAAGTACTTGCAGTTATTTTTTTAAATGGTAAGATAAAGGACCAATCTAGCAAAATCATAAAAGGACTAGTCTAAATCTTACCTGCACAAGATATCGTGGATCCACATTTAAATAAGGAGACAGAGGGTTCATACCAGTTACTAGAGAGAAAACAAAGCATTAAAAGGCAATAAAATTTTTAAAAGTTATTTCATTTAGTGTTATTTCTACTCTCGATTATTCACGTGCTTTGATTTATAAGCACAATGAATGTGAATTCTTCTTCCACTTATCTAGTCTTATCCTCCCTGTCTGGTAGTTTAGGGGCTGTCTCTCTTGGAGCCCTTAATGTTGCACCACTGTCTCAGGCTCTCATATCGGCAGTAACAAGGATCAAATATTCAAAGTAGTAGTAAGCACAGTCCAGGTCAATTATAAAACTATTTCTTTCTATTTTGCTGCACAAACGCTTAAAAACTATACAGGCTGTAAAATAAGATTGACAAGAGACCAATCAATTTCATAAGAAAAACATTGTTTGCATTATGTGCTATGTATAAATATGAAAAGGCAGTTCCTTCAGATCTTAGTGTTGACAGTTGCAGACAGAACTGATCTACAGGATAGAGAACTCGTAGGTCTTCACCACAGGGATGGGGGGTCATGACAAAAGAAAATAGGACCTCTCAGAGGTCCAGACATGAATTCCACAACTCTGAAGAAAGAAAAATTAGGGAAAATCAACTTTCTCACGTTTTAAATCTAAACTTTGGATCCTCCTGCATCTCAGCTGACTGTTCACAAATCTACCCATTACCCAGGAATCTGGTCTTTTAATCAACTGCAAGTCTTATTAGTCGTATATTCAATACCTATCCCGAACTGTGTTCCTTACCGTCTTTATTGCTACCATCCTTATCTAAGCACTAAAGCTCACATAGTAACCATCTCCTACCTAACTAGACTCCTTAAAAGGCTTTCAAAACGGTACATTAGCTGCCATTCCTTGCCCTTCTAAATCTCATTATCTTCTACCACACCACCTTCTACATCATTGTGTAGACACAATGGCTTAATGGTTTGTTTCCTTCAACACTCCCCTCCCCCCACATGTGTACAGTATTCAGGTCACAGCTCAAAAGCCAACATCCCTGAGTTGTTTTCTCTGACCCACTCTTAAAGAGCTTCCAGCTCCCACTACCATCTCAAGATTCTGCTTTGTTGCCTTTAGACACTTAGTGATAAGTGTGTCACTGAAACATTTTTACCTATGTTACCTAGCTCACTTCAATAGGATGTAAGGTGCAGTAAACAGCAGTCATATTTTTATTTTTATTTATTTATTTTTTTGTCTTTCGGCATATGGAGGTTCCCAGGCTAGGGGGTCTAACAGGAGCTGTAGCTGCCGGCCTTCGCCACAGCCACAGCAACGTGGGATCCTTGCCGCGTCTGCAACCTACACCACAGCTCACGGCAACGCCGGATCCTTAACCCACTGAGCAAGGCCAGTGATCGAACCCGCAACCTCATGGTTCCTGGTCGGATTCGTTAACCACTGAGCCACGACGGGAACTCCAGCAGCAGTCATCTTTTTAAACTTAACTGTTGAAGTCCTGCACCCAGAGAAGTCCATCTCAAGTACTCAATAAATGGTATTGACTCATCTCTTAATTTACCTTCAAACTTTAATTAATGTAACAACAGTCTTTCACATTAAGGCAGTGCCCTCCCTTTGTGCTCCAAATGTGAAGCTCCTGAGACCTAGTACATACAAACTCCCTCTAGTTTTATCCTATAACTTATCGTATACAAACTGTGTTCTAAATTTTTTTTTCGGTCTTTTTGCCTTTTCTAGGGCTGCACCCCCATCATACGGAGGTTCCTAGGCTAGGGGTCTAATCAAAGCTGTAGCTGCCGGCCTACGCCTGAGCCACAGTAAGCCGTGTCTTCTACCTACACCACAGCTCATGGCAAGGCTGGATCCTTAACCCACCGAGCGAGGCCAGGGATCAAACCCACAACCTCATGGTTCCTAGTAGGATTCCTTTCCACTGCACCACGATAGGAACTCCTAAATTCAGTTTTGATACAGGCCACACTAGGAACTTTTAAGGGTGTTTTAAAAAAAAAAAAGCTTTTCTGGCTTCTGATCATTAAAAGACCTAAAGAAGTAGTACAAAAATTCTCAAAAGAAAAGGTAGTTTTACAAAGCGCTTATCCTCCACCAACTTCCTACTATCTTTAGGTCCAAGTTTATTCATCCAGTTGAATATCCACAGTTAAGACAGTTCCAAAGATCTCGAATACATATTCATTGTACTGAGTAGAACACAGGCAGCGTATTCGTATCCAGCACCCTCGATTGTGCATATTTCCTTTCCTAAAATTCTTATTGGCTTCTTTCTTGTCTATAAATGACCTTTAAAATTCAGCTCTCTTCCGAGTTCCCCTAGTTGTCTCGAATCATATCTCTTTCTCGCCTATATGCACTAAGTGTTTTGCCCTGACGGCTACTTTGTGGTTTTAGGATATGTGACTTTGTGCTAAAAAGTTATCTACGAACTCGATATTTAAAATGCATTTACTTGCAGAACTGGGTTTTCTTTTTCACCTAGGGCCAAGCACACGGCCCAAAATACAAGAAATGTGCGGGAGGAAAGATAGGGCAGTAAGCTTGAACATAAAAGGAAGAGAACATGCCACATATCGTAGATCCAGGTCAACCAGAGGGAGCTTCTCGGGATCTGTGACCCCCAAAACTCGTTCAATGTCGAAAGAACGGCCGCGGAGACACACTAACCCCACGACTGTTACTGAAGCTTGTGACCGATAGCCAAAAAAGGACAGGGCATGCCACAGATCTGGTGTGGTGGCAAGAACCAGTGAGAAATGTTCGCAAGCAAGGCCCGATACTTACGCGGGACTCCGGCCAGATCCGCGTGCGAGTAGCCAGCTCCGCCGGCTCCAAAAAAACCGGCCAACCCCCCTGTGGTTTTGTTGCCGCTTCCCCCACCGCCCTCCATGGTGTCGCAGCAAACTGCTGGTCTGCTTCTCCCCGCCGCCTCAGGCCGGGATCGTCCCCTCGGCCGTTGCTCCTCTGTAACAGCGGGGAAACCCGCGTTACTACCGCCTCCTTCACACGCTGACCTTCCGGGCGCCGGCACAAGCTAAACCTCACATTTCCGCTTTGCGACAGCGTACGTCCCGGAAACCGGAAGCGCCTGACGGCAGCTTTCCGGTGGTGGGAAAGTGAACGGAGCAAGAAAATCAAAGCGGCGCATCCTGAGGCAGGTGGGGTGCCTGTGGAAGAGGGAAGGCAGGCGACTGGATAGGGCCTGGCTCGGGAGGCCTGCGGAACAGCAGCAGCGGAAGCAGGCAGCAGCAGAGAGGGCATGGTGCCGGGAGGCGCCGAGAAGGAGGCGCAGTCCGTCCCTCCCCGGGTTAGTGAATGAGGCTCTCCGCCCTGGCTGGCCCGGGTACTGTGCGCTGCGGGTCCCAGCATGAATGCGGGCCCCGGCTGTGAGCCCTGCACCAAGCGACCCCGCTGGGGCGCCGCTGCAACTTCTCCGCCGGCCGCCTCGGACGCCCGGAGCTTCCCCAGCAGGCAGAGGCGCGTCCTCGATTCCAAGGACGCTCCGGTGCAGTTCAGGGTCCCGCCGTCCTCGTCAGGCTGCGTCCTGGGGCGGGCGGGACCGCACAGAGGCAGCGCCACCTCGCTTGGTACGTGGGGGAAATAAAGCTCTTTGTCCTTCGCCTTGGGCCAAAGTTCTTCTTGGTCCCTGAGGACCCAGGGACTCTAGCCCCCGCATTTTCTGGTCTTGTATGGATCACTCTGAACGCTGAGGTCCCCTTGCTGAGCCACCAAGGCCACTAGTTTGGGAATGGGGCCCCATTCTCCCCGTGACGATTGGTGGTGTGAGAAACCCTGACAAGCAATCACTCAGGGTGGGAAGTGGCAGGAGACTCCACCTGTTTGCTTTCCTTGGGTTTAATTGAAATTGCTTTGGTCGTTAAGGAGGTTTAATTTTTTACCTGAAGCTTCAGCCTCTAGATGTAAAGAAAGGTACAAAGAAAGTCACAGCTGTCCTCAATTTAAATTCTAAGCCTCTGGATGGAGAGCTCTTAGTCTTATCTGGCATTATATTTGTCTCTGACATACAGTGTTGAACAAAGTTAACGTGGTCTCTCTGTTTTCAGACCCTAAAATCTATCAGAAGAGGTAGACAACGACAGAAGTAAACATCATAAAGGGTAATGGATGTTCCAATACATGAGAGAACAGATCATTAGGATATAAGTTAGATGTGCCTAATCTAGTTTGGAGATCAAAGATAAACTCCTAGCCAGGAGGGAGGACTGAAGAGTGATGAAGAGTTAGCTAGATGAAGAGGAAGTTAAGTGATCCCACAGTGCAGCTGATGTGTGTTGTCAACAGGGGAGGGTAGTGAGAGATGGGATTGCAGAGAAGTAGACAAAGGTTGGACCATATTGGGTGATGCTAAGAGGTTTGAGCTTTATCTCGATTGGATATATATGTATCAAAATACATATCATTTATTAAAGTGTATATATTTTAAAGGTTCTTTTGGGTGTGTGGAAAATGAAGAATAGATTGAAAGGGAGCAGAAGTGTGGGCACAAGACTAGTTAAGGAGTTACTCTAGATGGGAGTTAATGATGGTTTATACTTGGTTTCAGGCAGTAGGAAAGAGGAGGAGTGGATGGATTCCGGAGAGAATGGGATACATGAGTTTGTACCTCATAATTAATATTTCTGTGATGGAAATAAAGGTTTTGGAGTTCTTGGCATAATCATGATAATTGATACCGTGGAAGTAGGTTAGATTATATAAAGCTTGTAGTGAAAATAAAGGCGACTTAGAAAAGAAACTTTAGAAACACTGTCATTTAAGAGTAGACTGGGAGGGTCCCTTGTGGTGCAGCAGGTTAAGGATTTGGTGTTGCTGCAGTTGTGGCATAGGCTGTAACTGTGGCACAGGCTGCAACTGTGGAGCCAGTTCGATCCTAGGCCCAGGAACTTCCACATGATGTGGGTGCAGCCAGGGGGAAAAAAAAAGACTAAAGAGAAGCAGCCAGAGAAGTAGGAGGAAAGCCTGGCTTTGATTGTGTCATGCAGGGATGAGAACATT
This sequence comes from Catagonus wagneri, assembly GCA_004024745.2. Lineage (NCBI taxonomy): Eukaryota > Metazoa > Chordata > Mammalia > Artiodactyla > Tayassuidae > Catagonus > Catagonus wagneri. Next base: position 14,688,134 of record PVHT020003785.1, read on the forward strand.
TCAAGAATGCACTGGTCAGTAGTATAAGAGGCTGGTCAGAGAGGTCTGACCTTAATTAAGTATTGAAGGATGAACAGGATTTACTATGTAAATCGAAGCAAAAAAAAGTTATATAAGCAGAGGGAATGGCATGTGCAAAAACTGGTTTAATAGCACAGAATGACAACTGTCAGTTGAATCTGGGAAGGAGGGCAGGAGCTTATTTATGGATAAATTCAAGCACCACTTCAAGGAGTTTGGACTTTGTTCTGTGGTTAATGGGGAGCTACTATAAAGCTTGTAAGAAAAGGGATATCATGGAGTTCTCTTGTGGCATAATGAGTTAAGGATCTGGTGTTGTCACTGAAGTGACTTTAGTCGATGCTGTGGCGCAGGTTTGACCCCTGGCCCGGGAATAATTATCATATGCTGCAGGCATGACCCCCCCCCCAAAAAAAAAGAAAAAAAAAGAGATATCGTTTGGTTAGTATTGTAAAAAACATGGGTTAGGCAGTGGTCTTTGGATTTTTTTGACTGCATACCATAGTATAAATATTTCAGCTGGTACACAGAGTAAGGAATATATATAATATACACACACGCAACGTGTGTGTGTGTGTGTATATCCTGGCAAATATGCCGTATTTATAGCAAACAAATGTTTCATAAAATAATGCTTATCTTTACTATGTATGATGCATTCTCATGTTGTCTGTATTATTTCATTAACAAACGTTGGTCATATGTAGTTTGTAAAACACTGAGTTAGAGAAAGTCAATACTGTAGACAATGAGACCAGTTGCAGGAAACAAATGCAGTTGCCCAGTGAGTGATGTACTTGTTCTTTTAATGTTGGTGCTATTTTGAAGATGTTGAAGGGATGGGTTTCAGATGTTGATTTCAGATGTTGATTTCAGTGGATTTGTTAAAGGAGAATGGAGGGAAGAGGAACTGAAAGTGACCTCCAGGTACTGTATCTGACTTCTGTGACAGGCTAATTTGTAGTTCTGTTAACTTTATTTGCATATAAAGGAGGAGAGGTGAGTTGGAGATGATGGGGCAGTCAGTCCTCACTGATTGGATCTTTATATTCTGCAGAAGAGGAACCAAATTAATACTTGGGCTGTACTTGTGCATGTATATAAGTGTTTCCTGTATACCTGGCAGAGGACACTAATAAACAAAATGTTCAAAATCTAAATTTGTATCAAAATTTGTTGTTTGAAATTCTTTTACGAACTTGGTGTTTAAATTTTTTGTGTATGGGTTATCCTAGGAAGAGAAGTAAGTGAGATAGGGAAATGGATATTTATTAAGTATCTTTACATTTTGTATTAATTTAGCTTCCTGATCATATTTCTTATACTGATTGAAATCTGCACATCTACGGAACTCATGCCAGTGGGGAATGGTTTATCAGGTTGTGTTGCTATAGGAGTTCCCTTTTTTCCAGTTATAACTACCTAGTTTCGCTCCAGGGATGGTCCAAGTGTAGGTCAGTGGTGGGTGGGAAGACTGGAGCTGGCTTGTCCGCCAACCCCCTTGTCATTCTTTCAGTCCTAGTGCTGTCGAAAGCTTTTTCAAACCTCTTTCCTCATCTCAAAACTATCCCATTGTCCATTGCTCTTTCATGTTACCACACCCTTTCTTCCCATGCCTTATCTTGATGCTGCTGGAGGAAAGAGGCTTTTTGTGAAGGCAGGGTGTTCCTTTAAAGGCAGGTGATTTTTTCTGCATTTTGTGCCTTTTGCCTGTGTATCTTGCACCTAATTGAATAACTCATTCTTTGAAATATGCCAGGTTACTGAGTGAGGTTACTGATGAGATTATGTGTAACTGGTGTGAAGTCAGAGTAAAGTTGGGGAACTACTGATCTCCAGTGAAAAGAGAGATTGGGTGGAAATGTTGGGAGAAAATACATTTGTTGAGTTTCTGCTTTGTGAGCCTGGATACTTGATATTTTTTCTCATTGATCTACATTAGCCTTGGAAATAAGTATTGCTAACCCTATTTTATAGGTGAGGAAACGAAGGCGCAAAGAAATGAAGTACATTCCAGTGCATGATTGAGCAAAGATCTCAGTTTAAGATTTTGTTTGCCTCCAGGTCTTGTATCTATTTCATCACCTCCTATTGCCTCCCTTTTTGTTTTCTGTGATTATATCTAGTTAAAAGAAAGAAATTCCCTGGAACCTAGGAAGCATCATTTTATGGTTACTTCAGGAATAAGAGGGGGTATAACTGAAACAGTCCTGTGATGTGCTGTGAAAGAAACCTTGAGAAGCTGGAAGTCATGGTACTGAAAAGAGTCCTTTTTCTGGGGCCCTCAGAAGGACTGAGGACTGTTTAATTGGCAGGAAATATCGCTTCCTCTCCTCTTGCTTCTCATTCACCTTGTTCTTGGGGTTCAGGAATTGTAACAGGAAGCTTGAAGCTAGAGAGAGAACACATTCTCAGTGTCAGAGCTGCAAGAGAGAGCCTTCGCCATCAACTGTACTAGAACACTCTTCATAGTTTTTTACAAAGTGATGTTGCATGCACTCTTCAGGTTCTGCAGACTTATCACTGTGCTCTGCTTCCTATGTGTTATAGGTACCTAGTCATTGCATACCATTTAATCTTTATGGAAGAAGGTATTTAAAATTCTACACTGACCCCCAAAATGAATTTTTTGACTCATTGTTGGTTTGTACTTTGAGGATTTTCTATACTTTAGTATGTTTGATAAAATGAAATTAGAGGAGATGGAGCCTTAGAAAAAGTCTCAGAATTGAGTGGTTCGGCCTCTTACAGAACTAAGAAAAGACTCAAAGAATTATGACCGAAACTAATGTTTTTGTGAACCCTGATTTGCTGTAGAAGTGTTAACTTAATAAAATCACCAAAATAGTGGAGTTCCCTGGTGGCACAGCAGGCAGATTAAGGATCTGGCGTTGTCATTTCAGCAGCTCTGGTTGCTGCTGTGATGCAGGTTCCATTCCTAGCTGGGAACTTCCACATGCCGAAGCCGTGCCCCCCCCCAAATCACTAAAATAGTGGTATTTAACAAGAAATAGCAAATATATATTTGTGATAGAAATACTTTTAAAATGCTAATCAAAGATTTTTACTAAAGTGTTAGTATGTTGTGAAAAGTATATGTTATGTGGCACTCAAATACAGTGATAAATAGTTGATTTTCATATGTTTGGGATAACATCTGTCTTGCTCATGTTATGGTGTTTGAGGGGACATCGGTAAGTAAAAAGAATCTATGACCCAAGGTGCCTAGATTCTTACGTTGCAATTTTGACAGTAGTTGAGAAGGTTCAAGATTTTATGTAATGTATGCAATACATTACATTTTGAAACCATGCTTAAATATCTAATGTTTATATAAATTGCATCTTGCATTTGTTTATATTTCCCTCTACTGAGCCATCAATCTTATTTTGCTACTCTCTGCTAGTCACTTCCATCTAGTTATCTCTCTGGCATTTCATATTTAGTGTGTTAAGAATTGACCTAATCATATTTCTCCCCTAAAACCAATTCTCTTATATTCTGTATTTCTGTTTCATGCTATCACCGTGTTTAAGGTCTCTCTAGCTTAAAGCTTAGTATCACCTTTAACTTCTGTCATTGTAAAGTCTGTAATGATTCTCACTTGTCAACTTTTACTCTCTATTCTCACAAAGACTAGTTTTGGTCCTTGGCCAATAGTTCTCCACCCTTACTAATCATCACAATCACTTTTTGAAAAAAATAGATTCCAGCTCCCCTCATGCCTCCATCATCATATATAGATTTTAATTCAGTAGATGTAGATGTGTCCCTCGGATCCATTTATTACTGGCCTCCTGAAGATTCATGGTTTTGGAACCACTGACCTGGGCTATTAGCTTCCTTGCTGGCATTTACTAATAGGCTCTTCCTTTTTGCCCCTTTACATTTATTTGCCCTTCAGGCTATGTATCCTGCCTGACTGGGAGCATTCTACATTTGAATTCTGGAATTACAGCTCTGAGTGTGATTTTTGACCCTTTTGTACCTCTTTTTGTGGGTCATTGAGGGATCTCTTTGATACACTCCCAACCATATTCTGTTGCTTTCTTTATATTTCTCTGCCATTGCTTCTGAGTTTCCCTTTATTTGACTACATGTTTAATCTTCAAGGCACAATTCAAGCACTGCTTATCAGCTTATCCCACTTAACTCCAGTTCCCTAGTCTATTCCTTATCAGGATCTCTTTTAATACTAAAGATAGTAAGAACTAACATTTATTGAATGGATATCAGATAGTGCCCTACACACTTTGCATGGGTTATTATTTAATTTAAACCTTACAGGAGTTCCTTTCGTGGCTCAGTGGTTAACGAATCTGACTAAGAACCATGAGGTTGGGTGTTCGATCCCTGGCCTTGCTCAGTGGGTTAAGGATCCGGCGTTGTCGTGAGCTGTGGTGTAGGTTGCAAATGCGGCTCGGATCCCGCGTTGCTGTGGCGAAGGCCGGCAGCTACAGCTCCTGTTAGACCCCTAGCCTGGGAACCTCCATATGCCGCGGGTGCAAAAAGACAAAAAGGCAAAAAGACAAAAAATAAATAAAATAAAAGGCAAAAAGACAAAAAATAAATAAAATAAACCTTACAGTAATCCCGGGAGAGATACTGTTAATTTGCATGTTTACAGATAAGGAATCTACAGATAAGGAATCTGAGACATAGAAATAAATCCTCACAGGTCACACAGGAATCCAGTGTGAGAGCCATGATTTGAATCTAGGTAGCCTGACTTCAGAGCCTGTACTCTCATTCATTAAGCCATACCAACTTTTTATTTATTTATTTATTTATGTCTGTAAGTATGTATGTCTTTTTAGGGCCGCACCTGTGGCATATGTTAGTTCCCAGCCTAGGGGTCGCATCAGAGCTGCAGCTGCTGGCCTACACGACAGCAACGCTGGATCCGAGCCATGTCTGCAATCTGCACCACAGCTCATGGCAACGCCTGAACCTTAACCCACTGAGTGAGGTCAAGGATTGAACCCGCATCCTAATGGATACTAGTTGGATTCCTTACTGCTGAGCCAGAATGGGAACTCCCCATACCAACTTTTTAGAGGCTGGTCTCTTTCTGATCCATGCCAAATGTATTTATATTTATGTTCTTATATTATCTAAATTGTTTGATTGTGGAAGGAGTGTTTAATCTTTGGTTTACAACCTAGTATAATGCCTTATGTATGTGTATGCTACTATAGGTATTTTCTCTGTGAGGGCATGCATACCTGTACAGTAATTTTTTTTTTTTTTTACAGTTTTCAAGCAAAAGACTATTACCAGTTGGATGGACAATAAAGGAATCAGGACAGCTGAATCAGAAAGGTATACATGCTTACATAGATAAATGAATGACATATAGATATTTTATTGTGCTTCATGCCATATCCTCTTCTTCTTGCTTTCCTATTTTTCTTTGTCTACATTTATTCATTCTTTCAGTTTATAAATAATAATTTTTTAGAGTTTCCTATGTGCCAGGGATGGTTCAATATACTTGAGATACAGAGGGAGTTCCCTTCGTGGCTCAGTGGTTAACAAATCCGACTAAGAACCATAAGGTTGCGGGTTCGATCCCTGGCCTTGCTCAGTGGGTTAAGGATCCGGCGTTGCCGTGAGCTGTGGTGTAGGTTGCAGACACAGCTCGGATCCTGCGTTGCTGTGGCTGTGGCGAAGGCCGGCGGCTACAGCTCCTGTTAGACCCCTAGCCTGGGAACCTCCATATGCCGCGGGTGCAGCTCTACATAAACATAAAAAAAAAAAAAAAGAGATACAGAGATGAAAGAGGAATAGTCTCTGTCTTTAAGATGCTTATAGTGTAGTGCTGTTGACAGACACTGGTACCCATGGTTGTTACAACATGGTGTGGTAAATGCAGCAATAAAGGTATAAACAAGGTGCAGTGGTTGTTAGCATATAGAACAGTCAGCTTTACCTTTGCAAGAAAGACTGCGTAGGAGATGAGTGGAGTTTAACACTGCACTCTGGCAGCTGTTTGCCAGGCAGACAGTTGGAGAAAGGACATTACAGTCAAATGTGCAAAGACATGGAGTCATGAAAGAGCATGCTGTGTGTCCAAGTAATCACAAGCAATTTAGTCGTTACTGTGACATTGTAGGAGTGGGTTCAGGTAAGTGATTTTTTTTGCATCATAAGTTCTTTCTGTGGTATCATTAATTCTTTCTATTCTCCTGTAGTTTGCATAGTAAAGAAAACAACAATACAAAAGAAGAATCCATGATGAGTTCTGTACAAAAAGATAACTTTTATCAACATAACATGGAAAAATTAGAAAATGTTTCTAAGCTAAGTTTTGATAAATCATCGGTTGAAAAAAGTACACAATATTTGAACCAGCATCCGACTGCAGCTGTGTGTAAGTGGCAAAATGAAGGGAAACATACAGAGCGGCTTTTCGACAGTGAACCTCCAACAGTAACTCTGGTACCTGAGCAGTTCAGTAATGCTAATGTTGAACAGTCACCCCAAAATGATGATCACAGTGACACAAACAGTGAGGAGGGTAGAGATAATCAACAATTTTTGACACCTGTAAAGCTTGCAAACGCAAAGCAGACAGCCGAAGATAAACAGGCCAGAGAAGCCAGAAGTCACCGGAAGTGCAGCAGGGCTTGCCATCTCGCAGGAGACTGTGCAGGGTGTCAGCAGGAAGAGGTAGATGTGGTGCCAGAGAGCCCCTTGTCAGATATTGCCTCTGAGGATATTGGTACTGGACTGAAAAATGCCAACAAACTGAGTAGACAGGAACGTAGCCTAGGAAATTCTCCATTTGAGAAAGAAAGTGAACCTGAGTCGCCAATGGATGTGGATAATTCCAAAAATAGTTGTCAGGACTCAGAAGCAGATGAAGAGACAAGTCCAGGTTTTGATGAACAAGAAGACTGTTCCTCCCAAACCGCAAATAAACCTTCAAGGTTCCAAACAAAAGAAGCCGACGCTGAGCTGAGGAAACTGTCCTCTACTAAGGGAGGAGAGATTCGACTACATTTCCAATTTGAAGGTGGAGAGAGTCGAGCTGGAATGAGTGATTTAAATGTCAAACTACCTGGAAGTACTTCTAGTCTGAATGTAGAATGCAGAAATTCCAAGCAACATGGAAAGAAGGATTCTAAAATCACAGATCATTTCATGAGAATACCCAAAGCAGAGGACAAAAGGTAATATTTTCCATCAAGAGTATCTCCAATAGTGTAACATGTTTTAAAATTTTGTAAGGGGGGTATTTAACAAAGTTATGGTTTACACTGAAGCAAAGAAATAGTTGTGTTTCTTATTAACTTTTATGCTATTAAACCTAGACTCAAAATTTTAAATTCTAAAAAGTCCAAAGGCAGAAAACAAGAAGTAAATAATTATTGTTAACCAGATTTTAGTTTTATGAACTTCCTTTTGAAATTTATGGGAATTACTAGGACATAAATATATTGATGGTGACTCCTGTTTTCTCAGGCCATTGTATATGCATTTTCCTTAATGCTTTGATGTTGCAGGCAGGTGGTAGTGTACTCACTTCCCAAATGAGAAAACCTAGATTTAGGCTAGACAATTAACTTAAATTATGTAACTCTTGGGTAGTAAAGCAGGGATTTAAATCCTAGTGTGTCTCATTACAAAAAAAATGTAAAAATTATATTTATGTACTTATCCCATATGACATCCCATATAGCCTACTCCATAATACTTGTGATCTTTTGGCAAGCATGCAATAGTTCACTTCATTGAAAATTACTGTCCAGGGTCCTGAGAAGTAGCTAATACTATGAACCGTGACTTATTGGGCAGTGTCCGTATTCTTACATGGTCCCTTTCTTCAGAAAGTGATTTCTGTGTGTTGGAAATTCCTTCCACAGACTATTGAAAATAAGCTCTTGGATTTTACTCTAAGCTTTATAAGGTTTTCTGTTCTGTTTTGTATTGTTTTTGCCTTTTTTCCAAAATACCAAGGAGAAAGCAAGTTTGGCACATTTTAAATAGTAACATTCTGGGTAAGTTTTTTACTTGTGTATCCAAGTACATTTAAACAGTAACTGGCTTGTGACCGAATACATTTGTTTTGACCTTAGAAAAGAACAATGTGAAATCAGACATCAAAGAACAGAAAGGAAGATCCCTAAATACATTCCGCCTCACCTTTCTCCAGATAAGAAATGGCTTGGAACTCCTATTGAGGAGATGAGAAGAATGCCAAGATGTGGGATTCGGCTGCCTCTCCTGAGACCATCTGCCAATCACACAGTGACTGTTCGGGTAGGTATTACCTCTTCCCTATAAGGAGGGAAGACACTAAGTCTTAATGTATTGTGATACTTATTAATGTGAAAAACAAAGGCATAGAAAGTGCTTCTCTTTTCTGTGGATACAAAGTACTGAGGAGTCTACAGAATGGAAAAGTGTAACAATGGCTTGCTTAATATAGAACTTAACAAATCCTTAAGATGAATCATTGTCAGCTGATGAGGAAATTGAATTTTTCTGTATTTTTAAGAAAATTTATTGGATTTAAAAAAATTCAGTTGACAATATTTATTGAGTACCTACTGCATTTTAGGTATTAAAATTCAAAGTTGTAAATGGTTCAGTATCTTCAAATCATTCTCTAGTTTTACCCTCTGTTCTGAGCTTTAGATTCCTCTAGACAGCTCAATCACTGTCCCACAGGTAACTCATACTCAACATTTCTAAAACCAACCTCATTTTAAAAAGTTGTGGTTAAGTATACATGATATGAAATTTACCATATCAACCATTTTTATTTATTTTTAAAAATTATTTTATTTATTTATTGATTGATTTTTGGCCATACTTGTAACATGCAGAAGATCCTGGACTAGGAATTGAACCTTGCCACAGCTGTGCCCCGAGCCATAGCATTGACAACACTGGATCCTTAACCTGCTGAACCATCAGGGAACTCCTTAAC